>CAJRST010005557.1:11852437-11967485 GCA_907169785.1 Menidia menidia | reverse complement strand
GGAGGGGAGGCAAGTTGAGGAGGACAATAGAGAAAGAGAGGCAGAAGCAAGCAGGCAAAGGAGGCTTTATGCTGCCATAAAGTTGGGTATTATCACCCTGACCAGGCGAACAGAGACTAAACCTTGTAATAAGGAAGGCAGTGGGCGCCACATTCCCCCAAAGATCTTGATTTAAGAGCATTTGTTTAGTCCGTCTATTTATTTTGTGCGATGCCGCAATTTACAATGGCGGAGCCGGGATAGGCGCGCAGGCCTTGATACAACATCAAACACAACAGCATGACTCACAGTCAGACCCAAAGCCTATTCCCAGGTATTAGAGTGCTTTAAGTTTTATGATCTCCTATCACTAAACCTAATATAATTACCCCGCAAGGGCACTCCGTCTTTCAGTGGCGGGGGGTGAAATGGGATGCTTCAGTTAAGAGGGCAGAGGCAACATTGGTAGGAGTAGCAGTGTCGGCACTCAGTGGATGAGTTGCCGCTTTGAAATATCATAGAGCGCACCAGAAGGAGAGATGATAGTCTTTTTTTTTTTTTTCTACTCATAACTCCTCGCCAACACACAGTCGTGCAGATCCTACCGAGCCTTTCATACAATGTTAAGTGGTCTTCCAAGATCTTCTGGGCAATGACCTCAGCCATGTTATTATTAATTGCCTTATTATTCTAATTAAGGCGAATAACATCCCGTGTGAAGTGGGATCACCAAAGCCGCCAAAGGGTCCGCGTAATTAATAGTGTCCATTCTCAAGGTCAGTCCTTTGTGTATCTGTGAAGATGCGAGTGTGTGTGTGAGTGTGTGTGTGTGTGTGTGTGGGTACGGGGCCCCTCCTGCCTTCTATTTTATCACCCTACATGTTGTTGTGTGAGACTGGTATGATTAGCCGCTGTCACGCTGATCCATAAGTCATTCCCTGCCTGACGCCTCAATCTCCTCTCACGCCGCCAAAATGCAGAATGTGTCACTGTGGCCACAAGTGATATACTCTTCCATTATGAATAAAATAACCATGATTAGGATGGCCAATACTACATTATCCCAGTCCCCCGTCTTTCATACTTTCATACACTTATGACTCCAGTCCAACAAGGTCATGTTGTGAGTTCAGAGTGTACGCTCGGTTCCGTGTTCATCCTCCAGACGGTTGGAGGGGGAATCTCAGAAACGACTCCTTTGCCTCAATTAAAACGCGCCCATGCCCCGTGGCTAGAAATCGGAGTGTCCCTCGGCTCTCCATCATCTTGCGGGGGCTTGTTTCGGCCGCGTTTGTCTAGCCTGCATCTTTGGGCTGACACATGAGGGACGCATGAAAAATTCATGCTGAGGTAAAGCCGCCAAGATAGACAGGAGCGAGAGCTGGGGAAGCATGAGAGTAATGTGTGGGAGGCCGTCGGAGAAGGATGGAGGGAGAAAGTTAACGCGGTAGCTAAACCAGCTGAAAATCTGGGGGGAAAATTAGTTTGGAAGCAAGTCAGAATCCAACACTTGAGGGAATGCTATGGCGACGGCGTAAACAGGGAAAGGCCGATCGGTGCACTTCTGGTAAAGGTTAATTAGATCTAATCTGTGCACGGGAACGAAGAGGATGAAGAGGGGAATGAAAGCCTCTGCTGGGTGCAGAAGCTGCTCTTGTATTGCTGCATGGTAAACCCATTTTGGATTTGGACTATATCTGTATTATGATCAAAAGGCATTTTTGTCTTTGAAACATCTAACTCGGAGTTCTCCACCTAACCTGAAAAGATCTGATAATGCCCTACTCCTTCGGGGGTAAACTGCTGCAAGGAAATAGAATACAAATAAAAAGTAAAAATAATCACTTGGAAAATCAAAGCAGGCATGGAGAAACTAAAAGGGCTCGAATCAAAACAGGATCAAACTGGTGTCCATTTTCTAAGTGCTCTCTCGACTCAAAAACACCTATCCCACCATTTGTTTGCGGATGCCACATTCATACAAAACCACCAAGCACAGGAAGACCTGGTTCTGTCAGTGTCACTGAGTCAAGTCTTGTATCAAAGAAAATGAGATCTGAGTCATCTGCTCCGTGCTGAGGCTTTGTTTTAACTTCAGAGAGACTGGAAGCGATGGGTGTGAGACTGCCTTCCTCAGAGACACTAATTCTTGTGATGGTATTATCATCCACACATCAACACGGCATCCAGTAGGCAGACGCCAGTGTAGGATGTGCCGCACTCTCGCTGTGACAGCTGGGGTCTTTATGCTTGGGAGGGAGGAACAGCTCATTACTGAAGATGCTTTTCAATGTTTTGATGGGTAAATAGAAAAACTGCTATCAAAAGCCAGCACCGACAGCCACCACATTGCCTCCCACTTAATCTGGATACGCATCAATGAGAAGGAGGATAATGTCATCAGCATACGGTCATATCCCTCTTTTGAATGAGAGTAAAAAAAAAATATCATCTGGCTTTTTTTAATCAGTGATTTGTATATCAATGGACAGCTATCAATAAGGGCACTTTGAAGTGGCGGTTGGCAGCTAAAGATTATAATTAGCCCCTCGCTGTGAGTACGCCTGTGAAAACGCAGGTTAAGAGTGGCTGATAAAGCACTTGAACCTATCCCTCCCACTCTTTTTGCCACTCACCTCAAAGCGCACAATGAGAAATCAGTGGGTGTTAAAGTCGATTGGCGGCAACAAAAGTTGTTGCAAATGGATGCCATTTGACTTTCGGTGCTGTGATGCGTTTTATAGTCCGAGTACTTCATACTTAATGTTTGGCTGTGTCATCAGCTGGCAGCTAACCCTAGCCCCCCTTGAAGCAAATTCATTGCTCATCAATTGATCACATAGAGTTTATCAGCCTTTTATTTGAAGAGGGATTCAGTTGAGGGACTGAGTCACGTTGTTTCTGTTTTTCTAACATGGGAGAGGGACAGAGGATATGCATAGTGTTCTGATTAAACACCAGTAGGAAAAGGCTCTTGAATCTGCTTCAGTCTTTTGTCAATACATTTCAAAATTGAGTAGAGACACTGCACTTCAAACTTAACAATAGCCATATCTGTAAAAATGTTATATATATTATATATCATAATATATTTAACCTCTTGCACTTCATTTATTACTTTACTCTTTCACATTTTTTAAGTACTGTAAAAGTGACTGTAGTAGCTATGATTTAGCAGCATTTGTCACCATATTATTCCCTGTAAAGACATTGAAAAAGTAAAAAAAGAAAAAGCTCGAGAATGAACATTAAACCTAAAAAAACATAAGCTAACTATTCAGAGAACATTCTCAACAGGGCCTTTGGAGCGTGGCAAATAAATCACCTGACTCACCAAATCTGCGGAGCTGAAAACGTGTCAGAATGAAAACCATCCTTCATGAGCCTCATCTCGTCTGACTTAAAAGGCAGCGGCAAACTCCATTTCCTCAATTCACACCAAAATTGTTCAAAGTTGAATTAAAACATCAAAGGCAGACAAGAGGGAAGAAATTAAGGTGGTCATTAAAAGCCTTTGTCGTAATCCTTTGTGTTTGTGTACTCGCCTTGCTCAGATGACTGTATTTTTTCCCCTTTTTTTTTTTTTTACTTGGCAGAAAAAGTGTAGGCCGGATTATGCTCAACACAAAGCATTTTGTTCTTGGCTAAATGACAGACACCCCATTTCCTGGATGCAAATTAGGAGCATCGTCAGCGCTCCTAATTCAGCTGAGCTACGCTTCCTTTGAAAAATGCTTCTTTTCCACAAAGACATTAATGGAGGAATGGGTTTCCATAAAGAACTGATTCCACTGAAGATGAGAAGTACTCATGAGCATTTCACTCAGTAGGTTTACATTAACCTCAACTCAAACACTGTAGTGTCAACTTATGAAGTTTTTCTTTTTGAGAAATAAAAAAAGGGAGAGTGAAAGTGAACGGCTTCACTGATTGCTGTGATCAATTTTCTTTCGGGTAAATGTCGGATTACAAGCCGAGTGCGTTGAAAGAAAAAAATCTGCATG
Source organism: Menidia menidia (assembly GCA_907169785.1). Classification (NCBI taxonomy): domain Eukaryota; kingdom Metazoa; phylum Chordata; class Actinopteri; order Atheriniformes; family Atherinopsidae; genus Menidia; species Menidia menidia. The sequence goes on along the minus strand of CAJRST010005557.1, from coordinate 11,963,502 downwards.
GAAAAAAGTGTCTTTCTGTTGAATCATAAAAATAGCCTGACTACAAAAGCAGTGCATAGAATGTCCTTTCCTCACAGGAAAAAAAAGAATGCACAAGTGGGAGGAGTAACGCTACTTTGTAAGTAGCCAACGACAGCAGAAATCTGCAGATCTCAAGAGAACTGTTACAACAACAACAAAAACAAAAGAAATGCCTTAGATGCAGAACCCAAGAAAGGAGTTAAACCTGTTTATTTGCAGGGCAAACTTGCTCTCATAAGAAACAGCCCTGTACGCATCATAAAAATATGATGCTTTTTTTGCTCAAAGTTGAAAATGACTAAGTTTAAGAAAGTCGTTAGGCCTCATCATGGTGTCTGAAGGGGAATGTGATTCCACATGACATCACATGAAAGGTGGTGTGATCCATGGTCGATCCAACACACAGATAAAGGAATTCAATAAATGTGTACGCCCACACAAAGTAAATTCAATTATTTAGTCTCATTTCAGGACTGTATCTGTATCTGTTTATAGGCTATAAATGGATTTTACACAGTTCAGACAAGGTTGAATTTTCAATTCAATCTCGTATTCAATCTTGAATTTTGATATTCTGTATGGCTGTTTTCATTCTACAGCATAGCCTAAACTTTTGTTGTCATTTCTTTAAGTAGTCTTTAGGAATTGTTCTCCAGGCTTCTTGACGGACTTTCCAAACCTCTCCTCTTGTTGTTGTCTTTTGCTCTGTTTCATACTGTTTCAATAACATATAGGTCCAGGCTTTGGGTAGATTCATTTCTCCATAAGATCTGTTGCTTGTAGTGGCTTCTTTGCAGACACGCTTCCATGGATACCATTTCTTATTTGGGTACGGTGAACAAAAGATAGATCAGCTGAAGGGTTAAATGCATTTCTCTCAATGAGTCTTTCTATTTTTTAAATGTCCTTGGGATTCCCATCATTTGCACAAAACAGCCATTTTATGCATGTCAAAGCATGTTTTCTGCTCATTTTCACATATGCAACAGGGACAAAAGTGAGAAATCATCTTTGCCAAACGCTGGCAATGTTAATGGTTTAACGCATTATATATAATGGGATTATTTGATGAGTTTTCTGTGTCAGCACAACTCCTGTTTCAACCTTTGAGTCAGGTATGTGTTTTTATCTTAATGAGGACTAAAGAAAAAAATTAGTCCAAAGCATTTGTGTCTAAAGAAAAACATCAGAAATCCTGAAAACCACTTGACTGCTAAGAATCACTAGAAGTTTGACTTCCTGAAAATTAAACAAATAAGTGAGGGCCGGCACATTAATTCTTCTTAGTATTGTTGAGCAACAATGCAAAATTGAACGTTTTTGGCTCTGTTTATTTTTATTTGGAACATTACGATAGTGATCATTACCGTTATTATTTTACGGCTATAAAGGAAACGGAGCTTGACAGGGTTAAAGCAAGACATGCAGTGCATGCCATGAGGAATCTAGGAAATTGGACTTACAACAAGTCTGTGGACTATTACACATTATTTACTGTGGGAAGTGAGGCTACCTCTAAAATGTGTTAATGTCAGGGCTGTATCAATCTGTTTACTGAGACTTACACAGCCAATTTCCCTCCTGTCATGTTTGTGAGTCACCTCTTAATCAAACCTAGAATAATATGACTGGAGTCATGGAGGACAGGCAGGCTTAATAATTGCAACTTGTATTGGCTGATATGTGGCCTGGTTTCCAAGACAAAAAACATTTTGTTTCTTTCTTTTTTTGCACATATGTTCCACCACGCCAGTACATTAATAGCATTGTATGGACCAGTCAGGAATGACTTATCATGCATGCTTTGAAAAGGCAATGTATTGCTTTGCACAGATATGTTTTTTCTATGTATGCCGGGGCTCTCATTCGAATGGTGCCATGAGAAATAATCTCACATGGCTTCTACTTACATTTCCGCAGTTTTAATGAAGAACATGCTGTTGATCTGACAAGTCTATGGAAGTCTGGAGTCCATGGTCTCAACTATGTATTATTTGTACATAGCTGTACTATTTATACAAGCAATTTCAATCATGGCCCTTGATGGTTGTCTTGAATAAAAGCAACCAAATGTATAGATTCCTTTAGAAAAAGATTATTTGAACACTTTTTTTTGTTTGTGTTTCGCATTGACCTCACCCCTTAAAACTGTTTTTTAATATCCCTACCCAACCAACATGTATATTATATCTCAAGAGCAAAAGTAGAACATGACTTTTATTAAATTCTTTGTATAATTCTACCATTTTACATATTGTGCGACTCCATTCAGTAGAGGCTCTCTTACCAAATAGCAATTTCATAAACACATATTATTTTCTCTGTTGTATATACAGATATTATGTGGAAGGCATTGAACGTTGATTCGGATCCATTCCGACTTATTCAATATGCACAGGTGTGAATAAACACATTTTGGCTGATAAGGACAGTATCTGAATACATACACAAAAGCTGCGAGATGATTCAATGTTTTCTTCTTATTGATTTTCGCTATCATAAAGACATACTTTGAAACTAAGCACACATTTCGGTCAGTCCAAACAGCCCTCAACAGAGTGTCTCCATGACTATTGACATTTTAGGGAGAAAGAGATAGTGGAACATATACTAAAGCCCTGCCTAACTCCCTACAGGCAGGACATGTCAGCCGTCTTGTGGGGGCTTGTCAGTAGCCACAAGGTTTTAATGGAACTGTGTTTTGGGATTTACACAAGTCGTCAGTCTTGTTCAGGAGACTGTCGACGAGGGGAAAGAGAGAGAGGAGTCCCCTTTTAGTGTCAGGCATCTGAAAGGAGTCATGCCATTCACCAGGAGAATAGCTGATCTGTAGTCTTTGATGCATGCTGAAATCGTCAGCTGCCCTCTGAGGGATGTTCTCTAAGTGGGATTTAAACCTGAATGTTGGATGACTGAACATGTGTCCACACTCTGCAATAGTCCAAGTAAGAAACTGATCTGACTATGGTCCAATTTTTGTTCGTTGTTCTGGCACCATCAAGAAAACATACTAACATCTTATATCTACATTTTGTTCCAAATTCATGCTTCTTGCTAGAAAAGATTCATTCCTGGCATTTAGAAAATACATAGAGGAACTATATAGTCAAGTATTCATAATCAATAGTAACAGAATTTCAGTCAATTTAAACTTACAAATAAAATATCTTATGACCCACACATTTTATTTGCCAACAGCTGCCATAACTACTTATTTCCATAGTCATTTTTAGTGGCTGTGTGTGTTCGCTGTCCATTGAAGGAGCATATTGCAATAGCAATACAACTTATAATAAAGTAAAACTGTTCTTTTGGGCTTAAATATTGTCAGTGTTGCAGAATTTCTTGTCGAACTGTAAAGAATTGGCCAAAGCTAACAGAAAAATCAAGTCCCATCTGAACATATTGAAACTTTTCTTCCCTTTTCTGTACAATTCAGACGCAGTTCAGGCGTTCACTTAAAGTCCATTTACAGGTGATAGTAGAGGACAGAGGTAGAGTTTTCTCTAAAAAGTGAAAAAACACATTTAAGACCATCAAAAGACATTCCAAGTGGCATTTAAACTTTGCCGTTGACTCATATTTGTCAAAAGCATTTGCTGATGTGTGTTCCTGCTGCCTCACTGACATGTTGAAGGTGGAGGATAAAATCTATTTTGGAATTGCGTTTCTTTTGAAAATACATATAATTGAAGCGAAACTGGTACATGCCACTTGTTACAGTTTTTGCTGCAGTGTGAACTCAGGAGGGAGGAGTACACTTAATGGCATCAGATCATATCAATTTGTCACTTTCCGGTGAGTCTGCTGCAACTTTTAAGAGCAGGGCAGGCATTTTCCTTATTGATTTGACTTGTCTACCACCATTCATCACTAAAACCAATCACATCAATGGAGGGGAAGGCAATTGTTACATCAAACTCTTACGGAAGCCAGAAAAGGAGATGAGCAAAAGCATCTCCTTCACTGAAAAAAAACTTTATTTAGTCAGGAAATACTCTCCATTTCCGAAAACTATTACTTTCGGAGAAGTTTACTGTGGTATAACGTTCATTTTTTCCAGGTGTTAATGTATTCTGGGCAAATGATGTTGTCGTTGATCTCGTTGCCTCATTTTACATTTACACATATTTCCCCTATTTTGTGACCTCAGTCATTCCCCTTTTGCCACACAGGAGCTTTCAATCTGAAAAATGCGCTCTAAGATAAGGAAGCAAAAGGATAAATCGAGCAGAGATGAGGGAATGGAACCACAGACATGTTCCACGTAGAGGTTTTTTATGACTTGACGTGACATTTCAGTGTCATTCCTCCACATTTGAGATTTCACTTACACCTGAGGTAATAGGACTATTTTTTTTATCCTTCCGGCATATAAACATGTCTCCACTTTCCTATCCTTGTAATGACACGATGTGAGAAAAAGTTACAAGAGGACCCATAAAGCAGTCAGTGTTTTCATAGTGTGTCATAGTTTCATAGCCCTCTTTTTCCAAAAGTGTGGGGACTCTAGAATTTGTCAAGTGAATTCAGAAATACAATAATCTGCAAAGATAAAAATGTAAAATAAATTGTTTTCTCTGTAAATCAAAAGCTACATATCATTAACAAAAATGATTCTATCTTTATTCTGATGCCAGCAATACCTCTGGAAAACAGTTTGTGAATCAATTAAAACTGATTTTGGAAGCAATAATTTGAAAGGCAGTAGGCGATGACCTACATTGCCATAAAGTGAGGGGAAATTTATTGTTTTTCTATGATGGTGCAGCAAGTGACATTTTCTCAAACACTTTACAAGGCATGCAACTAAAAATATGATTTCAGACGGTTTTAGAGCTGACAGTCATCACCCCTCAACGAGCAATATAACCGGCTGTGTGACCTCCTGCTTTCTAAAGCATCAGACTCCATACAGAATACTCAGTAATAACTCCAAAATGTTTTAATCCAGTTCTTAACATTCAACCGATGAAGTTTTGATCCGTGTGCAACATTAAGCCAGACTGGCAAATACGAATCTCCCCTCGACTGTGAATCAGAAAGCACACAAACTTAATGCCCAGGCACAGGACCACTCTCAAAGTCGGAGACGCTTACCCAACTTAATGTCATAATTCCTTCCACTTCATCTGAGCTACTGAACTACCGCCACGACGGCTCCGTTTGCTCACCCCGTGGAGAGAACTCTCATCTATCCAACCTCATCAAGTCTATTTATCCAAATGATCTCACCAAAGTCAACTTTCCCCATCCCATTGCCCTACTTAAAAGGCAGGGCTGCGTCGGTGGCCGTAGATCCTCTTCCCCTCATTCAGGCCGCCACGTCACTGTGGATATTCTCTCATTACAGAGCGAGGGGCATCATCTCTGTCTTTGCTGGGATTAATGTAACCAGAAACTTTGTCAACACGTATGAACATCTCCCCCGGAGAAAAAATGACGCCCATTACATCAACCTCACTTTTTAACCAGAGGATACATTATTATTATTTTTTCATTACATCTCCCTCTTTTGGAAACAGAAAAATTGATTACTTAGCTATATGCAGTCCATTTATATCACGGTCATCTGTTAAAGACTTACAGTATGCATGCTTCACATCCATTTGGTAACATCTCGAAACAAGTGGGTTGGGCTGTCCATGACATTTTGTATTCTTTTGAAGCCCAATTTAACTTGGTTTATTCTCCCCCTTGATTTTGATACGGTTGTCTTTCCTATTACCAAGACATTCCTAAATGCATTGCTTATGTCCCTTTATACTGAACCTGCTTAATTAGTCTCCCGAAGGATTCCAGCTCTGGGATGAACTGTGATTGTCTCCTATTGCTTGTTAACCTGCTTTTCCGCATGAGGGGAGGCAGTTCTTTGGAAATGTATGAGACTTACCGTGATCCAGCAAAATCCCAGGTTGAAAGAAAAAGCACTGTCCCGTGAGAATACTCTTAGATGCTGTTGACATTGGCAGACTTTCTCCCTCACGAAAACCTGAATACCGGATCAGGGAGAGAAGTATCTGGAGATATTTGTTTCCAAACTTGTTTAACATATGGGATGAATGTGGGGGCACTGCAGTGTAACACAATTATAACAATTAAATTCCACATTCTTGAGTAAATTGCTAAGCGATGCAGTAAACAATTCTGAGCATTTCCACACTTAATATAGAAAAGAGAAATGAACACATTTCTGCTTTTTTTTTTTTTTAATCTTCCATTTAAAACTGCAATGAGCTCTCCACTAATGAAAAAATTAATCTGCAGAAGGCCATAAAAAGCTATTATTAACTGATGTCATTAGATGGTGTCATAACCCTATTAAAATAGCAAGATAATGGCATGATTATTTAGGAAAATAACTCAAAATCTGTCTTTACAATTTTTCCTTAAAAAAAAAAAAGTTCATTGGGCTTTTAGAATAACTGTGGTTCCTTTGGGTTTTCAGTTTTAACGGCTGGAATTGCAGAGGTCTGTCCAATCAGGAAGAGTGGCAGCATTTAAAATGACACGGTTACAGCCTCGGCAGGGTTTCTTATCCTTGAAATTAAGCTGCTGCTTCCATTCCTCTATCAAAGATCTATAGTAGGAAAAAGCAGCAGAGGGTTAAGTGTGTGTTAATAATTAATCCCAATTCTGTTGTGCGGTCTACTAATGATACTGAGAGGGAAAGACTGTGTGTTGCAGCAGTGCAGTGATTTACATTTACTTAGCTTGTGGGCTTTTGAGGAACAGTTTGAAGAATAAATGACAAAGATAAGACTCCAAAAACCATAAAGCCAACATTCACATGAAAAGGTGAGCATAAATTACATAAGGTCAGCTGAACCCACGCCGTCTAAACTTGTTTTAAACAGGCTTGTTCCTACTGCACATTTATTCCCCATAGAAGATAGACCAACAAGTGTCCACAGTTTGATTATGGCTTTTAAACAAGCCTGCCATATTGACTTGATATATCAAATGTTTTAATCATTGTTTACCCCCATTTGTGAGACAAAGACAGCAGGGTAATAGTTGCCTTTTAGGCTGGATCATTCTGTGTGTGTGTATATATATATATATATATATATATATAGTATGAGAGAGAGAGACAGAGAGAGAGAGATGATCGAGGAGCATTTGTTTGGTGGAAGGGCAATGAAACATGTAACAATGACTGCCTGAAGAAAACAGATACATTTCACCATTTTTGAGAAATCTGGGTTAATGTTAAGTAAAGGACTGGGGCAGAAGCAACTCACTACCTCTATAGTAAATGGACAGGGATACATTGAATTCTGGACATTTCCCTAATTCCATAATTTGAACTCAACCTGATGACGCTGAGGTGATTTGCCAGGATGTTCTTTAACAAAATCAACAACCAACAGTGAATTTCATTATTTTTGCTATTATATTCAACACTACTACCCAAATAATGCAACACTTTCTCTTGACTGATGCCTACTTTTAGTCAGAGCAGGGTCACCGTCCTTTTCAGCCGCTCAGGCTAATCAGTCTCTCTGAGACCGGGAGGTGAGAGGGCTGAGGACTGAGGGCAGAGAGGGCCCACACACGGGTCATCCTGAACTCCATTTCACCTGTCCACCTCTTGTGTTTTTCTTACTCCTCGCACCCTCCACCGCACTACACCCAGCACTCTTCCTTCTGCATCCCTGCTGATCTGCTCTGCTGCAGATGGCCGAAGCCCAGAAGTACCAGAGCCGTCATCAGCTATTTAAATTACTTTGCCATACGGCGTACTGCTCTGTTGTCGCTCCCTTGCTGCCCTAAACTTACCAAAATATAATAGGTGATACATTCTTTCAGTTATGTTCCATTTTGTGGACTATTCACAATAATTTGCACACACAAAAACACATTGAATAGGATTCAACAGACACTGCAATACTATTCAAAAGCAAAAGAATAAGTAGAACTAACATTTCATTGTGAATATAGCTATTTATTTCAATTAAACTCAGGTCAGGTTTAAACTATTAGAAATAATACTGCTCTAGTTTTGTAGGTGGATGACAAACTAGGATCATTTGAACCAGTAGGCATTTAGGAAGCAGAAATATAGCCGAGGTGTGATGAATAATCAGAGATCACCGTGAATGGTTGTGTTTTTTTGTTGCTTGGAAAACAATTTAGCTGATGATGATGCATGCACTGTGGGCCCCGAACACACATGAACTCCACTAACAGACGACAAAGACAGGAACCCGTATTAAATAGTGCGACAGTGTGCAGATGCCAAAAAAACGCCAACCACCAACAAGCACCGCAATCACACCCCCTCCCCTCTGTCCACAGACTTATTCCTGAAGCCATGTCTCCCTGGAATAAGATATTGTCACACCTGGTCCTTATTGTGTCTTCCAGCTTTGAATCCTTGACGTTATCTCTTCAATTAATCTTTGAACCTCACTGTAGGCATTAATTGGGTGTTGGAAAGCTCAGTTGCTACCATGGTTATACATCATAATCATTGATGTGAAAGAAAAAGAAAAATCACCAGTGTGCAGAGGCCCAATAAGCTGTTAAAAGCTTCACATGGACATGGATGCTGTCTGTATGGAGTTTGCATGTTCACCTTGTGTCTTCATATGTTTCCTCCAGGTACTTTAGCATCCTCCCACAGTCCAAGAAGATTAGTTAGGTTATTTGAACACTCTAAATGGCCCCTTGTGATGAATGTCAGTGGGTGTGGTTGTTTATCTCTGTGTGGCCCTGTGATGGACTGCTGACCAGTAAAGGGTGTATCTTAGCTGGGATAGGCTCCAGTAAAAAAAAACAACAACAAAAAACCCAACCATTAAAAAAAATAGAAATATAGCAGCCTGTCAAGCCAGAACACCACAAATATAAACAAAAAGACAAAAAGCTCTACCAGAACTAGGCAAGAACCACAAAGAGGAGCAAACTGAAAAAACAATAAATACTTTTGTATAGCATTTTGAATTAGGGGCAACAACTTTGCTAAGTTCAGTTCTTTTTGTTTTTGTTATTTTGCTCCTTTGGGATTTCGCTCTAAAACTTTTAAGGTCTAAAACAATTAAGGTCTTATGACACTTACATATGTTTCCTGCCTGTAATTTAAGGTCAATTGGTTGTTAATATTTAAAAAGTACCAATTTTAAAAGGTCATTGTTGCTTTCTGGAACTGTGGTCAATCTAAATCCAAGCTTCTAGGTGGTACTGCATGTAAGGTTCATATCAATAATATTTATCCTTTTGGGAAAAACTTTGAGGCTTTATTTTCATTTGTCCTTATTTTAGTAGAAAACCTGTTTCTCTGGACACACAACAAACCGCAGCTAGCTGATGGAAGATGTCTCTACACTCGAAATAGAATGAAAATCAATTATTTAAGTTGACACATTTTGTGAATGAAGTGTTTTTCTTTTAAACACACTCACCTTTTCCATACCTCTCCCGACAAAGATGTGTGCCTGTGTGTTTTTGGTTGCAGGAATTCTCTAGAGAGTTTTAAAAGCCAATATCCTGCAGGTATGGAAAGGTTCACTGTGAAATAAAGAGGCCACTAAACTGGCCTGCAAAGACTAGCCCACTGGGCTAACCTTGAAATTGTAATTCAGCCTCGCTCACAAAGGATGAGATAAAGAAACGGAGAGAAAGAGAGATGGGTAATAGTTACAACACAATAGATTACAGTTAATGTTCCAAGTGCTGCGCGTCAGAGAAGGAATTCATGTGAATCACGATTATTCATTAATCTTAATTGGATTTCTGTTTGCACATAGGTGAGACGAGTTAAGTGAAATCTCTCAAAAAAATGACACATCAAGCACAGACATATGAAGGAAAAGTATCTAAACGTGACAAGAGTGTGGACACTTAGCTACTTATAAACCGTCGACAATGTGACATCCCATTGTTCTGTTAGCAGATGTTAATTTGAACTACTGGTCTAAAAATGAACACAAAGTCTCCCATGCATGAGCATTTGTACGACTCTAAAACATCAGTCAAGGATTTTTTTTATTTAGGATACCCATTCACAACAGCAGTAATACATAGAAATAGTTATGTGCATTACTTGCACCTGCTATAAAAAGCATCTTTTTGAAGTCACAAGAAGTGATGACTTGTGAAATAAAACTTATACAGACTGACAAAACCAGAGGGAGAAACATTCACCTGCAGTAATTGGACAAAAAAAAAAGACTAAAGAGACTAATGATGCACAGCTTTAATTTAAGCATTCCAGTTTATCAGCTTCATTTGATGCTTGATGCTATGTCCAAATTCTTTATGGATGCAGTGACCCTACATGTTATCTTTGAGGAATAAATGATTTTAATGAATATCCTGATGTCTTTGAATTATGAATTGCTACAAACTCAAAGATGAAAAATACCACAAAATACCACTAAATCACTCACTGAATAGTCTAATGCTTATGGTATTAAATGACTTGTCTGGTATGAAACATCAACAGTGGTTGGCATTTTTACCTGGGCAGAGCAGAAAAAGAGCAAAAGAAAAGACAGGAAACTCACATAAGGTAAAAATCTTTTTTTTTTGTCCCCAATGAAAAGTGATTTTTTTTTTTTAAGAATTACGGAAACATTAAATTACTCTAGTAGGAGTACGCAGTACTTTAAATAGAAAAGCACTCAGAAAGTCAATTTTCAACATAATATTGATACAAATAATATGTTAAAGAGAATCAGAGCATGTTGAGGAACATGTGGAGGATTATAGTTGTTCCATCACACTTGAAAAAACGAGGAAAAAGCGTGACTTGGACAAGCATGTGTAAAAGAGAAAAACAAGAATTTACATGTCTGTGGCTATCTCAGATGGAAATGACTGACAAATCTAAACGCCTCTGACAACAAAGTGTCTCATTATCTCCCTGTACATTCAGTTTGTAGATCATTTCTGTTGCCGGATGATGGGTCTTTAGAGATGGTTGCCATCTCTAGCTTAACCGTGCAACATCAGCAATCATTATTGAAATCCTAAAAAAATTATAGACAGCTCTAGATAAAGGAGTCATTATTGTTCGTCAACATGTATCAAACGCCACGTAACCAAGTCACAAACTGACTCCTTATTAACTGTATGAATTGAGGTTTAGTCTCCCTAAGAAAAATTGGCTTCCTGAATGTCATGGCAAAATGCCAACCAATCAATGGAAGGCCACCTATATCGGTCCAGGGATAGCTATTAAGCCAATGCATGTGGCGATAGGTAATATTTTCATTTGACTTGTTTGAATGATTTTCTGATTTGGTGGAAAATATAGACCAGGAGAAAATGTCAGACTTTTTTCCAATAACTGACCGAGGTAGCTGCATGGTATATCCTCAAATGATTGGGATTTTACGGCATGGGAGTGATAATTGTAATGTTATACGATCAAAATTTTGAACATACTGGGCCACAAGCCATGCCTTTTTGCTGTGTTATGAACCTTATTTATCTTTTACCCATCGGCTAATAGTCATCCAACACACGACGGCACTGACACAGTGTAATATACATTAAACCACACAACAACTTTTCTTAACGCTACAGCTTACCACATAAAACGGTTCATGACACGACAAACTTTTGCTTTTTTCTTCAACCTCCAGGTTGAATGTGGAGTTTGATCCACTCAACATCCCCGGCTTTTAGAGCAGGAAGATAAGTGAAGACGTGCAGCGCTTTATTTCCATGTCAGGATCTGCTTTTTCCACCTGATTGGCCCTATATCACACAGCTGGAGGTGGAAACAATGACCGGGATGAGGAAGAAAAGAGCTAAACGTAACAGATTGAGGGACGGATATTTGATGAAACAATCTCACGGGACGTGCGAGGAGGTGAGCTGAATCGTAAATCTTCATCCCCACTGACCCGCACTTTGGATGCGGACACTTTTAATGCTCATGGTGTTAATTTATGCACAGCGTGAGAAAAAAACTCATCATGATAATTCCAATGTGCCAACACATGTGAAATGAAGGGGAGAAGAGCAGGAGGGAACATCACTGATGGCCGCTATCATTTTACCAGGATTTTTTCCCTGGTCAATTGTACTTTAAAAATAGGCTTTCAGTGTACGTTACAATGACAATTTTGAGCATACATTTTAAAATATATAAAAAATATGTGTAAAAACAAATTTCAAATAAGTACACTTTAGAAATTACACAGACCGTTCACTTAAAGTATATTTCTTTAATAATCTTTTTCTATAAAGTGTACTATAGTGTAATTATTTAAAGTGTGTAAAAAAGTGTTAGCATGAAAGCGTGATGTTAGTATACTTTTGATATATTTACAAAAAGTACAATTTGTGTAAGTACATTTTCAATATACTATTGGAAATAAGAATATACTTGAAATACAATAAAGTACTTTTTTTTTCATCTGGGAAGCTTCTTGTGAATAACCTTTATGTCTGGGGTGGGAATAAAAAAAAATCTACCATGCCACCTTATTTATTCAAGTTGTAAAAATGTGATTAAGCACCATAAAGTCTCACATTCAGGTGCTACACAGTAAAAACGAAAAACTGCTACATTTCATGCTGTGTCCCTCCTACATACCTCCATGTGTCCAACTTTTGGTCTCCACTGTGTAAGGAGGAAAATCATAAAGCAGAAAGTTGGGGGAGTGGGTGTGGGAGTGGCGGCTTATTACGACTCCCACTGGAAGACGTTCAAAAGAGCAGCAGCTATGACAACCGATGTGCCGGGGTTTGTTGCTTTCTTTTTTAATCTAGCCCTAAGACATATGTTTATCAAAGCAAATTTTACAGCATCTGTTTTCAAGGCTTTGCAGCACTGCTCAGCTATCCCAGAATTCAAAGGAGCGGGCCAGAAGATGAAATGATGAACACATCAGCGGTTCAATCTCACCGAGATGTGGCAACGCGGCGCAACAACAAATCACTACGGTAATGGGATCATTGTATGGCTGTATATTGATATTAAAGCTGATATTAAAGCCAAACGAAACTGTGTGGGAAGAAAAACATCTCTGTTGGGGCCAACTAACTTTTGTTTATACAGAAGCAAGAACTCCTGCAAAAAACCTCTGCACAAAATGGTTATCCTGCGATGCATAAAAAGGCATATTTGTGCACTCTACTTAAAAATGCATCAAAGTTTTTCTCTTCTTAATGTCCCCCCAGTAAATTTCATCCGCCTTCTGTTCGGTACCTTTTTTTAGTCAAGTAAAAATCTTTTGTCGAAAGTGAAAATATTGCAGGGACTGCTGACATTTGTCTGAGAGCTTATCTCAAAACTGACAGCTTTACAGCACAGGGAGTCATTTAGTCATTTGGTAATGATTAAAATTGATTTCAACACGTTTTACTTTCTCTACTTTTCAGAGAGCAGGACAGGTTTTAAACCCTTTAAACAAGCAAGTGTAAAGGAAAGCAGGTTCTAATTTTCTCATTTTTAAAAAGAGAGTTTTACCTCTTAGTGCTGCTTTAAAGTACTATGCAGAGAAGAAGAAAACAAAATATAGACAGCTCATGCCTGGCTGTTTTTTTACATTGTAAGAGCTTTATTCTGTACAAGGGCTTTAATTCCTCTGTGCACAGATTAGTATAACATTTCCCCCTGTGCATCTGTATTATCCATTTCCCATGGTCACTCATCTTAGGTCGAACTCAACTTAGTGCTTTCACTGGATAAAACATCCCTAACAAACTTAATGATCATTTGGCTTCTACACACTGAGAACTAATTTAACAAAACAGATTTAATAGAAAAATAAAAACTCAGAAATGTTTTGAACCTTTTCGGTTACACTCTTGTATATGAATATGAGTTGTTGTTTTTTTTCTTTTTTGCTTGTTCAGTTGTTGGTGTACATAACCACTGCAAAATGGAGATGTTTGAAACAACTAAAGGGGGAAGTGATGCAAAGTGTGTTGTTATTCTCAAACTCTCAGGCATTAAGATGCAGCCTGTTGAATTCAATTTTTTAAAAGTTCCCATGTTGTTTCTGCAGATCTAAACAAAACAAGCCTTCGTCTTTGAAAAAGTCATTTTTCTAGAGCTCTTCGACTAAAATGCGAGCGTGCTGTTTGTTTGTTTGTTTCATTAGCTATTTTCTTTTATCTAATACGTTTATCTTTTATCAAATATTTTTGCTCCTCTGTGATTTTCATATCCCAAGGTTTGATATTTATAATCCAAAGAGAAAATAAGTGTTGAGCTTCTGCAAAAAGCTTTTGCCTCACAGATAAGCTATCAACCAATTATATGAATAAGGGAAATTGAACCAACTACACAAATTATTAGGAGACGCAGCATTTTTTTGTCTCTGGCATCTGATGGACTTTGACTTTCAATGCATGACGTCTAAGCTTAAATCAACTGGCAAACTTTAGTCATGATGTTAAGATAATTCCAAAAACTACCTGACAAAATCCAGTTTGGTTTTGTTCTTTCACGTTTTTTGTTTCCTTTTACTGTTTTGTCTCTTTTTCTCTGTATTTTAATAAGAGAATCTTTAATGGAGTGTTACTTAATTAGCCTTCACAGCTTGTGTGTTCACATTTAGCCATGGTTGACATCACTGTTAAACCACCCAAGCATTCTTTCTGCAAGCACATTTATTGTTTGTATAAAACAAAACTAAATAATATCATATTTTAAGTAATGTAAAAAGTATTATTTTTTAAAGTGATAAAGAAGATTTTTTTGTTTGTTTTTGTTGTAATTTTAATGCTTAAATGTAGTTGTTCTTTTTTCATTTTGACTTTGGTTTCTCAGCTGTATTTCAGCTTCTCTCTTCCTTGAGGCATGTCAAAGAGAATGTGTTATCCCATGAGTATTGTTGTTTGTAATTTAATCCATGGAACAGATAAAAACAGAGAGCCAGAAGAAAGTATAGATTTCAGTTTTTCAGCTGAAACTAATGTCAGCCTACGAACTGGAAGCAGTTTGTCACAGATTATTACAACACCTAGATGTGAACAAAGATGCTGCTTTTCTCTACAAGTTGGTGGAAAAAACTCTGAAAAATAGTTTAGATCATTATAGTAAAATAGAGAAAAATTTAAGCCACCTAAACTATCATTTCAAATAAATTATATTATTTTAGTTGACAAAAATAAAGCAACATCTGCACAATAAGACATAAGAATGAATGATTAAAGTCTAATCGCTCTTTAATTTTTATAGTTTAAAAAAAGACATACTTAAAAGATGGACAGAGTTCATTGGCCCTGAAATATAGAATATGAAAACGGCCATAAACCTATATTTAGTTTGACAGCCAGCCTGAAGCCTATCCTTGCGAAAAACACGTCAAATTGCGCAGAAAGTACATTTTAATCACGATTTACTTCTTGATTCTGAGCTACCAAAGCGAACTGCATTGTGAAAAACTTACTTCATTTGCATTGAGTCTGTTTATTCTAGAAACTGAAGCAAATAAAAACAGATGCATCATTACTCTACGAGCTGCGTCTTCGTCTTTGATAAGGTGGCATCGTGGGTAATAGGTTGTAACAGGCCGTGCAGTTAAGATGCAGTCAAGGAGTAGAGAATCAGCCACTTTGATTATGTGGGCCCAGTGTAAACCTTTTTCATGTGTCAGAAAATTGTTGCACGTTAAAAGAAAGAGGATTGTGCTGTACTGAGTCAGGCTTGTGGAGTTGATTTTATGCAGAGCCACAATGATGAATAGCACCAACTCTTCATTTCCTCCTGGTATTTTGAGCAGCTTTCAGATGAGACAGCTGGAAGAGTTCTACACTGTTGCATCTGCTGTGTTTCACGGTGGATGTTTCTGTTGAATCTGGGGAACATCTGGCAAAATTTCCTGGTAACAAAGATCAACGATGAAAGGTGGATCAAATATTCAATATTTTTTGGTGTATGTTTATGCTTCCAGAGTCGAACGGCTTGTTTCAGTTAAATCGTCGCTCTGTTTGATCCATTAATCATATTCATTTGAGCTGATCTGACATCTGTCTGCAGCAGATACACCCACAGCCTCTCAGAGCCGAGAGCTCTGTCAATTCTCCCACGATTTTGACACCTAATTCTATTTACTCAGTAATTATGGTATCATTTATGTTTGGTTAAGTGGTTAATAAAACATGATGTTAAAAATGTGACAAACTCAAAATGAAAATCTATTTCTGCTTTACTCAGCCTTTAATAATCACCCCATGCAGCATTTCAGTCATAGTGATATATGCTAGCTCATGTGTCCTGTCCATGTATGTTGGATACTTACTGTGTACTTCCTGATTTTTTAGTGTTTGTTGTTTTTTTTCTAATGGTAGTTTGCCACACGTGTTCACACACAGAGGTAAGGCCTTGGCATTTACTTTTGGCTGGCTCGTAATTTGAATGGCTATTATCTGTCTGATAAAAACAAAGCTGGCTGATTCACGGAACATAAAGAAAATCGTTTCATTTGTGATTTATATTGAGCAAGCAGCTTAACGGTAATTGTTTTTATGCTGAGGCCGCATACTAAACGAAACTGCTCGGAACAGCACGGGTTCCTCACAGAGCACAATCTAATGGAAACATTCCCAAAAGGGCTTCAAAAGCAACAAATGTACAAAAGAAGACTCGGGCTTAGTTTAAAAGACCAGTCGAACACTTGCCTACAGAACAGCCAGTACAAGACGGAGAGCGGGCACAGACCAAACACACAGCAGACAAAATGAGATGACACACAGACAAACTGCTCACACAAAATAGGTAGAGACAAACAATTGTAGTCTGTAAGCGCAGAGGAACTAAAGAGAATCCAAGAGGCTTGATCTAATCAGTGGAGGTAGGTGGAGTAGGCAGGGAGAAGCAGAGAAGGCCGGCCACACTAACAGCAATGATGGACACCAACCCATATCAAAGTGAAATACCACAAGGAAAAGAGACTCCATCAGTCAAGGGTCATAGAGACTGTCTTTTGCATTTTCCCCTTTTTAGGGTTAGGGTCAGAAAAGGGTTAGGAAACACGAGATTGCATTTGCACATTAAGCTTGCAAATGGTACAACAAAGCACTCCTCAATAGTCCATCTATATGGAACCTTTTGCCTGGGATGTCTACAAAATAGTTTTATAGCATCAAATGCTGTCTCAGTGACTGAAAAATAATTTTATTATTGATTGATACAGTTTCATACATTCATTTTAAATGTGACACATTTCAATCTGATAAAAACCAAGGTCACAAATATGTGGATCACGATAATCTCTAAATGTTGCTTTCGCAAATTAATTCCAAACCAAAACTTTTGTCACTTCATATTTTGTTATTTGCCCATTTGTTTATGTGATGACACAAGATACCTGTTTGATGGCACTGTTATCTGATGTTATGGGCTCAGCAGAGAATAAGTTATAATAATAATAATAAGCTTTTACTTGTGGGAACATCTCATGATGATGCTTTTGCCTAATGATCTTGACAGATATGGAGTTGCCATGGTGACATTAACCACTCGAAACCAACACAGAAGAACATGTGAAAAGTTTTTATGGGGAAAAAAAGAAAAATGTCAAATTAGTTTCCGAAAGAGAATTCTGCTTTGAGAAAAGCAGGATGGAAAATATGGCCAAGCATGTCCGGAGTGCAGGAAAAAAAGATGAGCACCAATAGTGAGGGAGAAGAATGAGTGTCGAGCATGGAAACCGTTTCTCCTGAGAGATGATAACGAACCAAGCTGCTATCCAATTATATCTCGCTTACAAAATCAATTTCAGCCAAAAACAACAACAAGCGCAACAAGCGAAAAATCTATTCCCTGCACTGAGTGCAGCATAAAGGAATCACACAGCAAAATTAAAATCATCAATGACCGTCAGAGAGCGTGGATTGTGCTGGCAGCCCAGTGGTGATCAGACTCTTATCCGCACATCTGCTGCACACCAATCTTGTGCAAAAAACCTGGAAGCTTTCCCAGATCCTCAAACTGAGAGGATTTGAGTGTAGAGGCAAAACAAAACACTACTAATCCATAACCTCACGGCAGGTTTCTGAGCACCCCACTTTCTGTGTTTAACGAATAGGAATAAAAAAGGCGATCTTATTTATCTTTCCACAATCTAGATTGTACGAATATTCAATAAGAAGGCGTGAAGGAAAACTAATCAATAAGATGGATAAGTGATAAATATGGCATGAATGAGTAAGAAGGGGACCGTGACCAAATCTGATGACATGTATGAAAATATGTTGTGTTGAGCTGGAGATTCTTGGGCCGCACACAATCCCCCAGGTATTTAGGTTGATATAGTCAGTTCCACATGCCAAACATGTATCAAACATGAAGTGCAGTCGGCTCTCCATATGTTCTGCCAAGAAGCCACTGTAAACTGCAGCAGCTGCCTGTGTACCAACTTTGATGATTTATTCATTTTTCCTTGTCGGTTGTAAATGTGTCCTTTACTGCAGGAGAACACGAACACTGTGCCATTTTATTCATATGAAAATATATGACAGGGAAAAGAAAAACTAAGGGTTAACTAAATGTATTTTACAGATACATGTTGGCTTCCATTTTGCTCAGGTGAGGAAAGAGGCCTAATTTTATTTGTACAATTTTTTAAGGAAAAAAAGGTTAAGTTAAGACTCACATCGTGAGCAGTTACACAAATCATATCAGTTTTTATCCTAACACTTCTTGCATCACAACCATACTAATAATATCTCCTAGATTTGATCAGTTTGAAACCCCAAATAAATTGAGGAGGCATTTTCATTGAGAAAATTGAATAGAACATGCAGTCACAAAAGGAAGATGAATAAACAAGTTTAAAGTTTGTACACAAGCTGTCCATCCTTCTCCTCACCTCTGAATCCTATTCATGTTTTTTGTGTAAACTTGTTGAAAGGCCAACACGATAAAAATCACATTTCCCTGTAATGGCTTGCTTTTGGCACAGCCTTTAGCATCACTGGAGGATACCTGGCAAAGTGAAGCCGAGCAGTTCCCTTAACATTAAAAACTGAGGTAAAGAAACACCCCGTATGATTCCTAACGCTCAAGAGAAAGCAGCATGTACTGGTAAATATGCCCAAAATCAAACGTATCGCAAAGTAATGGTTATATGCATGGTCGGTTTTGCTGCTGCTTTGGGAAAAGAAATTATACAAAGAAGGACATGAAGAGGTAGTGTATTCTAAAATGTTCATATAATAGAATGCGTTTCAGTCATACGTAGTATTTGGACATGTAACGGAGCATGTAAAGCCTGCTTTTCTCCAACCCACTGAGCAAAATGTAGCCCAATGGTCCACAAAATATGACCCCTCGATGACATATTCAGAGAGGCCACAATATAAAGGTCTTTGAGTTCTTGATGTTACACAAATTTCAGTAGATGATAAGCATGTCAGTTGATATTACTCATGAAAATAAACACACAGAATAAATACTTTCTTGTACAAACAGCATGGAAATGCTGATTTTGACAAAATAACTAAATACTTTCTAATTGTCAGATGTCCTTCCTCCCTCCTGAGCTGATCTGTCAATGATAAAATTGAAGATTTCCAAGGATGTGTTGTGACAAAAATGTTCTTGTACTAAAAATGTTTTGCAGGATGATATCAGAAAGGGAAGTCTTAGAGGCTGAAAAAGAAAATGTGCCTAATTGCCAACAATAGGTATGGTTTTGACACAATGAACTTGCACACAAACTAAAAGCAATTGGACACATATTTGCTCTAACATATTCCTCTCTTAAGTATCCAAATCTACTTGCAAAAGCAGCCCAATTTAAAGCAGACCAAATAAAAGACAAATGTTGCCGGTGGCAACAAAAAGACCACACCAGTGAATGCGAATTCAATCACCCACAATCATCTTATAGGAGCCGAAGAATGCAATGTCATCAGTCTGTGCAGCAGGATGTCTCCATTTCAGACTTTCCCTCTGCACACCCAATGGCAGTGAGCTACAATTCAGGCCACATTAGCAAATGTTACTTATTACAGAGCAGGTGGTGTTTGTAAGAGAGAGAAAAAAACAGCAAGGCACAAGATCGGTAAGTAGAAATTGAGCTAGTGTCAATGTGAGGAGAAAAAGAGTTGAAAGGAAGAGTGAGAGACAATGAATTCAGGGGAAAAGGACAGAGGTGCAGATGATTGCAGACTGCTGATTATGAGGGTTGTTTGGTGAAGAACTGTGGACCTGCTGACAAAAGGTAATTAACTAAAATCCATTAGCAATTATTAGCAGTTAGCCATTTCACTGGGATGTTCACTGTGTAAGCACTGAGGGAGCGTTTGAAAATAGGAAGCGTTCCCCAAAACAGAAAAAGAAGGTGTGGAATGCATAGGGAGGTAAAGGTATGAGAAGTTTGGAGGTTAAGTTTGGTGTGCTGTTACGTCCATGCGGGATGCTGTTCTCAATCTGTGTCCCCTACTGCAACTTTCACAACTGCGCAAATATCTTTTTGCCTCTCGGGGCCCATAGCGTGACTAATTATCTGCTGAAACACTGTATTAGTTACACGATTACCAGGTTCCTCTGTAGTTAATTACACAGCCTGCTCTTGGCTGACCTCTTCCAACATGATACATTACCCTACCTCTTCATTGCCCACTCCCTTATACCACACCTTCCTCTTACTTTTTTCTCACACCGTTCAAAGGTTCACTTAAACAGCTAATCACTGTGAAAGACAAAACATTTTGTCGATGAGTCGAACTCGATGTATCGGATGCCAGTTCATAGAATTGATCGTAATGGCTCGATCATTTAATCACCAACTTGTTAAAATTCTTCCTTTGTTCAAATCCAGTAGCTCCTCCCGGTTTAATAAGGTTCAGCTACTTATTTTTGTCCAATCCGCCATGAGTAAGCACTGCCTGTCATCAGAGAGCAAAGGAAAATGGTCTAAGTATGTTGCTTGGGTGATGCTTCTTCTTCAAAGTTTGATGTAAAGATGATCCCTTTATCTTTACCCTTCTGTCAATACTTACTGTCTTAATGGTTGCGTAATTTAATTTCATGCACATCAAAGTGCTACCATGGCTAAACATGCAGTGAGCTGCCCAGGTAGTCGGAAAGTCTGTTTGACCTAAGCCCTTCTAAGAGAAGACAGGAATCCTCCATGATAAGTGAGCATATCAAGAGCTGCTGCAATACCAGGCACATATCTCACTACTCACCAACAAAGTTCACACGTTAAATGAAAAAAAGGAAGCTTTTACCCCGAGAAGGAGGGAATCTGGTGGCCCTTCTAAACCCTCAGGGTTCACTAATCATCTCGAGAACATAGATAATCAAAGCTAAATCGATCTGAGCGATCTTTATCCAATTGCGATACAAACCTGTCCCACCATTTATCGTGAGCTGCCACCTTTGTAGTTGCTTCATTTCAACCTGATTGTACACCGATGGTAGATTATGGACTGATTAGTCTGACAGATCTTCCCAGCACCCCCATTAAAATAGCAAATGGGACAAAAATCATCTGGAAGAGCAGCGTTTGATCGCTGCCGTAGGGTTCCTGAACCTTTCTGAAAACACTGCCAAGGTGACCCAGCTCTTGATTGTGGCTCTCGTGTGAACTCTAATTTGGGGCGGTTCATCATCTTTTTTTGGATGCAGTAGAAAAACATTCATTTTCAACTCAACAAAACAGGCTGGTGTGTTGAGTGGCTGGGCATTTTTTCCACATACATCAAAATGCAAAGCGCAGATTAGTCTGGGAATCAGTTTCCTCTCGCTGGAGAGTTTTTTGGTGTCTCTCCTCAATTATGTTATTGTATATTTATGTGAAATAGACTTTAATTTTAAAGGAGATGAGCTGACTTTTTTTTTTTTTTTTTGCCATGACTCCAGAAAGTAATGCGCCTGCAAACTCCTTATTCAACTTGCTCTAAGCCGAGGTGCCCAGGTGACATTATGAAAAAAAAAAATCTGCCTGAGTCTGCGGTTTAACGTACAAGAAAGCAGTCCAAACTCTGTTTAACAAGATCAGTCCTTCCAGTCATTGAATCACCATTGCCTTCTCTTGGGTATTAATTAAATTGGTAGCCATTTAGAGGTCAGTTTATATGATCTGCCATTTCTGTAGTCTACTTTCTTTGAGATAAGGGAGGTGCTTGTCTTTTATTTGCCACTTTTCCTTCAGCTTTAACTGCCAGTTGCTCTCTTCCTCAAAGCTGTTTTCCCTTCAAAGGCTTATTGGCTTTGGCTTCAGCCACAGGTCTGTGATTTTATCACAGAAAGGGAGGGATTTTCCCCCTTGTTTCCACAGGTCTGAGATATCGGTATACGAGGTGAGGAACCAGGTTGAGAGCATCGGAGGGAGAAATGAGATGTAGATTCTAAGAGGAATAAAAGGATAAAGAAGAAAAACACACAAAGTGGGTCAAAAATTGACTTGGTGTGTGGGCCAAAGCTACTTGAGGAATGCAATTAGCATAAGGTCCTGTCCATGTGAACACAGTTATGGATGAGAGATGAGAGGACAAAAGGAAGACAGAAAGAAAAATGGAAAATCCCTGCAGGTAAGTAAAGCCACTGGGGAGTATTGCCTGGAGGAGGGAGGATGAAAAAGAAGGTGATTGACATTCACTTTAATCCACAACTCCCCACATGTCATCCAATTTTTACACCTAAAACACAAAGAGCTATGGAGTACAAGGCAGACAATGAAAGAGGACAGTGGGGAGCGGGGAAAGAAAGACACAATAGAAGAAACGGGGAGAGTGACAGAGGGAGACTTAATTTTTCAGACTGGATGACATGCAGCAAGTGAATGCAGGGCATTGGAAACACATAAGACTATTTAGGATTTGAGGGAGAGCACAGGAGATGTAAGACATGAAAAAAAAAGCACAAATGGAGGAAAAAACAAAGCAACAAACAGGAGGTGGGAAGTAAACACAAGAAGCGGGGTGAACAAAGGAGCTACAGACTAATGGTTACAGTGCTGCTAAAGAGCAGAACAGCTCACCGTGCACCGTAATTATTCTGCTGATAATGATGCTGACGCTTTCTGAGCAACTCCACTGTGTTTAATTTAGGACATCGGGGAGCAAATACTGTGTCGTGCTGATGCTAGAGATAAGCTGCCAAGAAAAACAAAGAGGTAGGACTAAAGCACATGAATGGGTCATCTCAAGATATGAAAAATGAAGTAAGGATTCAGGAGAAATCTAACCTAAATGTCAGATAAAAGTCCAGTCATTTCATTTCCATATATACATATTTATTTACATATACATATATGCGATTTATGGATTTAATTCATGTACTTTTAGATCGTCCTCAATCAGAATGGCAGTGAATTTTGATAGATACAGGACTTGTTTTATTAGTTACCCTGCTATTACTTTTATTTCCCCCGTTGACATCAGGCATCATTTAAGTAGAGGTTATTGTGTTAGCATATTGCTGCTGTTTCATGTCAAAATACCCTTTTAGTATGTAAACTCTGGAGTGAACAGATTCAAAGGGATGTTGAAACGCTGTCAAGAAAAACAACACGCTCATAAATACTACAACATGCAATCAGACTTCTGCTGTAAACAGGTCACTATAACTAATGGCTGCCTTTATTTATCCATTAATGTTTTAGTTTAACTCCTACCTACAAAGTTCCACACATGGGACACGCATGAATTTTTCAAAAAGCATGATGTTCTCCCTGCGAAGCTCTTTGCTTTTATATATAGTCAAGAAACTCTTTGGAGCTGTTACCTGTGAACTTGGTCAGAATATGTGAACTTGGTAGGCCGAAAAAGGATAAGGGGGTAAACAATGTCCGCAATGTTTAGCGAGGTGCAAAGATGCGGTCGTCTTTCATTTCTTCCAGCTCAGTGACCTGGGTTTGTTTACAATGCAAACACTCCACAATGATCCACTCTCTCACTCCTTCATCTGTGACCCTTGTTGCAGATGCTTTTTCTCTAATTAAAAGAGGGGAGAAGCTGCCAAGCAACTGTTGTGAAACTGCAGACCACTGAGCTTTCCCAACACACACACAGAAAAAGAGAGAAACGTGCAACAGATTGCACATTGACACCCTCAAACAAATCTGCTTCCACGAGACGTTGTCCCTGACAAATCACTTTGCCCGACCTGCCTGCATACCCTATATGCACTGGATCGCCTATGGAGAGGGCTGATAAGATTTGAATTCCATCACTGCTCCCTCTCTTAGCCCCAGGCAGCATTGCCATGGTGAATTTTGCGCCGTTTCATCTAGTTTGCAAGCCAACTGTGTCTATAGCCAGTGGTACAAAAGCTAAACTAACTTGGTGCCTGATCCATAAAACCCAATGTGGATTCACCAACACAAATGTGTGCAGTTGTGTGCAGTTGTGTCCACGTTGTGCGTGTAGCACACACATCCCTACGTTCTCAATAGGTGCCGCATGGGGTCCACAACTCAGTCACCATGGACATGCATAGAACTCAGAATGGCATATTCACTTCACAATACTTTCTTCTAACCCCCCACCCCTACAAACACACAAAGAATAGACCAATGAGAGAACAAAATAATATTTGCAGATAAAGTTTGTTGTGTTCGTCATTTCCACATGAGGCATTATTTTCTATGCTTTTGAGTTTTTTTAGACACAAAATAATATGAATTATGAGTAGAAACACCTTTTTTTTTTAACTATAGCACAGTATTGTAGTCTTATACAGAAACAGAATAGAGTTTTCTTGTGACCACCAACTTTAAGTTGAGTCAACACAGCCATCCATCTATTTTATAAAGTGTTTATACCTAGTAGGGCTTGGGGTTGGATTCTATACCAGCCTTCACCAGACAAGATATAGGGTACACCCTGGACAGTTCACTAGTCCATCACAGGGCCAAACAATTGTACGCACTGACCCCGACAAGCAATTTAGAATCACCCATTACCTAAAACGCATGTTTTCGGGCTGTGGGAGGAATCAGGAACACCCATAGAACCAATGCATACACAGGGAGAACATGTATAATCCATTCAGAAAGCCCCCCAGCTGTGAGACAGTGGTGATAACAACCAAACAACTGTGATGCCCCGACTCACAATGTTACAACTTAACCAAACTGAACGGGAGTTTCAATTCACCTCGCTGTGGTGAATTGGTGTCACACACCGTTTTACAGGGGCTGCATTTGTTTTTCTGAAACCGAACACAAAAGGAGGAGAAAAGTGGAAAGCATGCGTTTAAGTCAGTTGACTGATTAAAGTTTATTTTACGTGAAAGCTGATCCACGGGAGAGGAAATATTTGAAAGTAAGAGAAAGTCCCTGATAGCCTTACCCAACTGCTTTCCATTATTCAGTGAATCATCACCTGGTGCTTGGTTTTCTGTTCAGGACCCACACATAATGCACACCCCTCCCCTATTCCATGACTGCCTCACTGTCACTTAATCTGAAATGAGGCAAATCATTGAATGAGTGGAGGTGAGCGAATGTGTTTGATGTGGCTTTTTCAGTTTAGGAATGGCAAACAGAAAAAAAAACACAGAGAGGAAAAAAAGTTCTGGAAGCTATTAACTAAGTTCTGGGAAGAGGATTATTGCGGATGTAAAAAAAATAGAAACTGTAAAGAAAAAAAGGCTGAAAAACACAGTGACAAGCTCCTGTAAGTGTAAGAGCAGCCATCCTTCCTCAGAAGCATTCCGCACAGCAGCGGCTATTAATAGCTCCCACATTTAACTTTCCCTTTTTTTTTTAATGGCTGCACATAATCCTCATCAGCAGTTGGCCCTGTTGTGGTGGAATGATTTCCACTGTTTTTTTCCAAAATAGTGTCAGGACAAATCTCACACACACATTAGCTCAAAGCTTTCAGAGATCTGACATGTGACATGGATGAAACAGGTCATTTTTATAGCTATGGGATTTTCTGCTATAATGACATCCGTTTGTAATTTAAACATGCCAGCCAAACATAACAGCAGACAGAGTACCTGCCCCTCAGGCACAGACACCTCACAATGGCAGCTATCTCCCTCAGCTGTATAAAATTTCCTGCAACACTGGAAAAACACTGCTAAAAAAAGGCACAAAGACACAAGACTGAGCCTCTAACTTCGATCCAAGATCCCGATCTTAGTCTCTGGACTAAATGAAAAGAGCCACATTCCACTGGTCATTTCTTGGTGCCGGACGTCACAAAACACTCCGTAATCATGAGGGTCAGGGTTGATTTTGTGCTGCAATCTGACACCTTTTTAGACAGATAGTTTTATATTTGTGGCTCACCAGGATACGGCACATCAACAGGAATTGATAATCAAGCAGATTCCAGGTTATCTATCCTGGCCTGTTGACAAATTTGTTCAAATTCATTGTCCAACATCAAGATGTTTTCCTCCTAAAAACATTGGTCTAAAAATAACTTTTATCTGGAGAAAAATGCATGTTTTCTTGTGTACTGAGTATTGAATGTGTATTAAATGTATTGTAATGACCATTAGACATAGCATGGCCAATAACATGGCAACAGTTACTACACACAAAAATAACAAATGTAACATTATGAACAAAGACATGTTACTCTGATGCTCATTCTGAATGCAGCTTCCACCTCACTGCATGCAAGATATCACTTCCATCACGAAAAAATGAGAGTAATGGTTTGTAGTTGGTCACAGTTTGTAGCATAAGGACTACAAATTGTTGCAAAGTAGGTTTGAAGAGGTACTGCTAAATAAGGCAAGCTCAGGAATGAATGCTCCGAGCTATGATCCAAATGGTAGCTATTTCAAGTTGTAATGAACAGTGCTCTGAGATACTAAACTGTAGTGGGTTGGCTCTTAGAGACTCTTATTCTACTGTTATGTTCAGAAATAGAAATCAAAGGAATGAAATAAGATGGTTGACATGATTATAGTTTAGAATCCAATGGACAAAAAGGCAGTGGCTGTTTTCCACAATGGCAGAACACGGTGCACTCTATGAAGGAAGCTCATTTTCATAATGTTTTTTAAACTAGCCGGACACATTTCTTATGAACAATGCTCCAGTTATTATTGAAGTAAATAACACCCCTCTCTTTCTAGTTTTCTCCCTTTCTCCTGGAGGATGCTCTTTGTGAAACATGCATTTCAGACAATGTGATTCCGTGCCCCAGTGTGTGAAAAATACACAAAGCAAACGCACAGGCTTAACAAGCATCTCACCAGCTGAGCAGCCAGTTTAAAAAGGACACTGTTTCACAAATATCATATCGACTATACTGTCGTGTATCCTTTTAGTGCAGAAATTACATAGAAGAATGGGTCTAACCTTTAGCTGACAATAACTCCCTTGACTTTATGCAAACATAGTTATTAATTAGCTGAATCCTTTATGTTTTTAGCTCGACTACTGAATGGAATTCAATCATCATCTGGAGAGGTACAGGCAACTTCCACTGATATGTCAGAGAATGTGTGAGACACTGTGTACAGTAAGTATAAGAATGTCTCAAAATTTAGTAGGTCAGAGGTGAGCTGTGATTATGTTAATGTGTTGCGCACTCAGTGGAGAGACGTGCTGACATGTGATTAAAGATTGACCTGGATTTGGACTGAATTATTTAAAAAAAAACATGCTGACAGAGGAAGCAGGCGACAGAAGGCTCATCTCCTTTGTTTAATTTGCGGGTCCCTGTCTTGTCACTCCTCCATCCTCCTGCCTGTGACCTGTCAAATATCTTTTAGGCACTTTGTACAAGTCTGAATGGCATCTATAAAATATTAAATTAGGGCATGACAGGTTATTTTCAAATACATTAGCATTCATATGTATTTCTGGGACAGAAACACATAGGAATACAGCTGTATCCTGCAACAAACAATGCGGCTATGCTGTTTTAAGACGAAGGTTCAAAAGGGAGGAAATATCATTTTGTTAAGTACATGTCACCTCGTTCGCTTTCTCCTTGCAACTGACCTCAACCTGAATGCTGGCAAATCCAGCAGGAGGGAGAAACACATAAGGCAAGGGGTCAAAGGGAGGAATTGAAAGTGTTCAAACTGGTAAAACGGGCCAAGAAGAAAGTTAGTTGAAGAGAAGGCCGTCGATGGTTCAGCAAGTGGATCATCCAGGTCACCGCACAGGCATGGACGTAGTAACCACCGCATCACTAGCATCTCATGTGTCTGAGCGTGTGTGCGGTATTCCCTATTCAACTGAACTCATGCCTGATTAAATAAGCAAGCACCATTCTGACATCTGAATCTCTCCTCATCAATATCCTTATGTGATGTCAACACAGGTAAGAACTCGATGAAACCAGGGCCCAGCAGACAGACATTTTTATCCACATGGACTGTTTTTGAGGGACGAGATAATCCCTGTTAATCTCGTCAAAGATTGGGTAGAATCCCAAACATATGCGGACACGATTACTGTGTTTTTTTTCTTCTCACTTCTCATATCAAGGGTCTTGGACTAGCACATGCCTACACAATAACACACAATGAATTTCCGCATTCTTTGAAATTGTGAAGGGTGATGAGAAAATCCTTGGCAATCTTAGGCACTGCAATGTTTTTATTTTGGTTTTTACTTTAAAATTCCCTTTTTTCACAAATGTGCTCTTTTGTTCGGGCTCATAAGGATTAGGAGTCCTTCAATTGATAAAATCCTACAGTAAGTGGGTTCATGCCCTGAAATATATCCCAAAACAGCTTACTGTAAACTTCAGAGCAGATGCCATTCTTAAGTGTTTCTTTTAAGAAGTTACAAAGTCCTCATGAGAAAGAAGACATGTATAACATGGTAATGCACAGCTCTTTCAAAAATATGTGTGATCATTATTAAAATATTAACAAATTATGATTTTTACATACTCTCAGTATCTCTATGTTACTATTTTCCTGGGTGAGTTCAGGGAATTATTGTTGTTAGAACTCAAATACACTCTGAATTTAAAATGTAAATAATCGATTTGGGATAAAAATGTCACTTTCATGGACATAGTTGGACATTTTTAAGTGGATTTAGCCAGTGACTTCACGTGGTTAGGGTTAGTCAGGGCAATCGAGGAAAAAAAGAGATGGGAAAGAGACAGACAGACATGGAAGACAGAAAGAATGAGAGTTATGGAAGGTTTGAAAATGAGTCAGAAAGGAGAGAGCTGAGAAGTAGATTATGGGGGTTCAGATTTGATTTCTGTGGCAGATATAATGATGGTTAGTTTTCTATTCATCTTCGTGGCTCAGTGGGAGCACAGTAGGCAAATAGGGTTTTAGGATCTAGCCAGTGGGCAATGAGGAGGGCTATTAAAGGATCATTACCATCTCCTGCCATTACGGAGCTGTTGCTCCGGAGGAATTACCTTGGTAATGAGACCAACCTGAAACTGACTGCTTGCGGCAAGCCCCACGTACATTACATAGGAACACTGATACACACTCCCACATATACACACATATTCGCAGACTCACAATTTGGATTGATAATGCCTGCTGCTGCTTTTTTGCATATCAGAGTGAATTCATGTACATGCACTCAGACACCCACATTTATGAAAATCTGTTTTAGCTGTTGTGTAAGAGCCCAATTAATCCATTTGACAGTTACTTGTTTATGTGCTTGACATTATCGGGATGCCACATGTTTTTCTTTCATTTCATTTACCCTCTCATACCTCTCTGTTTGTGTCTGCACAGTTACTTTCCTACAATGAAATCTTGCTCTCTGACACTGTACTCCTGTCTGGACTCTGGAACTGGCAAACTATGAACAGTCATTAACCTGAAATGCTGTTTAGAGATGTACACGCTTTGTAACAGTTGTGTTCATCTTTGCAGTAAAGAGTAAGGTGAAAAAATGTAGGCATTTGATATTGTGCTGTGTCTAACTGCATTTCTAGATGAGTTTGGATGCTTTTTATATTGATTGTGTTGCTTTTTATGGCAACTCAATGTGATCTACAAAACAAAATGTGCTAAAATTAGTACACATATACACATGTATGTACATAATGTAAATATACAACACACACTGTATCTGTGTGTTTTTTTTTTTAAAGTAGGATGAGAGTCATGCTCTCGTGGTAGACTTTCATGTAATCCAAGCGTGATGTTTTGAAAGAAAATAATATTATCAAAATACTTTCAAACACAGCTGAAATATATAATTTCATAATTGGTATTCCAAAGACGTTCCAAGGTCTCATCACTGTTCCCCTAACGTGCTACGCAGAGAGGAATCGGTGACAGTTGAGGGAGACTGTAACACTCCCTGTAACATCAATATGACACTTTAGAGGCAAATGGCTTTGATATGTAGGCAACGCTACAAGTCACAATGCTCTACTGCTTGCAAACATAAAGTAGCAGCTAAAACCTAAGTCTTTGTATTGTCAGCTTAACATATATGAGAGGGTGCGCATCCACACACACACACACACACATCCACACACACGCACACATTCACTCGCTGTTATTTACAGTACCTTTCTTAGAGCAGAGCCAGTCCAACTTTACAGTGGGCCTAAAGACACACTGTAGGTAGCAAGGGCTTTGGCCAAAAAGACTTTATAGCATCATAAACAGAGTTATACCCTATCTCACCAACATAAATACGTTCTGGAGAGGAATCGAGAGGACAGCTGGAAGCCAGTTCTGCTCTTGGAGGAGTAGAAAAGCACTCCCTTGAGGAAATCAGGTGAAGGTGCTTAAAACCACTGTAATGATTTAGTGCAAAAATAATTATATTGTTCGCAACATAATCCCACACATACAATTATTTTTTTGTATTTTTTTTATCCGTTAGATAAAGGAAATCCAGTATGACATTGGATTTCATTCATCGTTCCAACCATTTCAGACAGTATTCAGGAATGTCTCTTACCATTCCTTTCTGTGGTTGGTTTCCATTTTGGGAGTGGAGTTTAATTTATTTTTCAAAGGAAGGGTTAACAATCATGTGACAAGGTTTACTTATTACATAAATGATATGTTTAAAGGTTTCTCATTTTATCATTAATCCCTCTGGACCTATGGTATATCACATTGATGTTGCATCACTTGAAATAGCAGGCCTGCCGTATTTTCACATCTTATGGATTTTTACTTTGGATTGTGACATAACCTTGTTTTGTTAATATGGACAAACATACCTCTTCCACATTTTGTTATGAAATATGACAAACATATGTCAAATTTATTTTAGTAATGATAAAACTTTCCGGAGTAAATTGAATTTGATGGAGCATCTGAATAGAACAATTCCATCGTGTTAAGTGTTCTGGTAGATGTCTTGTTTCCCTGTTTGATGCTAAGAGGTCATTACAGGGGCGGCACGGTGGTGTGGTGGTTAGCACTGTCGCCTCCCAGCAAGAGGGTTCTGGGTTCGAATCCCGGGGGAACCAGGACCTTTCTGGGTGGAGTTTGCATGTTCTCCCTGTGTCTGCGTGGGTTCTCTCCGGGTTCTCCGGCTTCCTCCCACAGTCCAAAAACCTGCATGTTAGGCTGATTGGAGATTGGGGAAATTGCCCTTAGGAGTGAATGTGAGTGTGAGTGGTTGTTTGTCCTTGTATGTCCTGTGTGTGGCCCTGCGATGGACTGGCGGACTGTCCAGGGTGTACCCTGCCTCTCGCCCGTTGACCACTGGGATAGGCTCCAGTTCCCCCCGCGACCCCATGAGGGAATAAGCGGCATTGATAATGGATGGATGGAGGTCATTACAGTCCAGATTTAAAGCTCACAGAATCCTAAAAAAATAGACTTATCTAGCACAAAAATAAGCTTCATCAACATAGTGCAGCCTTGTTTGTCAAAGTCTTACTTGTAACAGATGTTCATCTGTATGTAAAAATGACTCAACCCACTTTAAAGGGGAAAATCAATAAAACACTGTTAGAACTGCATGCAATGGTATCTGTGCGTTTACACAGTTCACAAAGCAACAGCCAGCGTTTCAGTCGCTTTGTTTGTAGATATTAATTCATTATGCGACGCACAGTGGCTTATGTAATGTCTCTGTAATGAAGTCTCTGTCTAATCAAGTGTCCCAAGCTTGGCCTTTCATTTTACGAGGACTGTTGAAGGTGTAGCTTCTAAATCTCTCACATTTTACTTATTCAAATCTGTTTTACTTACAAGAATTTCATGTTGATAATTAGATATTCATTCCTCCTATAATTTTTTACATGCATTAAATATATGAAAACAGGCTACCTGTACTACAGCTCTTAGATGTTTTTAAATCCACCATTAAACCTGCAAGTGTTCGTATGCAAATCAAAGCGAAAAGTGGCCAATGATGAATCTACTCTCTGACCTAATTTAGCGTCTTTTACATAATGCTCATTTTCTCTCTCTCATAGCCTCTGTCTGCCTGCCTAGCTCTGCTCCTGAGAGATACACTAACATTCAGTGACGTACATACAATATATGGGGTAAAAAAGGATTGGAGTGGAAGAGATGGGTGGAGGGAAGTCCATTGATTCTCAAAGGCAGACAAAGACTTAGATCACCAATCTGTCATTGCAAAACCATCCATTCAGTCTTAGAGGCATCAAGCGTGATAATCCTGAGGAAGTGCAGAGGGTGAACGGATAAACTAGAGTGTGTTCATTCTCGTATACTGATGGGTTTCGGTAATTATGTAAAAACATTTACATACGATACGTGCGCACAATTTACAGCAACATGGAAGACATTTAGTTGAAAGCTTTAAATGATTGTTTGGCACATATGTGAGAGTATGTTGACATGCTTTTCCCTGCTTCTATTCCAGGCAAATAATGGTTTGTGAGTCACGTCTGAAAACTCAGAAATTGTTTGATGAGGGTAGTGGAGGATGCACTCTGCAGCCACCATTTAGATGAAAGACTACTAAAACCTGGCGATACATGTTTTCAACTTTCAACACTTTCCAAACTTTTAGAGGAATAATGTTTTAAGTTTTGTTCGGCAAAGTACTGCCGGTATAGATGTGTAAAAGGGAAATTGATTTCTGTAGTGCTCATGAAACCATGTGAACATGACCACCTTATACATCTCAAAACACCCCAGAGAGTATGGCTGACAGATGCTCTCTATTCTGAAAACACAAGTCACCTGGCTTGTTTGGAGATGTCCTTGCGAATATCCCCTCTCTTGCTATTTATCTCTCTCAAACCCCTCACAAGAGTGGAGCAGGTGCGGTACGCGCCTCAAAAACACCAAAGCGCCGTGGAGCACCGGGGTGTGCTTTGTTTGCTCTCTCTTGCTCTGCATACCTTCCAGCCATGCAGATAAATTCCCCCCGCAATGTTAGGCAAAAGGCTGTTTCTGGCATAAGCACCAACACACACCACAACGATCCCAACGCCTGTTTGAATCTCATTCTGGTTGATTTCAGTCACACCTTTCTGCTTGTCTGGGCTGCTGTGGGCAGGTGTTCTTCTGCATCTCATAACTGAACAGGTAATGAAAACTGATTAAGTTTGTAAAACAAGAGTTACTTACATGCATTTAAAACATGTATCTGTTTGTGTCCTGTGACTATTATTGTTGACTATGTGGAAATTCAGGTCAATTATTTTAAATCCTCTTATTGCAAGGAACCTCACTGTTAATTTGATCCAACTGAATAGTAGACTTGAAAGAACCCCCTTTACAAACACTGGATCTAACATTCTCTCAGTTCTCGCATCAGATCTGCTCCTATGGAAGATGCAGCAAGAAGGCCTTTTTTAGACTGTAGAGATGCTCCTCACTTGGTAGACTTCCTGCTTTGGGCAAGAGGGAACAGTGCCATCTAGTGAGATGCATGTCTTTGAATGGTGTTTATAGGACTTAAGCCTGTATGAAAAAACTTTTTAGCTCAAAATCCCACATAAAAAACGACTACTGAAAAAAGCAGATGTCTAAAAGGGTTTGGCTTGCAATTAAGTGGTTTGTATTTCCAAACAAAGGTCGAAGAAAGATCAGTGAATTAAACTGTGATTAAGCCGACTAAAGGAAGAGCGGCCTTTGCTGCCATGGAGTCAACCATGCCAGTGATACGTGATACACACATCATGCCGACAACATGTGTTTCTTTGTAATCCAATTATCCTGCTGACCCAGACAACCCGGACTCTTACCTTGTTAATATGCCAGCAGAACCCATCTGGTTCTTTGTCCTTTCTATCTCACTGTTAATTGAATACTCTAATTATATTTTTTGCTTCAACCCCCAGACCCTGAATATCAGCTTTGACTTGATTTTAGAGAAAGTCGCTCTTATCTTTATAAAAATGGGAGCGCAAAGCCTCGAATGAGAGGTTGCCATGTTTTGAGCTATAAACCCCAAACGAAAAATGATTCAGTTCTAATTTAATTATTCTATTTTGTGTTTAATTTTGTAGAAAAAAACGACAACAAAACAATTTTTTTAACAGTTCTATGAAAAGTAAACTGTTATATTTAGTGAATGATTGTTTAATGAGGAATGTGTGGTTAAAGACTCATTTTGTGAGGATGAATGTCTCACATGTGCCTGCCTGGGTGTGGATAATGGCCATCTCGATAGTCAAGAATCATTTAACTCGTCTTCCCATTTGACCAATTTATGGCCTCCATTTAGACTTTGTCTTTTGGGTCAAATTAAGATGATTCTGTAAAAATGAAGCATGTCAAATTAAAAACCCCTCACAGTCTTACACATCCCAAAATACATCTGACAGCAGAGTGGTTCCTGAAAAGGAATGTGATGTATTTCACAAGCATTTGACAAATTTGGTAGGCTCCTTTTCTTTTTTCGCAACAAGAAAAGAAGTGGTAATATCTAACCCGGTTATGATCATTTTAAAAAGAAGTCTGAGAAAGTCCATCTGAGATTATCCAATTCTGCTGTAAAAAAAAAAAAACACAAGAAAAGATTATTATCAGTGAGATAATCCATGATGCATG
This sequence comes from Menidia menidia, assembly GCA_907169785.1. Taxonomy (NCBI): domain Eukaryota; kingdom Metazoa; phylum Chordata; class Actinopteri; order Atheriniformes; family Atherinopsidae; genus Menidia; species Menidia menidia. The sequence goes on along the minus strand of CAJRST010005557.1, from coordinate 11,928,698 downwards.
GCTTCTCTGTATCTGATATGACTGCAGAATGGATATCACAAAAGATTCATTTAAGTTTCAGATAAGATGCATATCTGTGCAAATATCAGAACTGTGCTTTAAAGATTGTCCCACCACTAAGCCTGCGCGCTTTCAAACAGCTTGTATTCAACAGGACCCTTACTAAACGATTACACTGGGGGAAAAAAACATTTTAAACTGAGAAGGCTGAAGTGCAATCTGTAGTTGTCTTATTCTCTTTTAAGTCGAGAGAAGGGCAGTTCACAGTGTCAATTCACAGGAACGCTCATGACTGAGACTAAAGGCCTTGGTTTCACATAAACCACGCTTTGGGGACCGTCACTGCCCAGGATTACTGACAAGAGGCAATAAAACCAGTATATTATTCATCTCGGTGACTTAACGTGGGCATGTTGTTGTGTGCGCAACTTTGAGATGACCTCACTGACCACTGCTAGCCAGTCTGATGTCTTAGTCAAGCTGGCAGCAGTCATATGAGTAACGCCTACGATCGGGGGAGGCAAAGAGTAAGAAAAATTGCCTTGTAAAATAAAAAGCCGCTCAACAACTTTGAAAAGGAGATCAATTAGGGAGACTGGCCTGGCCCCAATCAGTACTAACAGTGTCAGTCTGCTAGTTTGATGCTGTCAGTAACCATCACTTATTGCAAAAGACAAACTACCAAACGCTATAAAGTGCATGCCAGTCAATGACTGCATTGAGAGCAAAGCTACTTAACCATATGCTGGAACTCTTTAGTTGAGGCTGATGTGGTGGAAAATGAAAGGAGGAGGCATCCTTCTTGACCCTACACACCATCCTTATGCTGCTAGACGAAGCTGTCCCCAAAGCGTGACGATATCAGAGGATTGGAGTATGATCCTAAGCTCTCAATCAGCCATAATCCACCAATCATCCTTGCCCTTCATGTACTCTGATGAGCCCAAACGCTGAATGCAAAACCCACGCCGCAGCCTGCGGCGTCTGACCCGACACATGGATGCTGATGTTTCTTAATTATCACAACAACCCGGAGGGGAGCACAACAAGCTAATGGGGAAAATACTATCCAGCCATGTTAATTCGAGGTTCATCAAATGGCCGTGTAAATCGACGGGATGCCGTCGATCACAACAGGTCGGTAATGATGAAACGGAAACTTGGGGGCACTCTCTGCAGCACCAGCACAACGCGTCTCCCTTCTGATGATTGCATCAAAGCGCAGCCTACAAATTAGAAAAAAGCCCTTTTCATTCCGAACACAGAGGCGATCCTGTGGGCATGCAGAAACAAAATGACCTGCACAGGACCTGAAGGGGAAGAGAAGGATGAGGACGCATCTCTGCTGTACAAACCTGAGCCAAGCAGAGGAGGAGAGGAGAGGAGAGGAGAGGAGAGGAGAGGGAGGTCTCACATGAAGACGACGGAGCTGGTAAATGGAGGACAGCAGTAGGGCAGATTTTATTTCATTGGAATTTTTAAACGAGAGCCCAGGCTGGCAGATGCAGAGTGAGCGATACGCTAAAGACCGGTGGAGAAAAGTGTAGGCTGGGCAGCCACGGGTGAGCAGAGGTGAGACAAATTTCACTGCCCCCCATTTCTTACTGACACCCCTCAGCCCATCTCCTGAGCCCATCCGTCCCGGATGATGAATAGTGTCCCGATTTGCATACCAAAAACGCTTTTCGATATGCGCTTTCCAAGTCATTTTGAGAGATTAGAAAATATTGACAATTATTGACAGAACCCATAAGCGTCTGCAACATCCCATCTGGAATATTGCATCTACCATTTTATTTCGTTATTTTCTGCTGTTTTTTTTTTTTATGAGGGTACATTATTGACTTGAAAATCTGATTGCTGCTGAGGCTTATGAGCAGAGTTGGTGAAGTAAGCATTGACTTGTTTTAGAAAGGGCTGTGCGGTGCACTGTCGATAGGATGTTATGTTATTGCTTGTTTGTGCACATTTTCCAATGACACAGACTTTAATTAAGATAATCATCACTCCGGTGGACTGCATGGCTGAACAATGTGGCCCGTGCAGACTAAAGCTAGATCCATGCAAACCTTGTGTGGCCAGTTGTTGTTCTTATGAATAAACCTTATGATTACAATGATAAACACATAATAAAAAAAAAAGAGAGGGCAGGGACAGAATAGAACTCATGACAATTAGAGCAATGGTGAGATACTACAGAGCATCACAGGGCATCAATGAGTCATGAAAAGCAGAGCAGGAAGAGAATGCATTAACCTGATGAGGTAGACACTGTTTGTCATTAATAATCCCAAATGTTAGTAATTCAAAAAAATTTTACAAATGGTGAAAGTACATGTTTTCTATTAAACAACCCAGAAAAAAAATAATTTTTTCCAGAAAGCAAGCATTTTACATGGGTCACTACTGCTGACCCGTGTAAAATATTCTCTTTATAAATGGAAATACTACATATCCGTAAAGTCCCCCCTCGGTTTTTAAGTCACTCTAAGGTTCTCTCTATAAGACCCACTATATTGTTACAAAGCAGTGAATCTGTTCACTTCTTCAACAGTCCTATCCGTTCTCCAGCTAATGAAGTTTCTTGTTTTCTGGCTGTTTGTTATGGCCTAATGAGAGCTATCAGTGCCTCTCCAGTGTCCCATACTGTAATTAACGAGGAATGGGAAGAAGCGCAGGAAGAAGGTAAAGGGAAACTCGTCCTGTCTGGTGACCTGCCTGATGCCCCATGAGCTCTCTCCCTCCTCCTCCCTGACTGTGTCTTTGTATTCCTCTCTTGACTTGCTGTTCTTTTTCCAGTAGGCTGTTTGACAAGCTGCCAGTTCTAATGCCCTCAGCGCAATGTCCCTTGTCAACTCCCATAAACTCTTATATCTATCAGAGCTTCCTCTTAACAAAAAAAAGTAGCTTCCATTATCAAAGTGATTAAAAATGATCTTTAATTTCAGGGACAGTCAAGGGTATGGTGAGTTTAGACAAAGAACCCGTGCAATGAAGTTCCACAACTGTCTTTACAATTGTTTCTTGTGGCCTGTTCCTCTGCTTGTCTTGATAAAATGAGACAGTCTACAAGAAATTATCAAACCAATTTAATGAAAAACTATAATAGAGCCTACTTGGAATAAGCAAGTATATAAAATGAATGACTGAATTAAAAAAATAAATTAAAAAAATGTTAAACAGAAAGGGATCCAACTGACATTCTCCACTCTTATGTATCCTTTTAAGAAAACTAAACTTACAGGGAGCCATGTAAGATCAAATTCTACCAACATTCTCGGTAAATACAATCATTTTGTTCCTACGACTCTACAGACTCCAATGGAAGAGATAGAAAGTTCACAACTTCACACACAACTTGTCCTTCACTGCCTGGCATCACAGTCCTTATACTTTTGTCTTTTGCTCTCACTCACAAATGATTAGGGTTAGATGGAATACGAAGCTGATTTAAGACGTGTGACTTGCTTTGGGTCATAGATTTTATTATGCATGGGTGGCAGTTCCATTCATGTCACAGTGTTGCTGCTTAGTACAGAACAACAACTTTGGGATTTGTGGCCAACTCAGAATTTTTAAAAATAGATTTTCACACTACAACATACAGCCATACAGTAAACACACCAGTTATGCAGATTTGACTGGGCAGATTGATTGATGATTGGAAAATTACATGATGTTTTAGACAAAAGGGGTATCATGACTTCCTACTGTACTCATTCATATTGTCCCATTACTTACCTTTGTCTTATGTCCTTTACTTATTGACCTACTGACAGCTGTTATTTGACTTATTTTATTTCTACATCCAGTTATTCACGGTAAAACGCTGTCTTTATTAACGGTGGCCTTTTTAACTCCTTTGAATCGCCATTATTGTTTTTCTGCTCAAATTGGGCTGATTTTCTGTCAGTGCATTGCACAGTTAAGTATTAAGGGTTGAAACAGTAGTGGACCCAGTGGAATTGATTCCTTGAATCTTAAATGCCAATGTTGGTACTTGGTAACAACGTTTGTATCAACGTGCACATCATGCTAATCCGACAAATGGTTTTTAAGAATGTTTAACATTTCTACATGTGATTTGATCCCCTAGCATTCTGATTACAAGTCAACATGCTGCATAACACATTAGGTGACATCTAACAAACTCTGCTGATCTCCGTTCTTTACCTTTTTATTCACCTAAGTAAGGAAGATGCAATAGTGTCCTTTCTGAAACATCCCACCACGGTGCGACAAAACAGCTGAAGGAATAAAAGTGATATAGTGCGGAGAATAAAAGTCACGGTGATGGCAAAATACTTTCAGAGCAAAACTCTGCCATGCATCAAAAGAACACACTGTCAGACTTGTTAATTTAATTACTTCAGTTGTGTTGGGGATTTTTGGATGGCTGAGGAGCTAGGCAGGTCTCTGTGCCAATGGAGGTCAACGCCATGTCAAACGGCTCCTCTCATTCACTGCCTCGTTTCCTGCAAAGATACACTGCCAGGCCCTTCACAAGCACGCCTTCAATTACATTTCCAAGGTGGCACCGGTAAAGAGTGTGAAGAGGAGATGGAGACAGAGAGGGGCACAGTATGGTAAGGGGACAGGGATTAAGAAGGGAAAAAAAATACTAGAAGGATGAAATAAAATGGGATTTGGCCGGGGTTTTGAGCAACTGAGCACCATGCAGGAGAGCTAAATTTGCCAGGACAGGCTTAATTACAACCATTACAAGGTGGGCATATTGGGGTTCCCAAGGTTGTCTGCTGGTCACGGCAAACGGGAAATGATTAATGAAAACCTGCAAAGTGAGTACTTACGTTTCTAACGCCAAGATAATTTAGAGAGACAGGTCCGTGTGAAGTTTTTGTTTTGTGTTCCAGAGTGGCACGAAGCAAAAACAAAGCGCAATTTTCAAACAGCTCTTCGGATGGAAAATTGATCAGCGGGATAAATTCATGAGGAAGAGGACTTTTGAGGCTAAAAATAGCATGGTGGGAGGACAAAAGACGGAGGACATGGTATTGTTGTTTACTTCCAGGGTGAAGATGGAGAGATGAGAGTGCAGGACAGGATGGGGACAGGACGTGATGAATTCGCCCAAAGCGCGGCTCTGGACATTGGACAGAAAATGTGATGAGGCACAAAGACTTCCAAGCGCGTCTCAAACAGATGATTTCAGCCTGATTGATACTGTCTTGGCATTATGGGGCTATGGTGTGACTGAATGATGGCTCAGGAGGAGGACAAGAGAAGTACAGGGACAAATCTACAAATAGAAATCCAAATCCTTTGCTCAGCATTGTTTTTCTCTCCTTAGTTCATTATTTTGTTGGCTTTGGTTATACTGTCTGCCTACTCTGTTTACATTTTTCTTGTTTCGCTCAGTAATTTTCTGAAGAACAACATATACATAACAACATATATATGTATATATATATACAAAATCCAGTTATACTCATAATATGAGATAATACAGATTTTTGTTGAGTTGATTATTGGCACAGATTTTTGTTTATCATAGGTGTGTGTGAAGGTTGGATAGAGGGAGAAAAAAGAGTTACCAATTGTAATAACTTTAGAAAAATAAGTAAGTGTCCATTCAAAGTGGACGTCTTTGTTAGCCACTACAAGCTTTGCATGCTGAGCTTCACTTGTGATGGGCATTGCCCTTTCATATATTTTGGATGGACAGACCAATCTGAAGCCATCCGTATACACCCACATAGGATATTGCGTTTTTAAGTGTCACAGTAGCAGGGGACAGGACCAGACAATTTTAGTACTCTATCTAATCTATGTCTATATGTTCTTTAAAAGGAAAGCAATATTCTGGCTTTGATCCTAATCTTAGTGATATTAAATAGGAATGCTTACATGCAGGTGAGATAAACCACTAATCCTCCTGTTTGCACGTCACAGAGACTACTTTGAGATATGGCTTAAGAACATATTATATTCCCCTATGTAAATGCAATGTTTGTACCCCTCCAAGTCATAATTAGATCCATATTCCACAAAACACAGGGCATTAGCCTTCATGACCATGTGCTTTGCTCCAAAACTGTCTTCACTGTTTTCCTTCTGCCTAAGCCTCTCTGTTTTGCATCGAATCGCTGCAGAGAAAAAGTATCTCAGGAAGCTCTGGAGCTTAGGGAGGCAGTGTAAAGCAGCAGTATGTCATCAGTTATTAATGCAGTAGAAAAGATTATGGTGTAACTGGTCCTCATGATGCAAATGAGCTCAGTATTATCTGTATAGTACATTTGAATTATTGTTTATTCCAAATAAACAAACTAAAAGAAAAGAATGGCTGTCTCGTATGCAAATAAACGACTTAATAAGGTTAATCTCTGAATATTCCTTTATATGTGAAGTTGGCTATGAAGAATACTTTGCAGGGGATAAAGGACAGCCAGGAGCAAAGGGAGGGGGTAATCTTAGTACGGCACCACTGAGAAACAATAAACTCACATTTAAAAAGATGTGGAGCTGAATAACTGTTGGAAGCAAAATATACAGGTAGACAAATACAGTTTATATACCCCAATATCAAAGGAATCCTTATGTCTGAGTAACGTGGTTTGCATCAGAGACGCATTAGAGACGTACTATTAAGGGTTAACAACAGTCAGTGCCTGAGGGCACTGGCACAGAATGACCTTTCTCGTGATCATTTATTCAGCAATCCTCCCTTAAACAATTTAGTTGTTATTTTTCCGCAGTCAGACAGTTAGTTCTGGAGAGAGTCAAATAAAATGTTTTGTTATTTCCTTTACGTGGGTCCCTGGTTAGGAAGTGTTTTTTTTTTTTTCTATCCGCACACTTATGCAAGACTTCACTGTTTCATAGATTTTTCAGTTTGGCACTGAAATATAAAATACCGACCTTATTGTTCCTTGCACAGTGCAAAATCCCAATTCAATCAAGATATATATATTTTTTTTTTCAGAAACTACATTGCTGCAACAGAACCTCAATAACCCTTCCCTACATTCTCATGCTGTACCAAAAACCTCAGCACTATTAAGGAAACAAGATACTTACAATCTAGAAGTCCTCCTTCAGATACTGGGAGTGGATTTGACAGCTGAAATGATGTCTAGGTTAAACCTATGAAGGCCCTACTAGCTGCCTATATGAAAATATCCCCTCCATTCTCCACTCACTCAGTGTGGTGCCATTTGTCTGTCAGTGAGCACTCATTGCTTGTCAGCCGTTTCATCTTGGAGCAAAATCTTGTGTGTCTGGGGATTTGTCATTTCAACTTATTTAATGGTAGTTTTCCATCAGACATCTTTAACTTGCCCATGTCTCTGAGTTCCTGACAATGCGAATGCTCCGGGTAGTTTACAGTTCCAGAATAATGCACTAAAGCTGGATATTGGAGTCCTGGCAAATAAATATCAAGTTTTTATGCTGTTGACAAGACTTACTAGTTTAATCACTGGCAACTAACCAGTTACAATATCTTTGATATCGCTAAAAAGAAGCAAAATTCTTTTGGCACCCTCCATCTTGTTCATGTCGATGTACACATTCATTTTGGTGTTTTTTGACATTTTATTGAGAGTTTTAGTTTTAAGGTATGAAGCCTTCCTCTATTGCTAACAACCAATTGCAATACAGCCTATGCTGAAACTTTTTGGATAAATCTACCCAAAATTTGATAAACTAAAAAGTCCAATTATTTAAAAAGGTTTTTAGTTTGGATTTTCATTATAGAAAACAGAATGTTATCCCTTCGGTTTGCTGTCCTACAATAAGAATCTTTTTCTTGCATTAAATCTCAGATATAATCATAGCGATGACTAACAACAGACTGACTCCATCAACCCTGGACTAATTAACCACATTGCTTCATGGGGAAAAAAAACATCTTTGATGCAGTTTAAAACCAGACGAGTGCTGTGGTGGTTGCTGTTAGTGCCTTTAAGCCGGTAACATCTGGATACGAGTACTTCTGTGTCTCCTGTCAATGTTCTCACTGAAAGTAAGAGCGAAAGGACTTGGTACATGAAATAAAAAGCAGAATGACAAGAGAGCAAACAGGGAGACTGGAGTTAAAGGAGAGAGAGCAGGTGGCTGTAACAAAGTGACATAAATATGTCCAGGAGAGGAGGACAGGGCATAATAAGGCATGGCACTGCTTTTGAGAAAAAAGGGGCGCAGAAAAAGAGGAAATGAAAGACGGCTAAGTGGGAGGAGAGAGTCGTGATGCAACAGAATTAGAGGGTGTCCGAAAAAAGAAACGTTATACATAGAGACGAAGAGTTTGAATGAGATAGAAGGCAGAGTCTGCACAGCGAGGGATCCTGTCACAAAGCAGCTGTAGTGTTCTCGCCATGACAATGGCGACAGATTGAGCTGGACAGGGTTCACAGGCCTGAATACTAGCCAACCAGACAAAAAGCAATTTGAGTGGCTTGCTTGTGTTATCTAGTCCGCCGCCGAATACTCCCCCTTCTGCGGCAATGAGAGTGCTCGCGTTACCCCGCTCACTGATGGGCTTTTTTCCCGTCGCACAGTCGCTGCCTCTGTGTTGAGCTGAAACTTTTTTTTTGCCCGGATGCTCCGAAAGCTAGCCGCGGAATCTGAGCGCTTCAGCAGAGGGGAGACGGAACGCCTGCTGCAGGGTGACACTGATAAGGAGCTCATTTTCATGTGACACAGAGATTTCCTTCAAAATTCCCGTTGTTCGGCTCGCTCAGGCACGGTTTGTTCTATTGTTAGCCTATTTTGATTTTGTTTGATATACAGATTTGTCCTCAGCTGCATTGTCACTGACCCATGGATTTTCTAATTATCCAATTCACAAAGGACTCAACAGCAGCTAACTGCAGTACATGATCCCCATTATTTCTCCATGAGATGTCATGTTTATAATTGGAAGTATTATCTCATTGATCACAGCTGCTATTGTTATCATCATAATTACCACTACAGAGTCATTTAGATGGTAATTTGGGCCTTTCTTACCAAACACAAAGCTATTCATCTTATTCATTGCATCCAATGGAATTGCAATTTATACTTTTACAATAACCATTCACTTACTGATACTTTTGATGCACAATGTGCTTGTATGCAGCAGTATTGGTCCTCATAGAGTGAAGTGGAGCATTTTGAAGTAAAGAATTTAGACCGCTCTGACCTTAAGCCCAAGGTTTCCTTGTTCTGAGCCTTGTTTCCACCTTGCAAGTGACTCTTATCACGAAGAAGGTCTGATAAATATGGATGCTGTTTGAACAAGGCCACAGAACAGTTTAAGAAACAAGAGGATTTTTTTTTCCCTTTAAAATGTTCAGGTGGTTTGGAAAATTTGATTTACTGTATATATCTCTGATCAGGGCTGCTTTTTGATAGTTTTGATTATATAAGGTAACAATGTTGTTTACTTATGCTTCTGCAAAAACGATTAAACTAAAGGAAAAGCAACCATTAGTACTAAAAAAAAAAAAAAAAAAGGGCTGCGGCCTTGAAACTAACTCGTTTTTTCCATACTGTGCCTGTGTGCAGAGTTGCTGCCGGTTGCACAGGAAGAGCCTTAACTGGTACATCTAATGCCTCATTTAGTCATTATGTCGGCAAAAATATGACGGCAGCCTGAAGGTCAACAGGCACGTGTGTGAAGAGCCAATGCCACTGATGATGTGGAACACAACAACGTCACTTTATCTTTGTTGCATTGTGGCCAGCTGAGTGCTCCAAGCCTTTGAGTGCACTGCCCAATGTGACTATCATAGATTAAATCTTCAAAAGAACTCATTTGACATAGATGAAAATGACTCATATTTGAATTCTCCTTAAATATTTCCAGAAAACACTGAAAAATTCTAATTTTACATACCAGTGAAGTGCATCACAACACATAGTGATGCATTAGTTAAAAGGCAATACGTGTGATGCTTTGACAGATACGTTTGACATATTGGCCACATCTCACATTCTTATTCCTCCTTATGATCACACACACACACACACACACATATAGATTGTGGGTACATATTATTCTAGGCATTTTGTGCGTACCTTTTCAGGAGGAACAGATGTCATTATCAGCAGAGATAAAAAATCATTACTTTGACAGCTTTACAAACAGCTCTGTCATCCTGAGCGTGGAAGACAAACGACTGGATGTTGTCTCGGGATGATCTGAACTGTAAACTTTGAGCGTGTGCAAGCAAATTCAGCAGACTTTTACTGTGTGGTCGTTATTTTCGGAAAGTTGCCCACAACCAATCTTAGCAATACCCTTCATGCAGCTGGAAGCATGTCCTTTCTGGAGGGGGAAGAAAAAACCAGCCAAAAAAAAAAAAAAGAAAAAAGAAAAAACAGCTTACCAGAAAATTAGATATATCACCGTGCAGGAGAGAAGTAGACGATGCTTTCTGAAAGGGGGTTTGAAACAGAATAAGAAGTCCCTATATGTATTCAAAAGGAAAGGTAAGCTATCAAGCGTGGCATACTTCCAGAAAAACGAGACCTGCATACACACCCTGATCAAACAGGCTTTAACTAGCTTCATCAATCTTCGGGCACTGGCTTCTTTCTTTTTTTTTTGTTACATATCACAATGTAATAATGAGGTCAACTCGCAATTAGATTAGGAGCTGTAGTTTACTGTTGATATGTTGTAATAGAGAACCGATACATCCACCTTTCATTTAATTAGAGAAAATTAAAGCTGGTGCTAAGCAACGTTAGATGTATGATCATTTAATTAAGAAATATAAAACACACACAATTAAAAACCCCAAATGCAACCCACACACTACAGATATTGCTCAAATGAGTGTGAATGTGTTACTCAGAGCCCTATTCACCAGTCCTTCCTTTGCCAGTTTTGGTTTAATAGGCTTCAGATAAACATTTCTTGGATCTGTGGGAATGTGCGCTGCCATTCAGGTGACTTTACAGCTTGGTGTAGCTAAAAGTCACCATCTGCCTGAGCAAAACTCAAGGTTTCAGATCCAAATGCTAAGCTGTTCTGCTAATCTGTGCAGATATAGAGCTTCACTCTGTAGTGAAACTTGAAGCATGTTGAGATGGTTAAAGCACCAAAGATTATGATTCCAAAACTCCATATGCAAACAATGCTAATGATGTAATGTTTACATATTTGTTTCAATCTGCACTACAGCCAAATGGCTTTACCACCCACGCCAAATGTCAGAAATGTGTCTGAACATTGGATTTAAATTTAACAATAACACATTATTATGGCTCCAAAATCACAATGTATTGTCTACTAGAAAAATGGCTTTCATTCATTCAATTCAAAGTTCCATATTTTTGCCATACTTTTTCAAACTGCAGGGGACTTTGTGTGGCTTCATTTTTGTAGTAAAGAATTTTCTGTTAAATTTGCATGTGTTCTATTTCATGGCTGTCAGAAAAGCTTCTTGGAGATCCTTTTTGACAGTGACATGGCCAAGAAAATTATATCCCATCATTTATGGGCGATTACAAGCAAGAATATTTATCTTCGGCCAACACGTCTGAATCAGGCCGCCTGCTGTCTTTTCTTACTTTTTTCTTTTGGCTCAATGAGTTTCCCACTCATTTTGGGAAGATTGGCCAAAATATATTTTGTTTGTAGTTGAAAGGCTTTCTTATCCTTAAAATGATATCCTTAAAAACAGAAAACCCAAGGCACTCTTAGCATTTACTTCAGAAGTAATACAGAATTACCATAAATTTAAATCAAACCAACTGAGCATAGCATTCAATATGTCAAGTTTAATCTCTTAATCAATATTAATGTCTGAGAATTAAGCAGGAAACAACTTCCCTGTTGTAATAGAGATTCTAAATGTATAACTCATGGAATATAAGTCAGTTAGTTGATAAACCCCACATTCAAAGTCAGCACACTTGAACCTTAAAACTCAATAATACTTTCCCAATTTCCTTTTATAGTTGCATTCATCAGCTGCATAGTTTCTTGTAATCTGTTACATTTTTCACCCTCTAAAGAAACATGTGTGAGGATATTTGCCGGAAAAATCCCACTTCTGGTGCATTTTGTTGTTCAGCATTTCCACAGTTAAAGCACTCAAACAGAAATTAAAGACAGCCACAAAACAAAAAAATGTAGCTGTAACAGTAACAGATATCAATTGTTGTATTGGCAGTGAAAAAAAAATCCCCTTTTAATTTGATCTCATGCACTGTTTGCCTTTAAGCAGCCACAACAACATTTGAAATAAGCACAGGACAGTTTCTACAAACAGTGTATTTAGGCTGTTCAGCAGCTCATGTCCTAGCAAAGCCAAAACATTAGCTTTCATTTCACTGTGCAAAAACTGACTGCGCTCAGTAGCACCACAAATGTCAAATCGCACAGTACAACATGTACCCAATCTTCTGTGTAATTTCTATCAGAGATTTGGGCTGCTGCTTCTCCGTTACCTATTCATCTCCCGCTGACCAAGTGTAGTAAAGTTCAGATTAGGGAGAACGTTCTGATTTCATTACGGTGAAGTCAGCTCAAGTCAAGGGAGACTGGAGGTGGAAGGTCCCTGCAAATGTTATTCCTGCTAATCCAATACGTCGGTGTCAAAAGATTTCCTACTGTTACAACAATGGTGTATTTTCCATTTCATTTGTTTAACTGATGATCTGTAAAGGCTGGTTAATGCTTCATGCAGGAATACTGGCAACTGTGGTCATGTTCCAAATTGAAAAATTGTGCCTATAATGACTCCATCCAAGCTTAGATGTGTAATAGGGGGAAAGGGTGTCCTGGCTTATTCTATTGAGGCTCAGTGGCACTTTTGGACTATTTGATACAGGCATCTAGTGTTTCAGAAGGGCCAATTACACAAGCTCCAAAATGAAAAGAGTGCCTGTTTTGAAACTAAGAAGACTTGGGGATTAAGCCCGACCAAACAAAACGGGAATAATTGGTTGATTTGTTCTGACCTGAAATGGTGTCCTGCCATTATGGTATAAACCACCCTTCCAGCATCATTCCCTGTGTAATGTGGAGGAATGTTCCCTACTCTTTACCTAGAAAAAAACTCAAGTACAGAGCAACTCCTAATTAGAAAAATGTTACTTATGCACACAAATGTATGTCCTTCAATGGCAAAAACATGAAGCAGTAGAAAGAATTGACTAAAGAAAGTAACTCAAGTCTCCAGGATGAGAAACACTAGTTTATTTTAGGTTCAGGGCATGCATTAAAAAAATGTTATCTCCTAAAAGTTTGCCTCCTGGCGAGTTGCTTGGTGGTCCAACTGCCTGCAATGAAACTAAAACAGACTGACAAGGTGGGGGGGAAAAGTCTTGACAAGAACTGAAACAGCATGACAACTTAGCCAACACTGTATAGCATTTTAGAAGACCAAATAAACTGATGACAAGGGGAGAGAAGACTGAGGCTTTTGAGTTGGGAACACTGGATCAGACGCAGGCCTCTGCTACAGGCTCACAAGAGTCATGTACCCATATGCAGACACAGAAAACGGGTTATAGGTAGACGTGGGTTTATTGGTTTGGTCCAGGGGGAAAGGTGATGAACAGAAATATGGGCGAGTAGTCCGCAATTGAGGGGTCACTGAGAGGAAAAGATGGCTGATTAGATATCATCCAAGAATAGTAATATTAGCGTATCCAAATCTGTAACAGGATGAATTTAAGTGACCCCGACATTAAATTGGGGGGTATCCAGCGGTGGTGAGTCGGCATAGGGCGAGCAGGGTGGTCAGTAGTGGAGGCGATTATACCTGAAATCAGGTAAAGGAGCAGGGATTGAATAGAGAGGAGTCCCAGGTGACAAAATCCACAACTACAGAGCTGCAATCAGCCTGATTACCGTGCCAAAAGATGGACCATCCATGATAAGGTGTGTTAAGGATTAGGTGTGCAGCTGGAGCCGGTCAGACTCCACCCTAACCCTAACCCTAACCCCAACCCCAACCCCAACCTGAGGCACAGAAACCAGCGTAGCACCATGGAGAGAAAGAAAATATTTCTAAAAGCTGAAACTTTTAGTAATCTTTAATATTTTTATTTTTTCAAGTTAATAGGATAAACATAGCCAAGACGAAAAAAGGTCAAAGAAAACAATACCACAAGTTTGTCATTTTTTTTTTAAAGATTTTTTTGGCTCTAGTGGCCTTTAATGACAGTAGGTTGACAGGAAAGGGGGCAGAGATAGAGAGGGGGAGACCTGCGGGAAAGGGCCGTGGGCCGGATTCAAACCCACGGCCACCCGCTTACGAGCACAGGCTCTGTATATGGGCCGCCCGCTCTAGCCATTAGGCTACGGCTGCGGCCCAAGTTTGTCATTTTACCAAATGAAGCTTGTAACCTTCAGGTAACACCTCAGTTTCGATATAGGTTGAAATAAATTTTCTAAAGCTTTCATAAATAAAGATGGGATGCAACCAAGGTGAACGTTTTCCATTAAAGCAAGTAGGTCTGAAAGAAAAAAATATATAAATTCTAAGTCTTTAAAAGATCTGAAAACTACAAGATAGATGAATAGATAGTTCTTCTCAGATCTTAGAGTTTTGAAAAATAAAACTTCAGCTGAAGAACGTCATTTTAAACACTCTGATGTATAATGATTTTAGAAAAAAACTTTGAGTCAAAATGCATGAGCAGTGTGTAAAAAAAAAACAATTACCACTCATGATCGAATGACTAATAGAACAACCCTGAGCAGAAATAACCTGAATTAATCATTTTCAGGATGAATTATCAGTCTTTTGAATTGCTCAGGAATTGTGGCCTAATTTTCTTTGCTTCAATTATTTGGGCAGTGAAAGCACGTATTAATGTACAGCTCTCTCAAGCCTCCAACACAGCTTGAGTGAGATACAGCTCTTGATTTTGAATGGACAGCTGAAACTCTTTGTGTCTTTTCCTCTTCAGCCATTCTGCTGTAGATTTTCAGCTTTGTTTGGGATCGTTGCACTCCTGTATGACCTGATTTGGGTGAGCTATATAGCTGTTGGAAAGATAACCTCAATTCTGGACTTGGGAATAGTTTGGCCGGTGGATTTGCACACAGCCAGCTCAGCCTGTGGCTTCAGGATGTGCTAGGAGATAAGTCAAAATCATCATGGGCCTTACACCTGTTTGTATTGATAGCTTTCCCGTCACCCCGTTTCGCAGTTTGACCATCTCCACTTTAGTTTTTCCTTTCAAAGGACAGTGTTCCAGAATTTTTGTGGCGTGTCCAAATGCAGTTTTGTTATCATATTTTCTTGGGAGAGCAGAGGCCTTCTCCTCTAAAAACAAAGCGATACTTGCTCAATATCCTGTACTTTTGTGAGTTTTTCTGCCTTGCTGGCCTTGTTTTAACATGCCGGCTGAGGCTTCTGGAGTCTGGGAGCTCTTTTGTTGTTGCGGTTTCTCCAAGCATCGCACTTTAAACTTGCACTCTAAAACTTGCACAGTAAAACTTTCTCACCGTAGAATAACGGCCTCGTAACTCTTCCCGAATTGATGGGCAGCAGCACTTGCTTCTCAAAGATCATCGCAGATTCCATTCCTCCTCGGCACGGTGTTAGTACACACCTCAATGCTGCACACAAACAAACGGCCAAAACCTCTGCTTTTACACTGGTGCCCACGCGGACTGATCACCATATAGCTCCCGGCAATCTGAGAACTTCCACTGCTAATTCCTATTGGAAATGGTAAGATGTGATGTATTTTTTCTTAAAACCTTAGAATTCTTTGGTGTCCTTACTTGCTCACATGACTTTATGGCTTTCTCATGAACATTTGTGTTGTAAATTTGATATGACCAAAGTCTGGACCCCCATAGATCCATTTTTAGTAAATGTCCTTTTGGCCAATAAAAATCTCTGCAGTGCTGGAATCTTGCCAACTCCCCTCCTTTGCCTTACATATTCAGGCTATTGTGGAGTCAAATATAATCGATCATGTGAAGCACATTTGAGTAACCTCGCACCCATGGCCAGTATTGTAGTACCTGTTGCACGTGGAGATGGTTTTTGGGCGATTTTTGATAGAGCCATGTTTGTCTTTAGAGACCAGCAAACAAGCAGCTGTAAAAATTATGAAACGTTGGGCCAGCTCTTACTCACATTCTGCTGCAGCAAAATACACGAAAATACAAGTAATCAAACACAAACACGCACAACAGCCACTTCTCTGGGGCTAAATAATGACAAACGGAGGCACTGGCTTAGGTGATTAATTATCTGTGTCACCAGATGGGACGATGAGCATAGAAGGAAAAAAAAAAGAAAGTCACATTTTCATATTTTTCTTAAATGCGTTTCAGAGTGAGCCTTCGATTGGAGTAATGACAGCCTTATGTTGATGGATGACTACAGGCTAGTATTTATCAGAAATACAGATATGGGATGCTACCAGGACGAACAGCTGTATGTCTGTGCGTGCCTTGCATTGTGAGCAATCAGGGTGTTTAAGACTCAAGTCAAACTAATGAAACGGAAAAAATAAACCAGAACCAATGAAGAATTGTAATGTCTTTGATAACTAAACAGATTCTGTATATATAACATCTACAATAAGCTTTGAATTTATTTGTAAATCCTGATAATTTTGTATTTTCCTGTAAAAGTAAGTGTTCTTGTTGGGTATGTTTACACCTGTGTTCTTTGGTCAGACTGAGACCTGTCTTGGGGCTTCGACATTATATATCTTATCATATGAAAACAAAACAAAAAAAATTTATTAAATGAAAACTATGCAACAAGGTGTACATGATTTCTTATTTGAAACATTCATGATTTCTCAATTTCCAGACGTGATAAAAAAAATTGTTGTGTCAGAATCCCAATAACTCATTGAGTCATTGCATATTTAGACAGACAATGTTTTGTGAATATGGATAAATATACCATGCCACAAGTTTATGCTGATCAACTAAAAGATTCTCCCAAAAAAATCTAAATAGGTTTGACATAAGCTTGTATCAATACAACAACCTTTATCCAGATTTTTCTTTTTTTCTTCCTTTAAGAAAATTGTCTTTCAATCCAGGGTAAGTTGTGTAAATCAAGAAAGTGGTTCTCATTTTCCCTAAACTGACAATTTAATGTGAACTGATTGACTCTTAAAAGATTTATGTTTCAAACTCTGATTTTACAGCAATCTACACTGATGTGAGCTCTTCGTCTGTGCTGGAAAACAAGTTGTGTTCTGAATGCGGAATCAAAGAAGTGCTATGCATATCCAGCAGAAAATTTAATTCAGCCGGGTGGCAAGAACAGTAACCTTTTCACCTATTGATTTCAGCCCGTCTGTTTGAATTGCAGATCATCAGACTTTGACAAGTACAGCAAATTAATCTGGGAAAAAAAGCCTTATTTTGTGGAATTTCACACCCTCTCATATGTTCCCCATTGTTCAGAAGATCAACAAGAAGAGAAAAGAATGTACATTCTGATGCATTTAACATCTTAAACATAACGCCTTTAGCTTGTTGTGTGGAAAAGAACATCTCTGATTTAATGTTACATTGATTTCAAATATAAATGTACCTCATCCACTGAGTAGAGCATTTTTGATGAATAAACTTGCAAAAAACCACCTAAATCCAAAGAGTAAGACAACATGCTGTACCCATGCTGTTATATCTGTGAAGACTTTCAGTCATCCAGGTCATGGTCAGTGCTTGATCATGCTGTTTTGTGAATTCAGTCCAAAAAGATATATAGATTTGGATTTTCTAGAGGTTGTAATTCAGCAGAAGATGTAGATGTCCCAACAAAGAAGACACAGATGACAGTGGTTAATGAAAAAGGGTAATTGTCTCCCAGTTCAAGTCCTAAATATCTGCATCTGTGGCAGATCTTTGTTCAGATGTAAATTACAGGGGTTTTTCTTTCCATTTTTTCCCATCCTTATAAATGATAAAAACTATTTCAGGGAAATGTAACACTTTGCATAATTGTGGAAGTTTTCAATTTGCACCGTCATCTTTCACAATTTCTTATTTCCTCTTTTCAATCAGTACCAAAAGTATCAGAGGGATATTTGATTTTTTTTTTTATAGCTTGTCCTTTATACTCATGTTCTTTAAAAAAAAAAATCAAATCAAAACAAAATTCTCTCTGACAAAGAAAGCAGAATGGAATTTATCTTCTCAAAGGGGATTTTCACAATTATGCCATTTGGTTTCAGACCTTGAGAGAAATTAAAAAGATGGTCTGAACCCAGATCATTATCAACAGTTGTAGAGGAAGATTTCTAAAGGAACAAACAGAAAGGAAAAAGAGGGACACATTTATTTGTGCTAGGAAATTTAAGTGGCCAGCTTGTGGTCAACAAGACAGAATCGTGTATTTGTAATGTAATACAACAACTTTCAAGGTACTTTTGAAGACAATGAGAGCTACATAGCAAAAGAAAATGCATTCTTATTGAAATGCTTTTATAGAACCATAGCCTTATGATTTTCAAGTAAATGCCATTGCAGAGGGTCCCTAGCTTGAAAGGTGATTGACTGGTGCAGAGATGGGGCCGGGGTAGGGTGGTCAGTGGTGGAGTTAAAAAGAAAGCGAATAAAGAGCCACAGTCACTGAAGAAGATTGGTCAGAAAGGAAAAGTACGATGCCAGTACGATTGTAAAGGCGAATCTGAGTCACAGGAAACGTGCTCATCACCACTAAAGGACCACAGAGGTGGAGCAGGAGTAAAAGGCTGGTCTAAAAACACACTGGCACTCAATGAGACTGAGTATTGGAACAGAACAGGTCCGATGATCTGATGGAAGTTGGGTGTGTTGGACTCAGGAGTGGGCCATGGACACGCACGATGCAAAAGAAAAAACAATAACACACATGGAGATAAGACAGGAAAGCAGATGAGAAGGTGGAAAACACTTCAGTACAGTTTGAGACAACAGTACCCAGACCTTTCTTCCATTCTGACATCAAACGATAGGAAGTGAATAAATAACCTTTGTTATTTCACGAGATTATCGCGACAGATTAATCGCCAAGATGTTTTGCTGGTAAACACAATCCAGCCGTAGTCACCGGTCAGAGGCAAGCCTGCTAATTAATTCCTCATGAGTGGCAGAGAGAGCAATCACAGAGCTTATTGGGATTTCAGTCAAGCAACTGGAAGAATAGATAAACGTCTCAAAGAGTGATGGGCTTGCTGTCCCGAAATTCTGTCTGACAGCCGCAACAATGGCAGGTTCAGCTTGTTACCCTGTCACTTACAGCAGCTGTCTAATGGTTTCTAAAACCCAGCTCTAACAATGCAAGACTGTTGCTTATATTCAGCCTTTTACACTTGGAAGCTTCTCCACATTCTTCACTTAAAACTGTTTTTGCCGTGTTTCATTCACAGCAGATAAATACGACGAAAACATGTTAGAGATGAATGACTGCGTCAAACTGTTTGGCGATGATTAGCTTTAATTTCTGTGACAGCTGAGCGTTCCTCTGTGGACTTTCTCAAGTTTTCTATCGTTAAAATGGGAGTTTCAGCAGGACGTGGCTGTCATCTGTGAGGTTGTATCGCACACTCAGGTACAAGTACGTACTTTTGTTCAAAATAGCACTGTATCTAATATGTTAAATTACCATGTATACTGAGTTTAACATTTACATAACAGAAACAAATGCGGCTCATATGTCAGTTGTTTTAACATTTATGACATGTTTTAATTCACACTAGTTTAGCAATTAATTTACACAGTTAAGCACTAAGAGTTAGTGTTAAGGTGTGATAACAGGCTGATCAGTGCATTTAGATGTTTTAGAGTTGGAAAACACATATTTAAGTCTAAAAAAACAAAAAAACATCTGACTTCAGGGTTTGGTACTAGTATAGAACAAAAAGATTGTATGTGAAGAATAGATATCCTCAATTAAAGGAGCAGCATGAATAAAAATGAAGAACATTAAACATTCTAACAGGAAATAGAGGGGGAAGACCTTTTATATATTAATGTGTTATAACAATAGTAATAATAGCATCATTGTTTAAGTATAGTATGATATTAAAACATATTTCTATTTTTATTTGGACTTTTGGACTTTATTTGCAATGTTGATTTATACATTGAAAAAGTAATAGTTTTATGAGGAGCTATGTATTATGCAAGTCTAGTTCTGACAAATTACTTTGGCTTTAAAAGGGCCTCTGGTAAGGAAAATAATAAGTGTCCTGAGAGGTCATTATCATCCTTTCGGCAGATATTATTGTAAGAACTGATTATGTCAATTCCATGAGTGTGTGACCGACTATATTAACTTCTGTATGGATATATAATCCTCAGTAAGTCAATGAGATATTTCCCTAATAAAAAACCATGAACAAGCTGTTCAATATAATATGATATATAAGATCTAATATAAATAGTTTTACACTATTGACTACAGGCTGATTTTCATAATGTCCCTCATTATGAGAGTCCAAGGGAAACTGCTTTTGCCTCAGGTCAGTTAGCACAACAGTTTACATTTGGTCTTGGTTTTAGTGGTCAAAATTACATTATTTTATTGCTTCAGATAGCCAACGATCACAAAACGAGGATTGTGTTTTTTTATTTCAACCATGCCTGTAATACATTTCAGCCTGTACCATGAAAGGCTACATAAAACACGGAGCCTCCACAACCACAATGATGCATTTATGACTTCACAAACAGGCCACATTGTGTGTGTGTGTGTGTGACAGGGTCACTAGCACGGGAACGTCTCGGGGGACTGGACTTTTGCAGCTTCTCTTAACACTGTGCATGTCTGCTGTGAAAGTCCTGTCAACTACAGGAGTACTCAGATGGCTCTATATTTGTTTGGTGTATCATCGCTGCACAGGAAGCTGAGCAAAGGACACTTACTGACCACTTTGTGTCATGGGGTGACCTTGTCTCGAACACAAACAAAACAGAAAAGAAGCTAAAAGTGTGGATAACAAGAATAAACACAGACACGTCTCCGTCCTGGGAGAGGAGTTGAAGGAGGTGGATTGCACAATCCACAGCCACCGATTCCCCCAAGTGTTTTCTCCTCACTATCCGATGAACACAAAATCTGATGTTATGGTGATAATATGGTCATTCCCCTAGTATTATTTTTCAACTTGCAAACTTACTAATTCCATTCAAAAATCTACTTTTTAAAATGAAGTCTTACTCCCCCATAGAGGGGAGTATGTTCCTTTGACACTGAAAATATACTAAATGCTTTCTAACTTTAGTGGAAAAATGTTAAAAGAGGCTGATCAAATCTTCTGTGAGTCACATTGATTGTTTCACAACAGTTATATATTAATTTTACCTGTGGGTGACTCACCCTAAACATCGAGTTCAAGCCTTCAACAAGCTTTTTACTTTTGGGTCTTCATCCATCTTGTGAAATACTACCCAGCTGGTTTTACTCAGTAGCCACTATAGCCCCCCTGGAATTTTAAATTTAGGAAGCTGCTCATTCTCCACTCAAAGAATTAGCAAAGTTTAACATAAAATCATCCAGCACATTCCGATGAACTAAATTTTATTTATTTATTTCATAATTTATATCTTTCCACCCAATTACAAATTACGCCATTGAGAATGAAATCACATTTGAACTATGCAACGTAAAAAAACAATGTGTCACACATCTCCAAACGTTCTGATAATCTTTAACTTAAAGGTCTCTTTTATCATGATAGACCCCCCCAGAAAAAAGAACAGCAAAGGAAGAGAAAAAATATGCAGCTGATACGTTGCTTTAATGAATCTGATAACACTTGTGAAGGTATGAGTTTGAGTAATGGTACCTGAGCAGGGTCATTCTAGAATTGTGTGCACTAACTGTTCCCTGTATTAGCCAGTGCCGGAGGGTCCCGCAGAGGTTCCCTGAACACTATTAACCCCCCTCGCGGGGGCCACTGAGATGGGAGAAAAACATACGAACCTATGTTACACTGCACATGTGGGTGAGAAGAGTTAGAGCATAACTATATACACAATATACGGATCAAAACAGATAGAGAAGCTATTTTCAACGCACGCGCCTGTGCACAGGTATGTGTGTTTTTGTTTGTTTTTACTCTAATGATGTGTTCTGTATTACGTATATGTTTGTAAAAATGAGTGGGAATGGGAATAAAATGGCAAAGAATTTGTTCAACTAAAATGCAAAACGCCTTTATGAAAATGCTATGTTTCAAACCCATTTTCAAAGGTTTCCAAAGATAATTTCCTTAATAATTTCTTTATTAAATGTGCAAATGTTAATGCTAAAGATTTGGACATTGAAAAATAAGCAGACCAGCTGAGAATTTGTGAAGGGCAAACACTTAACCCTTATATTATGTTAAGGGTCAATTTGACCCGTTTCAGTTTTTGTGTTGATCAAAGTGCTAGTTATCCTTTTTTTTTCTTCATGAAATTTGGTGACTTTTCCTGATGTGGGGTCATGAACTTGAGTGTGAAATCTGGTCACTCTGCTGTGTACGGGGGGGTCTGTGCAGAGTTTGTATACAAAGATGATGTTGCGGGTCATTTTGACCCGCACACCATTAATGTGGGTAAGTAGCTGTTCAGATCCAAAATAAACATGTCTCTACAGTGTACTTGTATTTTCATTGCCTCTGAGACCCAGACCAAGGTGTTTGTGAAGGGTTTGGGTCTGAGGGTCTGTGTAAAATACCCAACATCACCACACCAAAGTCGAGGCAGACTGTCATCATCCAATGTGATCAATATGACTCCCGTCATACAAGATTTGATGTCTCAAGAGTTGATTAGCGTAATCAGCATTTGAGATCTTCATATCCCCACCAATAGAGAGAATGATACTGGAAATGACCAACTTAGAGGGGAAACGTGTGTTTCAAGAAAAAGGGAAGCCACTGGATCAGACTGACTTGCATGTTTACGTTAGAGTTCTGTTATGAGCTGGAGTGTACAGGTCAAAGGGGAGTAGCAACTGCAAGTTTATGGATTGAAGACAATCCTTGTCCCCATGTTACTGTAGATGAGAGTCTTGTTTCATTCAGGGGGCGCTGTCCTTTCCAACCGTACACCCCCGACAAGCCTGCCAAGAATGGCACCAAAATATGGGCAGTCTCTGATGCAAAATCCAGCTATGCATGGGATCTGCAAGTATGCACTAGAAAAGCTACCTGGAGGAAAATCTGATAAGAATCAGGGGATGCATGTGGTGCTGGATATTAGTGAAGGGTTGCAAGGTCATATCATCACCTGTGACAACCTTTTTACTTCCCATCGCCTTGGAAAAGAACTTCAGAAGAGAAAGCTGACCACTTTGTGATAGTCAGAAGAAATAAGCCATAACTTCTCAGTGAAATTCATAAGATGCAGGGCAGACCTCAGTATTTGCTTTCATTGAGAAAGTGACAGTTGTCTCATACCGCCCAAAGATAAACAAAAATGTTCTTGTATTGAGTACAATGGAAGCTGATGCATCTCTGGGACCTAGAGAGGACTTGAAGCCACAAATTATCCTGGATTATAAATCCACCAAAGGAGGAGTTGACAATCTGGACAAAGTCACAGCAACATACAGCTGTCAGAGCCAGTTTGAGCCAGACTCGAGCCAGGCCAGCTTGATCCCCAGTAGCAGCAGCTAACATTGAAAAGGTCAAGCTCAGGTCCCCCAACCAACACCCAGTAGACAGGTGAAAAAGAAAGGGAAAACCAGGATGCCAGGTCTGTCCATCCCAAGAAGACAGTAAAATAAGTACTTCTTGTGTGAAATGTAAGAATTACACCCCCAGAAAGTACATATTAAAATTCGAAAATGTGTTAGTGAAGAGGGAAAATCCCCCAAAAAATAGTACTTAAAGAAAGTGTTTGAATTAAAAATGTATTGTATGTCACTTTTCTAAAGGTTCATTCAATATTACATCATTTTTTATTTGTTTCAACAGTTTTTTTACTGTTTTGCAGTCATTTACATGGTGCGGGTCAAAATGACCCGCAACATAATCAATGTAATTTTTTTCTAACATAATATGAGGGTTAATGTTGTGTAACAGTTATGAATCCAAACATGCATGCATTCATAAAGCCAAAGTGCAGCCTCCAGAGACCAAATCATGGGGGGGGGGGTACATTGGTGCCAGTGCCACAGAGCCAGCACACCGCCAGCTGGCAATAACTGAACTGAAAGCCATAGAGGATGAGGCACAGCTGTACAGCTTAGACACAGCACACCTACTGTACATACCCGGGCATTTGCATTTGTGTAGAAGACTTAGATAAAGCTCAGAGGATGAAATAAAAGGGGAATGCTGACAAAAAGGGAACCTAAGGGGATGCACGTTGCTCAAAATAAAATGTATTCCTTGTTGGCCAAAGTTGCTGACGCCTCGTACTTTATATCAATTTACTCCTGAAAGATGTTTTTATTCAGTAAAGTGGATGTACATGAAGGTAACACAGTTTTACTGTGTAGTGAGGTAGCTGTTGACAATTATCTCCCCAGACCTCAGACAGAGCTGCGCAGGAATGGCTGAATATCTTGTGCAAACTTTTTTTTTTTCTCTCTTTTACATCCAGAAGGAAGAGAGCCCTTTCCTTGCTCTCCCTAAGGCCCACTGAAGTGCATTGTGCAGTCATCACCGGGATCCCTTTATGGCTGTCCATTCTGTCCTCATGAATTACAATTTCCTCCCTCAGCTTATACACTCGGATACCAACAGGCCTCTTTCTGACACCTGCATAAATCACAGGACAATTTACTGTTTGGATTAAGGCTGCTGAATGCAAACCGCCTTTGAAGTGCCGTAATAAAGTACAGACTTCTGCAATATCCACGTGTGTGCGTGCGGAGCCCATCCCGGGGCACGACAAGTCCACATAACAGAATTTTACATCTATCAGATCAGAGGGGCCCGTGATCCAATAAATGATCTGTAATGAGTCTTTCTTGCTTAAGGGTTGATATTCAAAGGCCATGACAACAACTGATGCGATTTATGCAGAGAAAGAATGTTTTGATAACTACATGACATTTGCCCCACCGGAAAGTTCATATTGAATATTTATACAAGTCATGCGCGGTTCCTCCTGCTTCCAGAACCGAAAGAGTGGCAATTGTAGCACAGATATGCTGAGAATCTGGTGGGACTTTAAGCATCTTGTCAGGCTGAACCCCAATTAAGTAAATGTTTTTAATAAATGCCATTTATTAATCAATGTCCTCCTTTCATATCTAAAATGGAGCTTTCGGCACATCTTGGCCTTTACTTCCAGTCCGTTTTAATGGCTAGCAGAAGTGTCACTGCGAACCCACCTGACCCAGCTCCTCATCATCACCGGTTAATGGGATGTTGCCATTAGCAACACCAGCATCCTTTCTGCATTTTGCAAAAAAAATCAAAGTTTTTTTTTTTCTTTTAGGGCAAAATGGGAAGTGACAAGGTGTGGGATGGCAGATGTTTCACATCATTGTGCGGTTTGCCACTGCTGTCAAGTGTAGGTGTGAATTTTTTCTCTAGTTTCTAGCTAGGTACACTGTTGAAGGCCAAGTCACAAAAAGCACTTAGTTTCCTAAAAGGAAATTAATTTTACTCTTTTCACCGTGCCTGAATTCATCACTCTCTTGAATCCTCACGGCCTCTTGGTGTCTCTATCATTTGGTAATGTGTGAGGCTGATGGATTCTGGGGCAGTAAAATTCAGCATTAATGCTTCATTGCCACTTGTCAGGCTTGTTGAAATACAATTTGAAGAGGATGTGAGAGGACATGGAGCTTGAGGAGATGAAGAAACCAAGGCCCAGACTACGGCCTGAGTGACAGATGGCAGAAGCCCTCCCGGAAGCCCTAACATCATTTCAAATCATTTCTAACAGTAAACATGGGCTGATACTATAAGATAAATAAGTGAACAACAGAGGAAGAAATGCTCTTGCTCTGCGTGCAGGCATAATCCCCTGAAACACCACCAGGCTTTATTAAACACCAAAAAGAAATATATACACCTTCATTTGTGTACAGCTTAATTCCTTTAACAGTTGCTGTCTTTCTTTTACTGATGTATTTTGTTGTGCTTGCTTCACTTCAAACTTTTTAATGATTCTTTTTTTTTCTTGATTCTTCTTTTTATCTTTGCTGAGTTTTTACTCCACTTTAGTCTAAGATAAATACATTCCCTTCTTATTTTCTTGGCTATCAGATGTCTCTACTTCGATGTCTCTTAACATTTTTGTCATATCAGAATTTTAGAAACTATGTCTTGACAATGTTAGGCTGCAGAGTTCTTTGTTATTTTGTTAGAAAGTGTTCTCACAAACATGTCGAATATTTCAAAATAAATTTTACTAACCCTGTCTGAGAGAAGTTCAGCTTTTTACAAAAATACAAAAATTAAAATCAAGGTGGGTTGTGTCACAATATGCATATTAATATCTACTATTTCTGTTAAATATGTTGGAAATCTCCATTAAGTAAATGCAGGGGATGATCTCAAGGTTCAATTAAATCATGAGAGGCAGAAATACACCTCTGAAGGCCACAGCCAAAACACCCTCCCTGTCTCTGACACGTACAGCTCCTACTGCATTCTTCTTTGCATTAGTTCCACATTATGGCAATGATTTATTCATACTGACTTTCAATGTGAATACTTTAGATACAATCTAAAAATCCAGTGTCCTGTAATGTTTTTTTTTACAGCATCAGATTTTTAATGTATTTAAATGAAAAAGTGTCTTTATTACGTCTAAAACTGATGTTACTTAGAAAGCATAGTAAAAGGAATGTTTCTTCTGTATATTTTTTCTTTGCATCATTTATTTTGGGTTATTTACTGCAAAAAAAGCACTGTTACGCCATTTATAACACATTGTTAATTTATTTATAATACATGTAGCATATGGAGATTATTTATGTTTATGCATTTGTTGCAGAACAATGATGCTGAAATTCGACGTGATTTTACTGCTTTCAATCTCCGATTGCGTTCTTATAAGACACTAAAGGTACTTGAAGGTCATGTAGCTGGTATATGCTTTACATTTACATTCATTTATGGCCAAATTTATTTTTTCTATTTACATTCCGGGAACTTCCTTGAGATTCTTCAAGCAAACAATATGATTAATTTTTCAAAATGTCAGAGTATAGCCCTGCAAGAAAAATATCCTCATTATAAAGTAAAATTACAATGTCAAAGACCATCTTAGCAGAAGCTCTGCTTCATGTAAGATCATCCTATGCATGATGCATAAGATCATCATATGCATCCCTTTCTAATTATGATAACTCAAGTATCCATTTTGTCAAGTCAGCTGTGAATCACTTTTCTTCTCATATTTCCGGAGATATTCATCAAGGTTTGAAGCGTCTCATAAATATTTCAACTTTAATTTCATACCTGTTAGACAACAGACAGCATGCAGCGATATCCCTTGAAACTGTAGCTAGGTGTTGAAAAGGTTTAGCTTCCTCTCCATTGACCTTCAGTGTTTCAGTTTGGGCAAGTTTTGCCTAATCGGGAAGTCAGGAGGGGAGTAGCACCTCTGGTTTTCTTTCCTACGACACAGGCATGGATTTTTATGTGGCACTTGGAAACAGAAAAGACTTTTATAATGCCAGTAAACATGTTAGTCGAACACCTAATTCACAAAACAAATACTGTAAATGTGATAGCAAATGAACTCACTGCTGCATGCACGGCAGATATTAAACTAGACTCAAATGGGCCAAAGTGTTCAACGTATGCTAAGTTCTGTCTTTCTGGATATTTTAGCAAAAGCAGTAAATTTGAAATTGATACAGCCAAATTTCCACTGAAGCTGGTTTCATTCACACGCTTTTCTATTTCTTTTTTATTTTCAAACCAATGAATCTGTTCAAAATAGATTGGAAAACCATCCCATTAGGACCAGGTGTCACTTGTAGCATTTCCAGGCCGTTGCTCTGCTCTAATAAAAACGACTATTTGTAGCACAGCCCAATGTGACAACATCATCATTCAGGTAAGTTAAAGATGTCCGTGCAATGAATTTAGTTCCAGTTACAAACAACCAGACTACATTTCCCACTGAAAAACAGTCACACATCTGGCAGAATCTTATCTCTACCACCATACCTGCACACTGGCATACCGTGATCAACTTAAACAAGCTGAGTTCCGGCCAATCTACCGTATGTCTCGGCTGTGTGTCTATATGTTAACTGAAATACACCTGACACAGTACTGATGCTGTGTGTGCTTTTGAGGTCATGCTATATCCAAGCATGTCTACACCATGCTGTGTAAAGATTCAATCTTTTCTCTGTCAACCTCAACTAGCAGCCCAAGTGTCTGTTTGATGGCGGGAACATCAGTAAGGTGTTAATTAGATGCTGCAGTCGAGCGTGAGACGGATGGAGTGGACAATCACCACTGCGAGAGATAATTTCACACTCCCTGCCCTGATAACTGTCTAACAACTGCTCCGAGCACAACTGGCAGAGAGGTATTGCTGAGTAATCTCACTTTGAGCTTTGCCCCAGTAAAAACATATATAGTGCACTTGCGGCAAAACAAGCATGCGAGGATTTGCTGATGGCAATCGTTTCCCCCGTCAGCAACTAAACATAGACTCATTAATCTTATTACATTTGTAGTTAGTGAATTGTGTTCTAGTCTCTTTAAAAATCAGATGGTCTTGATGTGGGTAATCCATCTCTCTAAGCATCTGTCTGAATATCTGTCTGTGAATCTTCTGCTTTGGCAACCCTGAATTTGATTTCTTAGATTTAAAGAAGATGTAACCACTAAGGAAACAATAGAGCACATAAAGAACTTCACCAAGACTTAAGTATGTTTGGAAGAAACACGTGGTTTAATGTTTAATCTTTTTTATATCTTTTTGATAATAATGAAGTTTAAATGTGTAATGAATGTTCTCTGCTTGTAATCTTTTTTTTTGTTTTTTTTGTCTGGCAGCTTGTCACCTTAAAACCTGAATATAAGCCATTTTGTGTAAACTCAGTGCAACCTGGAGCTTTTCCAGATGGTCACTGTGTGCCAATTAAATTCTAATTTTAAAACAGCACCATCATGAAAAAACGATCATACTAGTGACGTAACTTTAGCTACAAGTATCAAGACAAAAGTTAGAAGCTACAGAATAGTTTTAGGGATTTATATATTTTCGTCAAATACCTTTTTCACAAAGAAATTGCACTTTTTTATTATAAGTTCTCATGAAAATGTTTTCATTTGGATCTAGTTTTGGGAAAATGGTGTTGAGGGAAGATTAAAAAATGCAAATCAGTACCAATGGCTATGTTTTTGTCTTTTCATTCATCAGCGTTATTCAGTTAACAAGCCCGGTTTACTGAATTAAGCCTTTCAAAGATTAAATAGACAACAGCCATAACATGTAGAAACAAGGAGATCACAAATGCAACAAAACATTTTAGTGGAGATGGATCAAATAAAGCTCAATCCAATATGATCCATTTAATTTGTAATTGATAAAGTAATTTCTACTTGAACTCCTTTAATTGAGTAATTCCATTTCTTGGTTTACTGCTAACAATACATACTGAGTGGTCTCATTAATCAGTAGAGGGAAACAAAACCTTTGCATAGATGTAAAAAAAAAGAAATGGATTTTTTCTTTTTAATAGTTTGGCAAGTTGTAGTTGTTCCTTAATGATATTAAGCTATGACCATGTGTCTTTACTACCAAAGGAAATAATTTATTATTCCTGTCAATGTCAAAATTGGCCATGTCTGAGCTGACTCAGAAAAGGTGCTCCCATTCAGTCCATTGAACTCTTTTAAAAGATTGTCTGCAAATCCAAAATTATTTGAATAATGTATTGTTTTTCTACCCTTTCTGGAAAAAAGAAAAATAGAAAAAATACCGATCAAATCGGTGCTGTTATTTCACCTTCTCTTTGTCAGGAGAGGAATGGTGGGCCAGAAACTAATAGAAAGCAAAGGAGCAGAATGGAGACAGGGGGATCCATTTCTGTTTCAACAGACAGTCCTGTAATAGCGGTTTGCCTTCTTAGAGTGATAGGCAATGGATGGTTATTTAGTCCCATAGCCATTTTCCAAAATTACACCAACTATTGCTTGTCTTGGCTCTCAGTTGCCTTGGCAAAAATCATTCTCTGTGAGCAAAGAAGCCACCAAAAGGAAGAAGCTAATGGCCTCCAACCTTTATCACATGTGATAACGTATATACTGCAGTTGATGGTGATAAGTGCTGGCAGTTATCTAATCTGAGTATCTTCTCCGCTTCTCTTTAGCCCCTGTTTCGGTCTCGCTCTGTGCAAAACAGCCACACATTAGGCAGGGCGGACCACGGTGATAGTACCTCTGGAAGTCACCTTGTCTGTTACAGTCCCTCCAGCCACGAGGTCAGCTCACATTAGCCTCGTTCTCACGCAGAGGAAGCGCAATTTACACATGTTGTCATGCTTTTAAGCACTCGCCCGACATCGTGGTGTCGGGTGAAAGCAGACAGAATTATCACGTGTCGAACAAGAATGAGACTGCTCTTTTGGTTTTTTTCCACTTGAACCTCCTCAACATGGCTCAGATAGACTTCACTCTTTTTGCTTTTTAATATAAAAATGTGTGTGTGTTTTGCATTTTCAATTTTGGGTCAGGCGTCCCCCTAATATTTGCATCTTTAGAACCTACTTGGTGGGTTTCCATGTGGGCTGTCAGGGGATTTGAGTCTGAGAAGTGACTCCTTCATCTGGACCCCACTTGTTTCGGATGATCACAGATCTTATTATTTCTATGATCGTCAACATTGTAAATGCCTAATGAATAAACCAGTTTGTAACTCAATTTAGGAGACTGGATGCACCATCCACATGATAAACCAGCAAATCTTCAAAAGGTGTGTGTTGGTAGGAACAACAGGACTAATTGAAATGAAAGCCGAAATGATATTGAGTCTCAGAAGTAAAGATTTTCAGGGGTTCAAACAATCAGCTAAAAACTCTATCCAGAAGTAATTGTGGTGTAATTTGTCAAATTTCAAAGATTTCAATTATTCAGTCAGTAATAATTCCTATCATCAAAGGACTGAGAACTCTGATCTGCTGACTGTCTGGCAGCACTGCAGTAGAACCAGGCATTATCTAATCTTGGAAAGCGTTACAGTGGCTCAAGAACTCTTCAAGAAATCCCATGCTATATATCAGCAAACCTATCCTAAACCACATGCTGTATCCATTCCAACGTTGTGGCTTTGGGGCAGAGGAGTCTGCTGGTAAACTGTTTTCATTCAAAGCCATGTGTTAGAACAAGGACCAAGTCATAATGAAGATTCTTGAGATAGAATCAAATACAATAAGTAGGCATTAGTCTTTTACATGATTCATTAAGTCACCCATGTTTTATTTATTTTTTATGGACTCAGAAATAGGTGGAACTAAAGATATATTATGGGGATATTATAAGACAGGACCAGATGGACCATAGTTTTTGTGATTTCAGTTAAACAATCTATGACCAATCCTGTAATCTTGAGCAGATAAGTAACCCTAACTAGAGGAAATCTGCCAGAATTTGCGTCACCGCGAAGGAAGCACATTCATTATGGGTTTTTGGCAGCTGGGAAAATGCTGAGCAGTATAAACGGTTCCTGCATTCTGGTCTCAACAGCAGGTTGTCAAGGTTTAGTTAAACTGACACTAAAAGATGTGGGAAGCTTCCACACCTTGCAATCTCTTTGCATCAGGTTTACAGTATGACTACTATCAAAATACAGATTATATTTTCCAAACACCACCTAAACGCCATCAAAAGTCAGATTTCGCTGGTGTCCCCAGAAAATCTGAGTCTGCCATTGATTTAGCAGAGTACAGTTAAAGATCTTTCAGTGACAGAATGACTCCTGAAGTATGGCTGACCCCAAAATCGCCCTTGACTCATCTCAGTTACGATCGATAAAGCCTCTGCCTTCAAATTCCAGCACTTATGTGTACCAAGACATGATTAACTAGGAATCTATAGATATTTAGCCATCTTTGTTTCATCTTGTTCATGTACAGAATCAGCCCAATAGCACGGAAATACCGAGGTGTAACACCGCTTAGCAGCATTACAAATACATCCAGGTGTCTGTGTGTGTCCATGTCTGTTGGACTACCACGGTGTACACTTTGGCACATTTCAATTGGCTTCTATAGATTTTTTATCACCCCTCCCTTCTGCTCTTTTTTCAACTTTCACCTTTCTGTGCTCACTACATCACTTACTTGCATATCACCTTGCATGACTGGTAGACCCCGAGCCTGCTGCCTGAGGCCCTGTGGTCCGTTTATGAGAAATGTATTTTATCAGTCCTTTTAATGTAAAAGCACAATAAAGTCATTTCACGCCATGTTGAGCAACTTTGCCACATGATTGTTAGGTCTCTGAGGTTTTCCACCGAGGGGGAAAAAGGAGACTCACATCTTTCTACACACACAAATGCACTGATCAACCTCCGCTGTAGCAACTTGAGGAATACAAATGAACAGGTGACCAGCTCGGAAAATCGTATTTTGCATGTTTGGCGGCGTAATTAGCACAAAGGAAACAAAAGTGTTGTCGATATGGATTTCGCATATACTATATTCGTGCCCCTTCTCCAACATTAAAGGCTCATCGATCTGTTCAATTTATTTGGAACCTTTGTGTAGGTGTGTGTCACAGAGAGCTAAGGTGTGTGCAGTGAAACCACTGAGATTTATCGCCAAAGTCCTCAGAGACTCACAGTTTTCTCACAATATCATGTCATAACATTTTATGTCTGGGAGCAAACCCGTGAGTTGAGTATAACATACCAGCAGTGTGTTTAAGCCAACATTGCAAGTCAACCAGCAATGGATGAAAGCAGCTGAAATGATAGTTTTTCCAACATGCTTAAGCCAAATGGACGTAGAGCTATATTAATGAGGTTCTAATAATACCATCATGCATTTTTCAGTTGTGATTTTTCACTGTAGACCCCATCCCCACACCCTCAGTGCTGTCTGACAGCTCCAAAGCCAAACAGTTTTCTCAAAACAAGCTGATTTTTTAGCATTGTTATTCAAATCAAGCCAGCAGGCAAACAGCGTTGTGTTAAACACACTTATGGTAATGATGTGAGCGGCTGAAAATACTGATATATGGTCTGACAAAGTGCTGAAGGGTGAGATTCAGCTCAAGTGGACAGCTTCCTCTCATTAATTGTTCTGAAATGCTTTGAAATAAAAAAAGAAAGAGGGGCCGTTTCCAATCACAACAGGTAGACACTGAGTTGACAAGATTGGAAAGAGCTGTTATTTATATGATTCTCATTGTTGGATTCCTCAGAAGCCAAATTAGCTCACTACAACTGTGCCTGTGCTAATGTGACTGCAGCATTCCACACTTACAAGCTTGCTTGTTATTGTAAAATGTGGTAAAAAAAACACCAAGGGGTCATTTACCTCACACATTCAGCAGCCTCCAGATGGTAAACAATCCAAGGCGTCCATTGACAATATATGGGTTCTGCTCATATCGCCTGATTGTTTCCATCTTTAACAGCCCTCTTTTTAGATCAAGTCAATTCAATTGTATTCTTATAGTGCTAAATCACAGCAAATGTCATCTCCAGGGATTCCAGTTTAAGCCAATTACAATCCAATTCATTGTAAAACAATCATGTGTTCTCATCCGTTGTTTGGTCTAGTCATTTGTTTTCTTTTTTTCTCTGCGGAGTCTGTTTTCCAGATGTAATAAATATCACTATCATAAAAAAAACCCTTCTGAGGAATCTGCAATGCAGAAAGAAATTCCTGCTCAGTTTCACGCAGATTCCTGCTGGTGTGCTGTTTGTTTTCTTTATTTAAATTGCGTGTCTCTTACCATATCCCCTCTCCATCTGACCGCTCACGCATTCAGCTGTGATCTAATACAGCTTTATTACGCTTGTTTCCCATCTCGTAAACTGTTTTCTTGTGCTTCTCTCAGGACACATTCAGACACCACAGATAATCTTCAAACTGTACTTTTCTCCCTCAAACCTCCAGTGCTGAGGAAACAACCAAACTTCTGCTTGCCAACTTTCTGTAGCTGCTACTCCAGGGAGGGGAGAGTACTAAAAAGGCAGAGGTGAAAGACGATGAGTTATGCAATCAAACCAGTCAGGGGAATGCTCATTATTGTGCCTTTTTGGTTTGTTTTGCCTGTGTGTGAGGTACCCTCCCTCTTCTGTTTATCGCTCAGTTGATGACTGTCTCTTCTGCAGGCTGCTCATCTTCAGTAATACTGCTCTCCTCTCCGTGTGATATTCATAGTAGCTTGAAAATGTCTCCCTGCACAGTGCCAGAACTGACACGGCAACAAATTAATGGGGGATGAAATGATAGAAACTCTGTATTTTCTTCCCATTCATCCGGCTTCTTTTTCAAAAGGCATCTGCTTGGGAGGATTTCTAAATGCCAGCTGAATGATGGGCAGCTCTGGGAAGAGGTTTGAAAGCACAAGTACTTGTTCATATGTGATCCTCATTCGTAATTTGTTTACAGAGAATGCTCAATTATGGTCTCAAGAACCGGTGGTTAGTGTGTAGCTGGGACCATTTCTGGGCTTACAAACCAATTTTTGCTAATCAGCGGAGCCACTTTGCTACTAATTTAGGGTGACAGCCTGCTCTTTTTGTAAACAAAGCTCTCTACCTCCACAGAATGAGGTGCAGCTCTAAATAATGACTAAAATGTATTGTGTCAGTCAGTCCACTTTCATAAGGTTAAAAACAGAAGGAAGCCTGTGTCCGGCCTGTGAAAAGCCAAATTTCCCTGATTAGGGTAAGAGAGAAAAAGAAGGTCAGAGACATTCTTAAAGCACCGTCCAGCTCTTATAATGTATTTTGCCGTTCAATAATTTCTTCAGAACTGTTGAACGGTCTAAGATGCGTCCCACCTATTGTTCTCTTGTTCTCTTTTTGGAAACAAACTTAAGTTTATTTCACATTTTCCTGCGTCACATGTTTGTAAATTGGGTCTGCTGCCCCCATGACACCAAGGCTGGTTTGCGCCTTATCTTAGAGGAGATGCTGTCCAGCCGATCCACATTATCACTGCGGCTGTCTGGCGACCTAGGAAAAAAATGCTGAAAGGCACATAAACATTTGTTGGATGTCTGTGCCATCATTGGTTTTCTCTGAGCTTCTCAGATGCAAAACAAATAGCTCAAATTAAAAATTCCAGTAAAAAATAAAATGTTTTTTAGTTGTGATACTATGAGCTCTTATCCCAAATTGCCCTTTATGTCAGTTCAATTTCCAACTTGTCATAATTCTGTTTATACCCTTTAACTATAAGGACTTTTATGTCTAAAAATTGGTTGAATAGTTTGGGCCGAATCCACACAAGAAATTAAGTGAACACCTCAGTGGATTTTAAAAACTAGAACATCGCCAATTTTAAGAAAGTGTAAGACAGTTGCTAGAATTTATAACAGTCCTTTAAAAGCCACAGTCTTCATGCTGAATGGCATCGTAATGGTTTGCCAATTTTCCCTAAATGCACCCCGGGAAGGGAATTGGTGGATGTGAAAGCATGTCTTGAATAAAATATGAAGTTAACCAAATTACTCCAAAATCAGCACTTCACTTAATCAGGTGCCTGCCAGTAAAAGGGCTATCTGGAAGACCAGTGCTGCCATGCACAGCCAGTTACAAAGGTTTTCATAAATAAACATCCAAGCCACATCCTCCTTTGAAAAGCATTCTGCAAGGCTGCATTTTGCTATTTGAGTGCCCCGGTAGGTAGTTTTCTTACTTTAAGACTATTGAGGCTATTTAGTTCTGCTGCTTTGATTTTTGAGTGGAGTGCAAAGGGTCAGATAACCATGACTGACATGTAACCTTAACATTTAAATAAATACAGTTCAAATCATACACATTTAAAAGATGTGTCATTTTCTTTCTTTCTTTTTTTTGACAAGTTGGAAAAAGAAAATGATTGCAACACTAAAAAGCAGACCTAACTAATGAATGGACTAATCAGTCATCAAACAAAATGACATTCGAATAATCAGACAACAGACGCACCCATAAACCTGCAATGCAGGTTTGCTTATGCTTATTCAATCCATAACAAAAAGATGGTGACTTGTACAGCCCATATATTTAGAAAAGTCGACTTAATTTATGGAGCATATTTTAAAAACATTAATGTGGACCCAATTGCTGTGTAGCAGGAAAGTAAATAACTTAAACAACTAAAGCAATCAAACATGACAAAGCAGTAAAACTTAAAAGCAGAACAACAAGATCCTTATGCAAGGCACAACAATATAAATCAACAATAGTAAAAGACAGCAGAACTAAATCAGCACAGACTGAAGGGACCCAAACAGATGTATATATTCAGAGTAACTTATTGCCCATCACTGCAGTAATTACCTCATCTCAAATGGTGGATAATTTTACACCAAAGCGTCTTCTTGCAACAAAACCATTAATTAGTCTTTTTGAAAAAGACATTTTTTGTCCGATCAGGCAACAAGAGATAGTAACAGGTAGATTTTGGAATAGTAATGCTACACACAGTGGGAAAATTAGAAATCTTAACTAAATGCTATTAAAGGAGTCAATGTTATTTTACCTAAGAGTCAACCACCGTCTTTTCAGTCACTCTGAACAGAGAAAAGTCTTCTGCTGCCAAACTGATTTCTGTCTGGGATCTTTGTTGTGCTTGGTGAGTCCAACTTGTGTTGAAAGGTGAAAATGGCTCCACTTTCCCCACTGTTGAGCACTAAAGTGTCACTTTCGTGCTAATCTGGCCCCGTCTTGCAACACCATTGACAGACACCAGAAGCTGACTCAGAAATATCTCTAACCAACAACAGACAATGTCCAGAAAAAGCTTTTCCCATTAAAAAGTTAAGAATTCCCGGAGAGGATTTTGATATCTTAAGTTGGATCTTTGATCAGTATGCTTGATTATCCATCACAAAATAGTTTCATAATGAACACCTAATTCGCACCTAAAATCTACCAACAGCCGGACTTTGAAGTTTTGTCCAGACAGCAGACAAGATGGATCCCTCAGATACTCTCAAATCATCAGAGAAACATTTGAACATTATAAACCATTGTAAAAGAAGTAAATAATTGATGGCTTTAACCTGATGATTAATCACAAAACCCACACACTTCACTGCATCTTGCACCCTGCAAAATGTGTGAGTGTAAGAACACTTGAACGCACCCTCATTGACCTTGTACACGCATCGAGCTCTTTCTGCTGTCTTTTTCCCAACATCAACAGACTAGAACTGTGTCTGTCTCACCTGGAAGGCCACAATCAGAGTCTTAACATGAGCGGACATGACAAAAAAAAAAAACGGTGCGTTTGCCTAAATGCATCTAAAAAAGCCTTTCTCCTCACAGATGTCTCTGCGGTGCGTCTCCCTGCCGCGTGCGAGGGGTTCTGCGGCAGCCCTGTGATCGCGCTGACCCAGAAAAGCACTGAGACAGAGAGCTGAGGCTCTGCCGGATGACAGAAGGAGGGGGAATCCAGCAGCTTTGCCCAGCACTCTGTCAGCATCAACACCCCCACTCTCTGACGAGGTGCTGCAGGACTCTGCGGCTCCAGGATGACGACCGGCATCAATCAAAAGTTCCCCCGTTCACACCTTCTGAAAAACAATTTATGAATCATCTAAATGCTCTGGCAGCGTCGGTCTGCTGCTACGGGATATGCTTAGCTCATTCCAGTTCAAAGTGAAACAACACGACACAGTGCTGTAAAAGGAATTACAGCCGTGCTTTTTTTTTTTATACATTTCCATCATCCTCTGTGTGCTGTCGTATTTCAGAGCCGGATCAATAGTTCTGCAGTGAAATTAGACACGGCGACTGGAATAAAAACGCAATTCATTTTTACATCTTCAAAATTTGTATTTTCATAATTGAGCGCGTAACTCGCTAAACTAACGGAGATACATCAGGGAGGTAACGGAAACCAAACCAGCACGCAGCCCGTCGGGGGCCCGAATGGAGAAGAGAAGAATGGAAAACAAGGCGCTCGCATCTGAATGAAGGATAAGTCACACACCCACTCAAATCTGTACTTCAGAGCATGTTATCTTAAAAGATCAATCAAGGAAGAACCCAGCATATTGTCTTTGTGAAAACATCCTTTACTCCACGGCAAGTCAATTAACCTCATTAATTACACCCAAAGCTCCCCTTCAATGTGCAAAATACACTCAAGTGGTTTGTCCCCCAAGTATCCTCTGTCCGCATTATTTACCGGCTGATGATGATACCTGACTGAAATTCACTGAGAGTAGTGGGAAACTCAGGGCTCATGTGGACTGCTGAGAAAAAGAGCGTCCAATCATAAACAGAAGTCAAACCTGACAGGAGCCTCAGACATTTGAGCTTGGACTTTTTTCAGACGTATACATCGCAGCCCGCTAGTTCCTTCTTGAAGTAACCTAAAAAAATTACCCACCAACTCCTAAGGATTGAGCATGGAGCCATTTGTTCATCTTGTTCATCAGAACATTTGCTGTTGTAGGTTTATGAACGAGAGAAGGCAACAATAGAAAAGCGACTTTCAAAGGCTGTAGGTTTTAGACCAGCCCAGATTTAACTTCTTAGCTCTCTGGAGATCCGTATTCATTTGCGATTAAACAATTGGATTAAGCCGTAGCTCTGTCCAACGAATGAACATAATCTTTTTTCCACAAAGGAATGAAAGTGGCATTCTGGCTGTGTTTGGTTTGGGGCGAGTGTGTTGAGTTATTGGGTTATTGCACCACTTATGCACCCTTTAGCCAAGCCACCAGTTATAACTGCATATAAAGATGAAAAAAGCAAAAAAGTAACACATGAAATCGAGAACAGCCTTTTGACAGTTTGCATACTTCACAACCATTGTAATAACAAAAAAGACGAGAACTAAGATTTATTCACTGTAAGGGGAACAACGACTATTTAATTTGGTCCTGTTATCTTCTTTTTCACACCGAGGATTAGTTCTGATAACACAGAAACTTTTGCTGAAGTCAAGTGTGTAACCTCTAAGCTCAGCTCATGAAGACATTTTTCTTGTTCCATCAAAGAATGCATTTACCACTAAACGTCTGAAAGTATGACACAAACTGATGCCAGTGTACTTGCAATATCAGCTACTGACTTTCTGCCTCTCCTTCGTATCATTCATTTTGTTTCAGCAAGCTCGACCTCAGTAGAAAATAGCTTTTCATA
Organism: Menidia menidia; assembly: GCA_907169785.1. Lineage (NCBI taxonomy): Eukaryota > Metazoa > Chordata > Actinopteri > Atheriniformes > Atherinopsidae > Menidia > Menidia menidia. Next base: position 11,889,577 of record CAJRST010005557.1, on the reverse strand, counting down.
CAGTTGCTATGCAGCAGCTTCATCAGACAGAAATACTGTTCCAACGCACAAAAGCTAAACGAGATCTCCCATAATTCCCACTTATTCTCAGCATAGTTGTTTCTTTTTTTATCACAATCAACTTTCACATTATGGACAACTTTGTTTTAACAGGTAGAAAGAAGAGATGGGCAATATGAATTAACAGAGAATTAAAATAATTTCCTAAAATAGGTTTTCCAGGTAATGGGGCATGATGTGTTTCTTCAAAAAAATTCATGCATCTAAATTTCCCACAAGCAAACAACACTGCAAGTCTTTTTTCAAGGTATGAATAGATATCACACTCCTTTACCCAAAGTTGTGGTGTCATCATGACCATCTCAGGCAGGACTGGTCACCATGGCAACCAATATGCTTGAGTTAAATGATAATTTACCTGAATTTGATCACAGACCACGCAGATACTGATGCCCCTGGACTTGGTGACTCACGATATGCATATGTCGTATCTTCTGGTCGGTTTGACTTGTCACAGAGTCCCAGAATTTGTTTATTTTACAGAACCACACTGTAGCAATGTTAGGTTAAAGAAGACCTTGGCTCAAGACAAAGGCAGTACCCAAGCACACCGGTAAACTACACGGCTATGACAATATATGGCCGTAAACTATATTTACAGCTTACGATCTGAATGTGTGTGGATGAAGCAACCAGGTGCTGTATTTATAGAGCCAGTGAGTAATGACCCTAGTATGCCAGGACTCAGGAGCTGTATCTGTAATTAAGCACACTTAGAGCAGGCAAAGCAAAGAAGAAGAAATATAGGAAAACAGATTTTGCCTAATCATTGGCAGTCCTCAAGATGCGCACGTCAAATCAGCAGCACTCACCAACAAAGACAGGGTAAGATAAGCTTGTCCTTTTCCTTGGAACTGGCAAACAATTGCAACACAGTGAAGGCTGTTTTAGTAAATGATTCACCTATACTGAATTATTTTGAGCTCCAAAATAAGCATATTTATCGTATTTTAAGGTGAGATGAATCATCCTGAACCTACATATCGGTACTGATATGAACCAGTGGACTAAGGCCCATCAGTCACGCATCATAGAACAATTTACTTAAGTATATCAAACAAAAATATCTTGTAGCTTGGAGCCATTGTTTGAATGTTGTGTGTCACTGATAACCATCACTGTGAGGATATAAGCTTAAAGTTGGCAATGAGTGCAGCTGAGAGTAGCTGCTCTCTAAATTGTGGAAGAGGAGCTCACAAGTTCAGATGTAATTATGATATGAAAAACTGTTAAGAAAGCTGACAACTGAGCCTGTTGGCTTGAAATTAAATGTCTTTTTTTATGCATAAACGTTAAACGAACATAGCAGGATTCTGAATTCAAAGGAAAAATTCCATGTACTTACTTAATCCCCCCCCCGACCCCCCCACCCCCACTACATAAAAACTAACAAGAGAACATAAAAATATTTTATTAGAGTAGTCAGAATATGCATGTTCCCCATTTCCCATGAATTAAGCTTAGCACTATGAGAGTGAAAATACATGTTTCAAACTGCAATTCAAGCTAAATAAGCCTGTGGCCCTATGATTGAAAAAAAAAAAGCTCTCGTGGCTTTATCTTGTACCAAACATAAACACACAGTTTACTGTACCATCATCATATATCGAGTGGCGTGTTTCCCAGAGGGTCAGCTCAGAAATAGATCTTTGAAAAGAACATGTTGTCCCAAGCTACGGAGAGGAGAACAGGAAAATTCCACCCACAGATTTAGACCCGGTAGGCCTCAGTGGAAACGAGAATCAGGCAACAGAAAACATCTATTTCAGCCACAGTGGGACAACTGGGGCCGTTGCTTCCGGATGCTCTTCCAAAAGTAACAGACAGACTGTCCACTCAGTCACATTTGTCTGATGTGTTGTTTAGAGAAGTACATTCCATCGAAATCAGTTATTTGGCAGGAGCTGATGAAGTGCTATAGAAAGAACAAGGCACAGTTGTAACAGAGTTTTTATCTCAGACTAAAACCAGCCAGAGTTGGTGCACTCACTGGTTACATCTCTGTGTAAATATGTGTATGTCGGTGATATATATATACATATTATAGCTGAGTGCATCAATTTATCACTGATAGATAATGAAATATTATCCTAATGTTATCTTACTGTGACTCTCGTAGTTTTATGAATAGAACAGAAGACGAGGTCCTTCCTGCTAATTCTTGCCTTTATTTGTCTCTACATCATATATCAGCATGGTCATCAGAGTCTAGTCTAGTCATCCTCTTCCCCCTTTACTTCATCGTTTTATTATATAACAAGTTAGGTCATTCCTATCTTCTTTGCCATCTGATAACTCCAAATCTTAGTCTGTACTCATCTGTCTGGTAAAGAATCTTCTTATGATTAGTTCTGTCTCCAGCACCAGTCTGATGGCCTTGGTATCATCAAGTATGATAGGGAGACTGTGGTGTATTTGGTGTGTTTGCTGCAATTTCGCTGCAAAATAAACTCACAAAATGATGATAATTCAAATACCATGCTTTAACTGCTTCAAAGCAAATCATCATTTTATCTTAGAAAAATAAATGGTCATCATGAAGAAGAAGGAAAGAAGAAAATGTATGATTTTAAATCTATAAATCATGCTTGCCAGCCTATTCTGACGAGTGCATAATAGGTGAAAAACACTAATTTACTGTAACGCTGCTTCCTAAAATACATAACTAACACAAAAACGTTTGGCCATCATCAAAGATAAAAATGAATGGATTCGTCACTTTCAGTGAAGCTGCATGAGTAAAATGATGTTGTGAAAGAATCCATGTGACCTTATAAGTGCACCCTGCACTACGTATACCCCAAAGGAAGCCAGACTTTGCTCTGATTTTTACTCCAATCACATGCATAAATACCATACTTACAACTAATGCATTGCCATAGATGTTTAGCTGTACGTATATACATTCACATGGCAGCATTGCTCAAACAGAGAGCAGGACAGGACATTTTGTGGAAGTTTCATAAGGCAGCCAGAGGTAAGTGGAAAAAAAGAGAGACCTTTTGCCTTGGCCATGGTGCAAACAGCGAAACGCCCACCAACTGTCCTCATCTCTGTCATGCACTGTCTCTAAGTATGATTTAATCTGCTGTCACACACCCACACCAGATTTGGTCACACCTCTGAGGCTCTCATTACTCAGTTTCTTCAAGGCATGCGGCATGCTGCTGTTTTACTTTTTCTTTTGGTACGTGTGGCTGAAGAGTTTAACACTGAGCCACTGCCAGCTAATGTATGCAGGTACACACTTCATCGTGTATCACATAAAAAGAGGGGGTCATTAAAAACTGTGAATAGTTAAGAAGAAAATTTTCATTTTGGAACCGCGAACTTGGTTTGGAATTTGAAGTTCGGAACGATAATGTAAAAACTAATTCAGTATAATTACATTATATATATATTTGGGGTCACCTTTAAACTGCCCCCTGTGAAGTGCGGAATTCCAGAACCCCAAATATCCTACAATCTTTTCCAAAGAGGAAGCACGTGATGTCCTGGGAATGAGGCTGGTTTCAAGATATGTAGCTATGAATTTATCTAACATGCAGCATGATTATTAACCAGGGCTCCATCTGAGCTTCTTAATATTGAATTGATATTTTTATCTGGAGCAAACAACGGTAAAATATCTTCTGCCTCCTAAAAAGGGCATCAGGCACATCTTCAGGAAGCTCCGTGGTCATTGGAGACTTGTGCACCGAGGCCTGAAAGAACTGATGACTGGTCAAGAATGGACAACAGGGGAGTCGTGGAGGTAGAGTGTGAGCACTGTATAACAGCTGCACACAAATTTAACCAGCAGCAATTTATGGGGAGGGTCACCATATGTGATCCCTTGGGAGGTGGCCTCAGCTGGAGAAGGCTGCGCGGGGACGGACGGAGAAGGCAGGCTAGCAGAAATAGTAGTAGCTCTGTTTCCTTGGTCGGTATCTTTGTCTATCTGTGTCTTTTTTTGTGTGTTTCTTTTAACCGGCACACACAGTGGAGCACTATTTCACTGCAGGGTGTGAGAAAGACAGAAGCGTTGAGCACAAAAAGAAGCTATAAAATCCTGATAATGAGTCCACGGAACAAAATGATAAATGATTGCAATGAAATCAGAACTGGTTTTAATGACAGCATAATGAAGATGGGTGAAATTGAGGGTGCGAGGAAAGACCCAGAGAACATGAAAGTCTGAGCAGAAAAGAAAGCAGCCGATGTAATGAAAGTGGTAGTAGGGAAAAATCTATATAAGACAGGGAGAGATGGAATGTTAGTCCTCTCTGCTGCAATAAGCCTCCAGCAGTGAGGGTAAGAGGCAGAAAGGCCCGGTATTCCTGACAAAGCCTTATCTCATCTTCAGCCTGGAATAAAACCCATTTTCCAGACTCAAGACAATAAAGCACAAGGTTACCAAACCTCACACCCGTGACACCCCTATTTAGAAAGAGGCCTTGGTCAAACATAAAAATGCATAACACCATCACCACACAGAGCTGGTACATGACACCGGCTCTTAGCTTTCTGTGTCGGTGGGTGTATACCTGTGCTTTGTGATGATGCTGCAGAGCTTTAATGCCTTTGGGAATTCGCACAACCGCTATCTTAATACATTCTACAATGTGCTAATTTGCTGCTTTCTGCTGCATTTCCTTCTTTCTGTTCACACATTTGGGGGAAATAATATATGAACAAGTGTATGAAGCATAAAAAAATTCAAGATTGAGTGGCAGGCAAAGCAGGTCAGGGAGGAAAAATAAACCCTTCTGGCCTCATCAAAGACACTCTCCAGCCACTCTGTTTGAGGCAAGGCCACTTCTCTACTACAGGGGGGGGGGTATGTTTAAGGTTTGCATGCTGAAGGTCATGGCTTAAAACATAGAAGCCAACAGCACCTCAGACACAACGCTAAGGTTGTCAAACCAGACGCTTTTTTTCAAACCAGCCAAGCCTCCAGATCCTGTCCATGAACATCAACATGCAGGCAAAATCAGACAACACCAGGACCAGAAACTGAAACTCTGTTTTAGTCATTATAAGTAACTATTCTTTTTCTGGGGGGAAGAAAAAGTCAAACTTACCATTTATTTTAAATGTTGAAATGTGTTTACTTTCCTTGTTATTACTTTAGTTCAGTTTAGGGTTGAGTAAATAATTGAGAAAATGATGAGCAAATGAATGACGGTAAAAACAATCTGCAGCCTGACATTTTGAGCCTCACCTCATCAGTTACAACGGTGACCAAAAAATTCATTCCATCTACACTATTATGTATCATTCCATTTACACAAAGATATGTCAGGTCCAAAATGTAGAAGTGTTTAAATGGCGGAGGGGGATTTTGGTATCGTATGGCTGTGGGGATTTGTCACTTTGTTCGACATATTTCTAAATGTTTATAATCTATAATCAAAGAAGAAATTTAAATCGTGTTATAAAACCAAGTTTGATAGGTCTCAAACTTGTTGCTTATTATGAATGTCAGAGACCTAACACCATACATCTTTTCCTTCAGAGCATCCCAATCAAAATGTGCAACGTGCGAGGCAAATGAACGGTATCATCACATGGAGGTTAGGATGTGGTTGGACATCATAGAATAAGATGAATATCTATTAAAAAAAACTGAAATGAGACTTTGCAAGTCCAGTACCTTTTTTGGTGTAGCCTTTTCTATGTTGTACTGTCCAATCAGTCATACGTATTGTTATAATATAATACTTTTGGAATCAGAAGTGTATCATTTCGTGATAAAAACCTGGGAAGGTGTACTTTGTCTTTTCAAACTTCTCTTCATGTCAGATACGGTGCAAAGCTCCTGATTGCTATGCTAATGTTTTGCGAATGTGAGTTGTTTGTATCAAATTGTTGAAATCTGTTGGATATAACAATGATCTCTCGGTTGATTGGAACCCTTTAGGTTTCAGAGGTTGCCAGAGAAACTTTCAGGCAACACGAGTGGCAAATCTGCCACTCAGCATGAAGCTCACAATTAATCCTTGAAACCTGAATGAAAACCTTGGGGCAAAATGTCATTTTATGTCAGGTCATTAGGAAAAAAACCAAAGAGTGATTATAATACTTTAATTGCAATGTACCAAGCTCTAAAAGGAAATGGCATTTCGTCTTTCTTTTTTCCAGTGGGTACCTTTGTTTGGACAGCCCACTGCCACTCATTATGAACAACACGCTGCAACTCCAAATGAAAGTCACACACAGTCGGAATCCACAATGGTCATATTTCACTTTTGTGATATATTTGTTGTTTTTATTTTTCTGCTGGATGATCACCAACAATCACCCCTTTTAAGAACATGTTAGAACTCCTAAATACAAGTGTACATGTTTTCTTTGAATCTGTCAAATGGTCAAACATGCCCCGAAGCGTGCATGTTTGACTACTTCCCGTTCGGATTTTCCCCCCCGTACTTTGAAGTGAATGTAACACCCTCATCATCATCAAATGGATTTGGTAGGATGAGCAGGCACCCTCAGGATAATTCCGTACGCAACGCACAATAATGTAATTCTCCTTTGTCTTAATGTGTGACAAGTGCTTCCCATGGTCCTTTCATCCTTTTGTCCATACATCCATTTCAGAGCACAGGATAGTGAAGCTTCGCCTGAGGTGACAAGGAAACAGAGCTGGTGTGAAGATGGAGGGATCGAGAAGAGCAAGAAAAGGGATTTGGAAGGGGCAGAAAAAGACAAGATGCCTTTGTCCGTTGCTCGGAGGTAGCCCACGAGTCTTTCAGATTCCTGTCTCATTCTCTAACAGAAAGGGCGTAGAAAAGTGCAACGACCAGAACGACAGAGGAGCACACTCCAGCAAAGGGAGGGTGATTGAGGCTAACATTTGCCCAGAGCTAATGCCTGCCTGATTTCATTTTTTGCAGATCTTATCTTTCTGTGTCCGTTTCACTAGGCACACACGAACAAAAACACAAACACGGACATGAATAAAGATTAGCACCATTTTGCAAAAAGAAGAGAGAGAAAAAAAAAAAAACGCTTTGTTTTTTGTCATAGCTGTGCAAAATGGGTCAGATCATCCAAAACACGGTTGGCATCGCGTACAAGTTGTTGCTGTTCACAGAGAATTAAAAGCAACGACATGCCAAGTACACTAGGGTTGAAAATGTATGCTTAAACGCCAACATTTGGCTCAGACATTGGCATCGTGTGGCCGTCCTCTTCAGGGCCTAATCTTAGTCATAGGAGGGAGATGTGTGAAACGGCCACCACCCATCTGCGGACAAAGCCTCTGTGGCCTCCCCAATCAAATGACACGGATGTAGTCAGCCAAGCTCTGGCTCTGACCAACTATTTTAATTGCTTGAATCACTGTAACGAGATAGTGGGTAGGATGCCTGTCAGGAAAGGACGCTTATCTAATCATTCAAGAACTATTCAGCTCTGGGAGAATCTACACAATTAGCGCCTTTTAGAACATATTAAGATTGGTCTTGTGCAAATTTCCAAAGGCAGTGTGGGATGATGGCATCATTTAAAAATGTTGGCACTTAATTCTGGTACAGCGAGATATAACCCTTCTATTTTCATTGAATAAGATTACAAATAAGTTAGCTTTTTTTGTAGGGGTAAATGACATTGGATGGCTAATCAAACTATATTTGCTTCAATAATAAACAACCCTAACCCTAATCCACACATACTACTTCTACACAATACCATAAATAGCTCCCAGGCAGAGATAACATAGATGTGGGGGTCAAGCTCAAGGTGTCCCACATTCCAGTGTTTAGTGTTTTCATTTGTTTTGTCAGAGATGATCTTGTTTAACTTACGTGCCACTGGAAAAATCATCACATCCACTCTCATAATGGTCCAAACAGCTGGCTGCCGGGAAGATTAAAAAAACTATTTGCACATTCCAAAAATGCTTAAGTAATGATTTTATATTCCCTCATCAGTTCATCTTCAAACTTAATATTAAACTTGCTAAAAATGTCATGGTTCCATCACAGTAATAGAAATGATAGTATATGTTTCGCAAGAAAATACAACTGTGTGTTTATCAGTTTTCCCACCCATAAAAAAATATTCTCAATACCATGTTTTAATAAGGAGGGGCATTCAGTAAACCAAAAAAAACAGATACATTTGCTTCAGACATTTTTCTTCAGGTTTTTTATCTTATTAAGATAGTCAGTGATAAAGCACTCAGATCCTGCATTTCATCTAAACAGAACAAAATAAGCTTTCTTCTCAAAAGCATAGGATGAATAACATGGGATGAATGAGAGCAGTAAAGGCATCATTTACCATCATACCTTTCTGCTCCCTGAACAGTCATTACTTAAGAATGTGTTTTTTCAGAAGATGGCTGTTTGTTTAGCTAAATGTCTTTCAAAGAGAATAAAAAAACAAAGACACAAAGACATTTTCAAACCTAAGTGAATGGACTATAATATTTCTTCCAGTCAGCTGCATGTCATAATGCAGAAAGATTTATTACAACCTGCATCTTTCAAAAGTATCGTGCTTAGTGCATGATTTTCATGTTTATATAAACTTTTCCATCTGCAGTGTGTTATGGCTTAAGGATTTCTTTCCAAATCGTGATGTCAGACAGATGGCGCGTCATAGGTAAACCATGTGGAGGAACCAGAAAAAAAATAATCCTGATTACTTGCTGGGAGGGTTGTACTGTTTGGCTCCACTGTGATAAAAAGATGAAACAAGATAGTAGCATATTTATCACAGACTGAGAAGAAATACAGCCAAAGCAAAAGATGCCATAGAATTTCACTTAGCATGCAATGGATTGACTCCCTGTCAATCTGGAGCTACCCGTGGAGGTTGGTGAGTCCCAAGGAACCGGACTAACCTGAGATCAAACTGAAGTAACACAGCAGAAGGAAGGCCAAGAGGCTAAGGCATGCTTTTTTTTGTGTAGCCACAGTCTGAACTGGTTATTGATGGCTATATCTTACATTTAAATCAACAATAATATGAACATGCCCTTATTCACAAACATATGGAAGTGGGATTGGCTCTGGGATTTCATTTAGTCATTGGAAGTCTAAAAGATTGTATCGCCAGTGTTCCAGGCATCGAAGAGACACATTGATCAGTCCATCACAGATGTACATCTCCCCTTTAAGAGACAATTCTGCATCTCCATAAATGGGATTAGACGATCCAAAGATAGTTTATTTTTAAACAGAACTATCCAGCTCACTCCAATGCACCCAGACACAGCTCTTTATACTGCATTTCTTAGGATGCTCAATAGCTTTGTAAATAATAATTAATCATTTGCTTATGAGACAAGAATTGATTGAGCCGATGAAGAACTACATGAATGATGTGAATTTGAAATATATATTATCTGAATAAGAAATGTTATTTTAAAGGTAAGGAGATAAAATCATGTAGCAGATGTTGTTTTACTCCACTCTGTCCTTATATATACACTCGTCTAACAAATTGGAATTATTTGTGGTTTGCATATTCCACCTCAGCTCATTCTCAACCAAATTGTAGGTTTGTAAAAGTCCTGGCAATATATCAGAAACTAGATGCTAAAATTAGCTTGGACTTCTTTATTTTTGTTGCTTGATTGTGTTCAATCGTCAGAATCTGATTCCCATTTTGTATTGATTCATCTTTACAGCCTTGTGTGGTCCCTCATGTAACTGTGTGGACAATAAAAGGCTAGTTGCTGTGTGATTACCTCCCTATGAAAAAAGCTGTTTGTGCCCACCAAATTGAACAAACAGAACTGCTCCCCAGGATAGCATTCATTACACTCATGAAAGCTACATCCCTAAAAACTACTAAGCCACAAGCTGGGGAAATGAATGGATTTTAAAAACCTTGAATGATAAAAAACCTTTAGTTAAATTTTCTAGCAAATAGTTTGGCAAGTATCCTGGTAACACAGTAAAAAAAAAGGTAGGCGGAAATACAATGCTTAATTTAAGGTTTAAAAGCTTTACAGCTCAGAAAAGGCACCGATTTACACAAAATGTCTATAAATATTATTGCTTATTACTTTCATCTTAAAATTGATTTCCTTTTGTTTACATCCACAACTGGCTGTAAACGGAATTGCCGTTTCAACCTATCATGGAGTGTTACAGCCAATGAAAATGAACTGTGATAATTGCAAGCTCCCTTTATGTGCCATTGCCAAAAATACCTCTTGAATGCATGATAGGCCTCTGTTTCCGTCATCTGTGCTCTGAAGCAGGAGCCAGCAAAGAGCACTTGCAGCAGTCAGTTTGCACGTAGAAAAATAGCCCCTCTTAGCTGGTATTATTTGACAATGATGAAATGTTGGCTTTGTGTTTTCCTTGAGGTGCTGGAGACAGTGCAGAAAACTGTAAAATGGTGATGGAGGTTGAGCTCCTTCCCCAGAATTACGGTTTAAGTCCAGCAACCTGCTGTTTTTCTTAGGGAGCGCGCGAGAGTCCGTCTTTGTGTGTGAGTGTGTGCATTTTGTGTGCGTGTTTGTGTGCCCGAAGAAGTCTTTTATCAGATGTTGGCAGAGTGGAGCACAGGCAGATCGATAGAGCTTTGGCCTGAAACAGGGAGACAGTACCTGTATCTCAGCCGGCCTCCACCTTTCCTCTCATTGATCTTCATTACCTCAACAGACTGGAGCTCCAGCTTGGGGGAGCTGCTCACAGTTGCCAATACACACACGAGCACCCCGACTGTCTGCTTTCTGCTCAATTGTACACTGTGTCTGCGAAGAGTTTCGGTAATCTCCAAGACTTTGTAGAGGTTTTAAGCGTAGACAGACAACCACTCATTACGTTCAAGCTGAAACTAAACAAGACAGCAAACATTGCATGCAGATTTTAAAAAGAGGTTTTTGTTGTTTTTCTTGTTTTCTAGTTCTTCCCAGAACTTGACGTCAAGCAAACACAACTTCAGATGAAAAGTAAAATATTGAGAACATTTAAAAACTGAGTGCACACATACTGCTTCCACGGGAATTTAGAGGGAAAGTCTCAACCAGGTGCGGCATATCAAATGCCTTGATTAATCAAAGTTGCAATCTCCATGCATAAGGACCTCATTAAGAGAGGAGATTTAGGCAGTTTGCTGCTCTGGCGTGTTCCGATGTGTGTCACTGAAAGAACCAGGAGAAAAGTCGTCTTAGAGAAGAAATTGTTGCCTCTGACTCATATCGGAAATGGAGAAATATTCCAAAAAGTGAAAAAGTTTCAAGACTGTCATTCTGTCCTGGAATGGATTTCGCAGCAAAATGTTCAGAGAGACTGTTAAAAAAAAGAAAAGAAAGGAGCACTACGTCTCAGACTCTACACACCACGGTTAACAGGTCAAAGGCCAAGTGTGATGTTACAGAGTGACTTGTTTGGGAGTGTTTCCAAGGGGAAAAAATCCTTGTTGCTCTAAAAAAAAGTTATGCCAACATAGATTATGATTGTAACAAAATCTACTGTGGGTCTACTGTGGTGTATTGTGGAGCTGGTCGTCTTCAAATAGCTGAGGTGAAGATAATGCAGGAAAAGACCATGCTGAGACAGACTTGGTTGAACAAAGGAGGTTTTTATTGTCAGCCAGGTCCGTATCAGAAGTACAGATGGATGCATCAAATCTGGAGAAGTATCAAAGTCGAATGTCCGGGAAAGCCTGACTCTGGGTGCGGTCCTTGTTTTATCCAGTGTTTGCACCTACCCATATTTGGTCTTCCTTCAGGTCTTAAAATGTCCATCACACTGACTCATCCTTACTGTTGTCACTATGGGTCTGGAAATGATAGCTTGTCCTCCCATTTTTGGGTAACCTTGGGTCTGTACGTCTCCGTTCCTAGTACTTAGCTCCTCTTGACGCTATATCTCAAGAATGTGCTTATTTCAGGTAGTGATGTTTTCCAGCAGGACAGTCTGTACCTTTCTGTGGGCTTCAGACGCTACACGAGGCCATCAGAGTAAAGAAATGAGAGAAGGAGAGAAATTCAAGAGGGACCAAAGCCCACAGAACATAATTGAAGTAAAATAATGCTGTAAAGAAGAGGCAGCCAGAATTCCTCCAAATCCAAACACTGTGACCATGTATAAATTCAAAGGGCTAGAGTTGCTTAGTTATTTCCAAAAACAAAAAAGAACATTTGATGTAAACAGGGTTTACTCAAGCTCTAGTTTCCCCTAAATCCACTTAGGATTTTGTGTCTTTCAACAGAATTTTGTAATTGCTTCATCCAGTTCAGATATTGAACAGAATCAGCTGGACAATAACAATAACAATCAAGCGAGGAAAAGCTACATTTAGTCAGGATATTGTTTGAAATGCCTATATAATCCTTTAACAGTTATTAAACTCTTATAAACAGCCGAGACCGTTCAATCAACAAACGCAAACAAGTGGAAGCAGCGGCTTTGCCACATGCATTAGACGCTTTGTTTTCGCATTGCTGGCGTTTCTTTCCTTACCTTGTCTTCAAGGAGCCGGGCTTTTAATGCTCGTCAGGGAGAATGAGTTAGAAAGAAGGGGAGAAAGCATTGGGGGGGGGGGGGGGGGAAACACAACTGAGTCAAAGGTGCCTTATTGAATAAGCAAAGCTCTCAGGTGCCTTTCCCTTATTCTGACTGAGGTTAATTCAATTCTCCCCCCTGTCCTATCAAGCTTCATCTGGAAGTAGATGGCATCAAAGCTGAGCCGGAAAACACTAAATGATTGTAACTCAGTTGTTTCGGAGCCATTATTGATTGTTTGCCCGGAAAGAAGTTGGAAGATAGACAAGACACTTATTTTCTCCACCTCTCCCACCCTCGGTAATCACTTTTGAGATGGCTGCGTGTGTATTATACATGTCTGCACCTATTAGGATGAAGACGATTGTGTGCACCGAGCTTTCAACTGTGCTCGCAAGATGCTATTTGCACATAAAGCGCAAACGACGCACGGAGCAATTACAGATAAGAGGTTGGAATTGCATTAACAAACACAGACCACTCTTTGGTCGCACACATAAGCAGATGGGTATTTAATTAAGTGCCAAAAGCAGGTCATTTGGTCTGTTCCCACACACAAAACTGACAAAGTCAGATTCACTTTGCTTTTCCAAATTCTCGCTTGCATTGTGGCTAGGCCGTCCGCGGCATTGGACAAAGACTTGTTCCATTACAGTCTTCCAACGACCCTTTATCAAATCAAGTCTGCGAGAATTTTTAAATCTGCACGAGCACGCTGGGACACGAGAGGCTGGGATGAACTCTGCTGATTTTGCAATCCCAGGTAAAGCAGTTCAGCCTGTGGAAAAAAAAAAAAATTAAGTGTCGGCATGCTGAGGGACATGCTGTGGTATAAAAAAATTTAAAAAAAGATGGAATGTAGAGATCAATTTTTTTTTCTCATCAAAAACTTTGAAGAAGAAAATGAGTGATAAAGCAACACATGTTCACTGAAAATGGAGGGCCAAGCCACAGGGTCCATTTTCAAATGTTAACAGATGTCGTATTCGGTTTATAGAGGAAATCGAATGGCGGGAAGCTGTATGGCAACATCAAAGCCATGTTCAGAGCTCGTTTGGTCATGACCCATATCATTGTCAGCATTTGGACGTCGACATTTACAACATCAAATTTCTGGCCGCTCTCGTTTCAATTTGCCTCTTCCAATTCATTCAGCGTCATGCTTTACCAACCCTTGAAATGCACTTCAAATGAAAAGACCTATCAATTTAAAATTGAATTCCAATTATGCTAAATGACAAATAGAAGACCACACTCTCCCACTCTCTCTATCCGGGCTGTATGGTGAAAGCATTGGGGCTGGCCCTGGAAGAAAACTGTCCAATTTCTCCAGCTGTCTTTGTTGACGTTCTGCTACAACAGACTACTCAAAAGTAAGCCACGGGAAGCATATCTCTGGAATTAAAAGGCACAGCATGGGGCCAGGAGAGAAATGTGGAAAGAAGTGTGACGCGGGTAATGAAAAACTGGGTTGACCTGAAAGAAAACGCAAAAAAGCGGGACAGTAAAAACGCCTAAGACACATCAGTGCCACAGAAGGAAGGAAGACCAGCAGCGATCATCGATAAAACATCTTGAAAAGAAATGATGGCTGTTTGGAGAGCCTGAGAATGCAGCTCCGTTAGTCCTAGAGGACACATGGTGAACCACAAACTCAATCTCAAATTTCATGCACCTTAATTGTGGTGTAAAAATCTTGGCATTTGTCACCGACGTGATGTAAAACGGTTGGAAACTAGATCCGGTGTCTGCTAAATTTACTCAGCACTGAATAATGAAAAAACTGCTATGTATGGGCTGCTCTGGACTGAGATTTATGACTAAGAAAAGAGCAAGAAGACAGTGGAGAGCAGTGCTGTAATGAACCCCCATCACACTCAAAAGCAAGAGTACGGGCAGAGTGTACAATCCTGCTTGAAACCACCAAGTCTATCAACCTCCAAAATTTCCACAGGAAAATAGAACCTTCTCACCATGTATTGGAACATAAACTTAGTAAGCCCCATTTTCATCACAAAATGCATTTTTCAGACTTCTAGGCCTTTTAGGTAAAAGGCTGGTTGGCTGTTAGGGAGTAATAAACCATCCTGGGCTACAGACACGATGCACGAAAAGCACACCTACAATCTTTTACTCGAACAGAAAAAGTTGCCATTATCACTAAAGTTAAGATCGAATTGTTTTCCTAACAGGAACAGGAACATTCCAGAAAAGTTGTGTAGTGCTTGTTATTGCTGTTCAAGAGTGTCTACAAAGATGTGAAAATATTTTCATTCAATGAAGAAAAAAACTCAAAAAGAATTGTCTATGGAACTCTTAAGGATTATATCTTATATTCTTTGTTGAGCTCAATAATGATTGAGAGGCGCACTTCAGTGCATATCAATTGCCATCAAGATTACATTTTTAAAAGTGTATGTATACATGTTATTATTCATTTGCTTTTGACTTGAACGTTTAGTTTTTTATCTAATCTAGAAGTGAATTATCCCTGCAGTTCTTTCAGTGCAGGTTAATTGATACTCTTGTCATTCATTTGAGTCTTCTTTAACTATTTTTTATCTTGACCAGATGTTAAATCAGATATCAAGGCAGCAATTAAATGAACTACCCAAGTATCAAAAACATAACTCTCAAACTTTTAACGTAAGCCATTATTGAACTGATGGTTTGTGCAGACAACAAAAACAACAGACACAAGCTGGCAAAGTGAAAAACATTTTTGACACAAATTGGCAACTGATGCTTTTCCTTTTTAAAGATACCGCCGGTATACCTTATTATCGTATCACAGCCCGACCCTATAGATGACAGTAAACCACCGATCACATGTTGAATCTTATGGACATAATATCACAGATAAGTTTGACCAAGTGCAAACCCATACTTTACCTTAGTGTTAGAAAGGGAAAAACTATATTCAGACCCTGTCCTCCACAAAAACACTGTTTAAGCAATTTAACTGCTGTGCAACTGACAGGATGCTGAGAGCCCTCATCTTATTTGGCATGAGTTTTGTCTGGGTGGCATGAGTGGCTGACAACAGCTGCTTCACAGCATGAGCGTGAGAGCCGGAAACCCTGTTAATGCACACGTGAACGGGGAAATGTCTGGAGGAAAAAAAAAAAAAACAGGGTTCAAGTTACTCCTTTTGGAAGTGCTTGGTTTTATTTATTTTGTTGGGGTAGTGATGTAGCACGATTCTGCTGCGCCCACTTATATATTTCCCCCGGTGGTTTCTACAGTATTTTTTAACATTAGCGTTGTTCATCTGATAAGGAACCAAAGATTTTTACCAGGACGGTCCTCATCTTTAAGCACTTTATGCATAAAATCTTTTGTTTGTAGTAATAAAGCCTGTATGCTTTTGATGTGGCTTTGCAATTTTCCTGCTGTAATCATCTCATCTGAACTCAAACCCACCTCTTTATATCAATGCTCAAAAGCAGATAATAGTGGACTATTCAAAGTTGCTGTATTTTTTTGCCCCTCATCAGAGCTTTTGTGTCTCCCTTTGCGTTTTTCATGACAACCTGCCATCTTTTTTGGAGCTGCATATTCAGCCCATATTGTAACCACTGAAAAACAATCCAGACTAATGTCTGCTTGGATGTTGAGACGCTTGTGGGTGGCATCTCATTCTTGTGGGACTCTAAAGGATGGCATTGTGGGCTGGGTAAGAGCACAAACGTGACTGGTCCTTTTTCTAATCCAGTTCACAGGCTGTGACAGAAAATGCAAAAACCTATGAATTCCCACTCTTTTGCAAAGTTTTTTTAAATTTTTTTTATCTCATACCAATTATTATTTTCTGTAGCCGCGTTTCAAGTTGGTTTAAAAGCTCCAGTCATTACCTATTTGTTCTCCCCGCCATGTTCTCTCCATGCTGCCTCACTGCATGTATGGCATCTTGCTGAGTCATTTAGAGGCAAAGGGAATCACAGCTGAAAACTCATTACAGGAAAGTGTGTAGGGGAAAGAGAGACCCTGACACAAGTTATGAAGTGAGTGGCAGGGCTCATTAGCAGAAAAGTTTCACGAGTTTTGGCAAAGTTTTAGGAAAATAAATAGATTGAAAGACAGACAGAAGTAGGGAAAAATAAAAAATCTTTGCTGAGAAAAATAATATATCAGCCTTGCTAAATTTACTTCAACACCTGTGCTGACAAAACCCACTCATAAAGCAAAAGTAGTTTTCATCGCGCTGGTTCACATCTGTTGGACGAGTAATAAAAGCCCAGATGAAAACCTTTTTTTTTCTCCTCCTTGGTTACATTCATCTCCTTACACATGGAAAAGGTCAGTCTCATGAATGGAACCCCTGCCATTTTTAGCGCTGCTCTGAATGTGCTCCCCGTGAGTCATGTCTTTGAAACTCACCGTGAACGTGGATCATGATTCCACTCGTGGTTTTGTAGACGATCTCTCCTCCTCCGTCTTCATCACACACACACACACACACACACACAGACACACACACACCTCCAGTGTGCTTCGACAGCTGGGCCTCAGCCTTGCCAGTCACTTTAATTTCTACGCCGCGGAGCGGGGTGGAGTCAGCTCACATAAGCGTACTCCATTAGTCCTACAATCTTATGTTGAAGGCATAATCACCTAACTCTGCCGAGCATGTCATTCCGATTGCCGCGGTAATTAGAAAGCCCCCGTTCTGATTGACGGGACCTCACAAACAGGTCTGTGCAGACACACGCGTGTCGCATCCTTTTGCCAGGTTTTAGAACACGGAATAGGTACAGTAGTGTTCAAAAGCAGATCCATTCTGTCGTATATGTGTGGTGACATGTAAGTTGCCCCCCCCCCCCCCTCAGTTGCCTGCACTTTCCTCCCAGCTTGACTGAGCACACCTGCTTAGCATCATCTCCCCCTCCTGTGTGTATTCAGACAGCCTGCTTCCTTTCTCCCGTGCCAGTCCGTCTTTGTTCTACCAGCAAGCGTTCAAGCCTCTTTTTTTTCAAATCATCTTTATCTCCAGTGGCCTTTTGACCCATTTTTTTTAGCTTTTTGACTCTGCCTCGGCCCATTGTTTTGGATATCTCTGCCGTTTCTGACAGAATACCTGTGTACCGACCTTTGGATTGATATGAAACCTGTTGAGTTTCTGGAAACAGTCCCGGTTGTCATTTTGAGTCCAGCCTACCCAGCACTTTGTTAAATGTGTGGGCTGTGCCATTTGAAACTGAATACATCAAATTTTGTTGTATTTGTATGCTTGTTTCGTTTGATAGTTTGGTCAAATTCAGAAGTCTTCAGAAATAAATCGTCACTTTGGGCTCTCTGCCTGGTTAAATGCTTTCCAAAAAAATGTTCAGAGGAGTTCAAATCACCTTATTGATATCACTAGGGACTGTCACAACTTGCATCTTTTGATGTACAAAGGTCATGTGTGCAGCTTTACTGCCAGTTTATTTTCAATTAGGAGGCAAAGGTGCCGCAAAATAAAATTGTTATTTAGTTCTGTTCCATCTGTGTCTTTAGCCTATCCAGAAGTTGGCAGAACTGTGATGTGGGACACTAGTTTCTCCTCTTTTTTTGTTTTTATATGTGGACAAGGAAATAATTTACAAGATGCAGTAATGGAACCTTACAAGATCTAACTGATATGCCATTGGATGTTGTCTGTAAGTTGCAATATGAATGATGAGCTATGAATTTGATGTAAGGACTTATGGAATTGGTGCACCTTTGACCTTTTAGCAACCTCACAAAAGGGATAATGGAGTTCTCTACACAACCGAAGGATCATTTGTATTCCATTCCCAGAATAGTACCATCTATGTTAACCAACCCTTACTAAGTAGGATGGAGAGTGCTGGTGATACTGCAAGTGAAAAGTCTAAATTGATTCAAATGAACTAAATACAGATGGGATTCTTCTCCACCTCCCCTCTAGCCTCTTAAATGAGAGCAATATAGCTTGTTCAACATAAATATTTCATAAAGACACCAGCAAGCATCACGTAATAAAGCAGAGAAACCTAAATAAGTCATTATTTACTATACAAGTAAAAAGCAGTATGGTTTTAAGAGTCTGATGAACTGTTGCCCATGAGGTCACTCATCTTTAAAATGCTGTTATGCTTTTCACTTATGCTTACGTTTATGCATTTAGCAGAGGCTTTTATCCAAAGCGACTTACAGAGTAGACACAATATTACATTTATCATCACTATGACAATAAGCTAAACAGAGGAGTCAGTGGTGACAGCAAGAGATAGAGGTAGAGGGGACCACAGAAGGAGTTGTGGGGGGGATAGAGGTACGGGTTAGGATTAGGATAGGAGATGCTCTTTGAAGAGGGGGGTCTTCAAGAGTTTCTTGAAGACAGACAGGGACTCTGCTGTTCTTGTAGCGCTTGGTAGGTCGTTCCACCATCTTGGAACGACACATGCAAACAGTCTGGATTGTCTTAAGCGTGGTGAAGGCACTGCTAGACAACAATCCATTGATGACCGGAGTGATCGAGTTGTGACATAAGCCGTACCCTTAAGCACTTTGTAGGCTAGCATCAGGGACTTGAATTTGAACTTCTGGATCATTTGTAAAGGTTTTACTGTACAGGCTGGGAGACCAGTCAGGAGTGCGTTGCAATAGTCAAGGCGGGAGATGACCATAGACTGCACCAGGAGCTGGGTGGCATGTTGTGTTTAGTGATGCGAAGCGACAAGATCGAGAAACAGAGGCAACGTGATCTTTAAAGGTCAGCTGGTCATCAATCATGACACTTTACTTATTCCCACAGATGGCTTGTGAGATAACTTTATTTGTAGTTGGTGTTCGCTGTGTCTCAATAGAGGATTTTTGGGGCGTCACTTCGCCTCCGGCCAGCAGAGGGCAGCAAACTCAGACCGTCGGCGCTAAAACCGTAGAAGAAGAAATGATGTAAACAAACAGGACTGCTCGCGTTACCACGGATTAAACCCTGAATTTTACGATTTTAGGCTCACATGATGTTTCCGTTCGTATTTTAGTTTAGCTGGTGATCCTAGGTTTTTACAGAGGAAGTTAAAAGGTCCAGTTGAAGCTTTGAATTTCGGTTTGACGGCTCATTACGGCTCTAAAGGCCACAGTTTCTACGTGAAAAAGCCAATTTAAGAAATAAGGAATCTGTTGACGGGAATCCTGCCGTATCTGGGCGGTGAGGAGACGGTGAAGGAGCTGAGGAGGGCTCTGTCCAACCCCAACCCCAACGTCCCCGGTCCCGGGACCGGGGCCGGCCCCCCCACCGGACCCGGTACCCCCTTACCGGTAGCCGGTCCCGGTAGCCCCCCCACGGCCCCCAGTAGGCCCCCCACCGGACCCCGGCTCCGGCCCGGGTAGGGGCCACTATAACAGATTACAACAGTCAGTCTTTATTGTAATTAACTTTCCAAAAGTACTTAAATCAATGGAGATCGGAAGGATTGAAACTGGATACTTAAGGAGTGGATTGCTGCACCAATCGATAATAGAAGCCCCCAAAAGACCGGTTACTCATCTACAATATCTATCAACATTAGCATTTGTTGTAGATGCACTTAGCATCATCCTGCATTTGATTTTTAGGTGAGAAAAAAAACTGGATGCTTTGATTCATCTCCAAGGTAATTGAAGAAAAGTTTTGAATAACATCATGCATTTTTTATTCAATGAGAGGTTACATGATAATAAACATGTCAATTAATGATCTAATACATTTTTCATGGGCATACTATATCAATTATAAAAAAAGACGTTAAATTTGAATAACCTACAGTTACAAAGTCAACAATTACATTGTGAAACCCAAATGAATAGTCCTCCAATTATCAACGTATTAAAGAAATTACAGACTATTGGCTGCAAACACAAAATGACATATTTCATGCTCTGGCAATCAGTGAAAACAATGTAATGAAGTTTGATATGCAGCTCAGTGCTCCCCAAACACCACATTCCCGTACAGAAAAGAGAGGTTGCTCTCTGGAATAGCAAATGTTGAAATGTTGTTTCTGGTTGAAATTCCTACTCTAAAATTCATGATGCCATTCTACTTTTCCAAAGATTTTTTTTTTTTTAAATGGACAATTTTTGTTGAACTGAATTATGAAGACGAATCATTAAACAATGAAGACCACAAATGAATCTGTTATGTGTTGTGTCTATTTTCCTGGCGTGGTACATTGCTGTGAGCTTTTCTAAAAACATTCAGTCTGTGATGCTCAGTTAAGGTTAAAAAATGGGTTTATTGTTGGTTGTAAAATGTTCCTCAAAGCGTCGTCCTTTTTACAGATGTACTACAGTCCTGAAGTCTTTCTGGAGAAATTGCAGAACGCTCAATTACACAAATGCAAGTGTGTTCCAGAAATAAATCTTCAGAGATTAACTGTGGCTGTGTTCATTCAATTTATTGGCCTTATTGTAAATAACAACATTCACCATCTATGCATTTACATTAGTCAAATGAATTTTTCTATTCATACCCAAGTTTACATGTTAGATACCATAGTTTGGACTTATGTATAGAGCCCTCCACACCACTAGTATGATTCTATGTATCCAAAGTGCTAATTATGCTCATATTCCCCCCTGGAAAAAAAACTAAAAAGATTTTTGCCTCACACAAACAACCGCATATTTTGAGGATGTGCACTTGGAAGAAAAAAAAGAGTCAAGTCTGAGTTGGAAAATCTCTCGTGTTTATGTATGAAAAGGGTTTCTGACTCATTTCCCACACAATCAAGTTTCCACAAAAGTTGGAACACTGTGCAAACAGAACTTGAATGCCATGACTTGTAAATCATAGATATTCTTTGCTATAAAAAGAAAATAAACAACTAAGAGGGCTCAGAAGATCAAAGGAGCACAGCAAATGTGCTGCAGGCTACGGAGAAGCAATAGATCAAACCTTTTTTACAATGTGCATGGTGCTCTTTCTGAATAATGTGAAAGCCACCCACTTCCAAAAAGTTATAAAGGGACAAAAAAGGACAAGAACAAAAAAGTGCGGCTTAACATGGTAATGTGGTTATATTTGAACATATTAAGACCAATATTTCTAAATGTGAAATTTAAAAATTTATGTATGTTAAATGTATTTAAAGAGGCCCCGACAGGCATTATATGGGACTTTAATGGTGTGGTATTTCTGTGTAGCTTCCAATTCTTAGATAAATTATTTTATCTTATCAATTTTGTTGACATGTTATATAAATTAATCAACTGTAAACAGATAATCATGGCATAAATTAGATTTATTTAATTTCTTTACTTTTTTTTACTTATATTCTTTACATTCCCCGGCATCCATATCCCCAGAGTCAGTCTAATCGTTAGGAGAAGGATGAGAAAATGTATGTTGACCTCTTTCGGGGGGGATCCTGACATCATCCGCGGTGGCCATGGACATACGGTGCTGTCACAACAGGCAGTAAAAAGAAGGGTGCCCAGCCTGGTGTCATCAGCTCTGACACTCTGGGGAATGACTCAAGCTGGAGCAACGATTGTTGCTGTGCAGGTCACTGAGGAAACAGACAGGAGGGGATGGCGGGGAGGAAACAGGAGACCTTGGACTGTTTCATTGTTGTTAGGAGGTTTGCTGGAGATGACCAAGATACATTGGGCAGAAGGCTGAGAGACCTCAAAGATTAAAAGAGAAATGCAGGATTTATATACATGATACATAGATAATTCTTTAAGACAGAACCCAACATGAGGGTCTTATAGTCATAATATATCCTAACTGAAAATATTTACACCTTAAGAGGCCTACAATTAGGATAATACACTTATTCTTGGGCTTTACTACTCATTGAATGACTTCCTTATTATGAGGGAGTCCATACACATGCTCAGCCAATCATTCTGAACCCGTTTTAACTTTCCAGTCACGGAGCTGTGTGAGTCGTCAGTAAATCTAGGAGCTACCGGCACACATTGTGCACAGTATCCAGGGCGCAGCGGCATGATCCACCACCTCAGAATACACAGCTTAACGGGGGAACTTCACGATCCGTGTGGGGACAGGGGTGTCGATACCGTCATCTCCTCGTTTGGTCCTCTTCTCTCTCATGCTTCCTCTCCAACTGCGCTCTGGTTGAAGTTTAAGGCACTTACCAGAGTTTTTTTTTTTTTCATTTTCTGTGATCGTTTTTTTGACAACTCAATGGGAGAATTCATTTTCATTTCACAACCCTTTCAAACCAACATTTGAAGAAGAAGCCTCCATTAAAAAAGCTGCTGCTAGTCTGCCCTGCTGATTCACCGCGGTGAGCGGTTCATGTCCTTTTCAATCTCTTAAAACTCAATGCTAATTAAAAAGAGGTGTGAATCATATCCGGCTCAGGATTTGAAAGAAAAATCTTCCCTCCCCCTCAAAAAATTTCTGAAATCTTTTACTTTTTATCCTCACCTTCGCACTTGTACTCATTCGTGACAAGTTTGTTGGAGAGAAATGGCGGTTGTGCCTGGGTTACCTAACCAAGACAGGTATTTAATGAACTGAAAGAGCTCTGTGAGCTGCTTTTGTTGCTCGGAGATCATTTGGGTCAAGAATGAATCAGACTTCCTACACATAAGGAAAAAAAATAAAAGGAGATGCACTATTGCTCATGTTTCCCTCATTCCGTACAAAAGCATTTGTTCCTGCATTAAGCAGCCACGGTCGCAGACACAAATAACAACCATTAAAAGTCTGCCTCTGTCTCGGTTGCTTTGCCATTCTACATTACATGTCTGGATTTTGTCTGTCGTCAACCTTTTCATAACTACGTTAATCTAATTCATATGTTTGTGCAGTTTGGAGCTATTCAGCCCTGAGTTTTGATGCCCCGTTCTTTTGTCACATTTGGCTGGATATTGGATTGAACCTTGTAAATCCTAAAGAAAATCGTCACTGTGTGCACAAATGGAAAAACAGATTTTAGTATAGCTCGAAAAGACGTGTTAGGTTCTGTGTGAGGCCCCTCTAGTGATGACTATAGCAGGCGGCAGTGACCTTCTGTTCTGGTTAAAGAAGAAGAAGCCTCTGACTGAAGGTACTCAGTTGTGACTTTGTTAGGTATTTATTAGGAACACAGTTTGGAAATAGTCTGTGTGCATGTGCAGAATTACCCCTATCTTGTAAAATCCCCAAAGTACCCCCCCCACAAATGGTCATTTGAGAGACTTTTAGGCCACCATCAATGTAATCACTTAAACCAAGTTAAATCTGCATTATACTTGGTATTTTCTCTACTTTTAATGATCTTCCAGCATGAGGTTGTTTATTCTTAAAAAACAAACTACTGTTATCCCACCAAATCCTAAGAGGACCTTCTCTCAGCATTAGAAGAATTCGTGAATAATTTTGAGCTCTATAAAACTGATTATTTCTTCCTATTTATCCTTTCTCAAATGTATTTAATTGCATTCTTTGTGCCGTGAATCCATTCGCACGGCTCATTATTAGTTGAAAGGGAGAAAAGAAAAAAAAAGAGAAACGAGACATTAGAAGATAACAACGATTTAATGTGATCTGACGTTTGTGGACTTTGTTTGTGGCAACATTTCCGGGTAACAACGATCAACGACCTGATGGAGAACGCCTGCAAACAATGCCGCTCCTTGCAAAACCTGGTTGCGTAGACGGGTTAGCTGGGTCGGAGGAATGTTGTACCATCAAGATCAAGTTAATACCCAAACAAGACAACAAACCAGACGTAAAAAAAAAACAACCTGCGGATGCTTCAGCATCGCTGCCACCGGCGGTGAGTCAGCCCACGCTCACAGACTCACCTGTCAAACACCTCCACACGTTACATCCATTCCAGGGTGCCTCCATTGTGGGGGAGGCTATGTAAAGCAGAGCCACGCCAATTAGACGGGCTCCTTCTGATACGTCTTCTCTCTTCTGTGGACCAAAAGTGATTGTAGATGTAAATGTGTAGTTGTGACAGAAAGCAGTGCTGATATTTTGTTTTTTTCCTAATGGAAAGAACAGTACAACCTTGTGATAGCTCATTTGGGATAGTTACTTCTGCCTTTCTAACACATTATGGAGATTTTAAGTCTTAACAGGAAAGATGTTTCCCTGTCCTCAAGCTGGTTCAGATTTCTTGTCTTCCTCTACATTTTTCCCACTGCCCAACGGGGAAAAAAAAACAGTGATAAGGTGATGGAGCATCAGCATTCTCTAGAGGCCAGTGGAGGGAATGACATATCCTTTGTTGAGAGGCATTCATCTTTCTCTCTTTCTGATTTCCCCCCTGTCTGTATCACATCAGCGCACGATAGCATCATATTTATTGCAGAACTCAGCTCTTCTGCAGACTGTTCTATTTTGAGCTGAGTGCAATCTCACAGTTTTGGGGGTTTTTTTTCAAAAGGACTGGCTTGTGTGATGGAAAAACAGAAACCAAATTAGACAACCTGACTTGTGGCTTTTACGTTACAGGTAAGGTTAGGCGGCATTGCTCTGACACACCCTTACTGAATGTAGGAACAACCCTTAGGCAGATCTTTCCTTTGTATTTTCTCCATTTTTTCTCTCTTTTTGACAGCCTGTCATATCGTAACACGACGGGGTAGCTCTGAGCTCTCTGTGTTGGTTTACATCTCCCACATAAGACACCAGCGTGTCTATTATTTATGGAACATCTTCGTCTAGCTATGCACATGTTGCATACCTGGCGAATAGGTGTGTCTGCAGCTCACATGGCAACGGCAAATAAACAAAGCAAACAAGGCATACAAACAACCAAACCAAATTCTTTCTGCTAGGAGAGATGTGTGGGTTCCTGCAGCACGACAATGATGTCTGTCTCTTATTCCAGAACCATGAACAGTGGCGACAAGTACTGAAACGTGGCTCCTTTCTGTGGGTTTTCTATCTGAACTCAGAAGGGATCACTGATATATTTTTGGCTCATGCCATATTTGCACTGATATCATTACCGTCTCTTTCCCCCAGGCCTTTTTCTGCCACTTCTTATCTCAAATATCTGCTCCGATATTCATCAAACCTTTACCTAAAGTTGGCGTGAGAGCATGCGTGCAGCCATTACTGGACACACGAGGAGGCCAGTAAATGTGGGCATATGTGGGAGACGTGAAGTGGGATCTAAAGGTTAAATGACCGAAGCCAGTGCTCACACACAGAATACCTTTTGCATCCTAATAAGCTTATTTGCATCAGCTGCATGTCATATGAGTATTCACCGGCCTGTTGTGCATTATTTCCTCTAAATCTCTTTCTTTTCACTTTCACGTGACATACTTTCTCTTCCCAAAACCCAATATTCTCTCACACCATTTCTTTTCCCCTCGTTCTTTGACACATCCCTCCTCCCACAAGAATTACCCACACAGAGTTAATCTCATCTACCACCAGAATTACCCGCAGGTTTGAGTGTGCAACTTTCTGTTCCCTGTTCTTGTTTTTTTTTTCCAGAAGACCACACCTTGAAGCCAACCCCAGGCTAAATGGCTTGGTTTCACTTGCCATTGAGCATCAGCGCAGCAGGAGCTGACGCACAATCCTCACTGCCTATTCTGAGGAAATCTCTTCCGTCTGTCTATGGTAAGATGTTTATTTTTTGTCCACATTTGCATTTGTTTAGAAAATATATGTGTGATAGATTCATCGCTGAACTTCAGTAAGTTTTTCTCTCTTCCTTTTAATATAAGAGGCAAGAGAAAAAAAGATAATGAGGTGAACAAAATTCACCAAAAGAGCAAGAATATTTGCCTGCTTTTCTTTTTTTTTCCCCTCATAAAACTACACAGAACCAGACAGAATGTCAAGGGTCTTGCGTTCAGTTCTGATACGTAGGAGAGAATGAGAATTCTTAAGAAGGGTAACTGGAAGGATTTTGAATAAAACTGTTCATATTATCTGCCGTTTTTTTCCTGCACATTGGCCTTAAAAAATAGCGAGGTTGATGGTAAAAAGAAGACAAGATGTGGAAATGACAGAAAACAGGGAAGTAAAGAACAAAATGGCTTGTCCGAAAGAAAAAAAAAGTGCCTCAAGGCAGCTCTAGCCCTACCTTTTCTTCCCAGCAGCTAGAACATACATACACTTTATACTCTCAGTGAATGGAAAAACTTTTCAAA
This sequence comes from Menidia menidia, assembly GCA_907169785.1. Taxonomy (NCBI): domain Eukaryota; kingdom Metazoa; phylum Chordata; class Actinopteri; order Atheriniformes; family Atherinopsidae; genus Menidia; species Menidia menidia. The sequence continues at coordinate 11,862,992 of CAJRST010005557.1, read as the reverse complement.
CTGGCTTAACCCGTACAGCAAGTGTTGCGCAATCTATAAATGCAATAGGAGACGTCTTGTATGAACAAACATCGTCCGACTCAGAAAACTACGTCTGGGTCTCATATGTTGCATGTTGTATGTTTATGTTTGATGATTTCTCCCACTTCCTCTCAGTTGAGGTCAAGTCATATTCGCATTTCAGTGAGTCAGTATACTGACATCAAACATCGCACAACTCAAGAATGGGCAATGTGGGTGTTCTATCACAATAAAGAAAAGGCAAAAAGACTGCTTGACTCTTGTGGAGGTCGTAAGCAGGAAAACAAATCGTGGTCCACGTTTTGCCACCTGAGAGTGACCTCAGAGTTACATACTGTTCTGCAAAGAATTAGGACAGACAATCTGACTAACTGTACTTGTCAAAACAGCAATGACTCGCACTGTGGATTTGCTTTAGAATTCTGTAGGTAGAACTCCAGACCCAGGCCGGGGCAAGCTGTTAGATTAATGCTTCTGGCTGTGTTGTCACTTTAGAAGCAGAGCTAAAGTGCAGGTAACATCAGCGGTGATTGAACATGTCTGGCTTTAAAAAGCCCCATGTTTTGATTCCGAGTTGAGTCTTTTTATACGGCCTAATTTAATAGTCAGGAATGCTGGATGAGAGAGAAAATAGCGACTGATTTGACAGCTCAATATGTCTACGGCGGTGCTGAAACGGTGACAGGGAGCGTCTCGGAATTTAAATTGTTGGGATTAGATGAGACAGAGTTGAAATGGAACACTGGGCATCGAGGCTGTTATCCAACTTCTTCCCTGTCAAGCTCGGAGCGTCCGTCAAAATGAGACATAAATGTAAAAGAGAGGCCCTTTTTTGTGTTGTCAAAAAGCTGTGGTTGAGAGGGCCTCACCCTCATGAGGCAAAAAAGACTCTCCTTATGTCTACAAAACTAAATATGGATATTAAAGCTTTAAAGGCAACAAAGGAAATGTGGAGACGACTTTAGAGATCACTTATTCCACATTATTGGTGTTATTTTAAGTAAATTCCCCTTTTTGTTGTCAGAGCAGAGCTCCCCTGATCACTCTAACATTGCCAAATGAAGTGCTGTCACATTTGAAAAAAGACTGAACAAGACATTCTGGGTTACAGTGACGACTGCAGCTGCCTGTTTAGCCACACTGCTGTTCAAACAACCGACTAACAGAGGGGCCAGCATTCATTTGTCTTTTCAGCAAAGGGAGGCTCGGATGATGACTCACACATCGGTGTATAATGAGTCAGTGTTGTAAAAACGGCTTTGTGCTCACGTGAAGCACCTAGAATTGAAAATGAATTTGTATAAGAAATTTCCATTCCTTTCGATTGCACAGCTGATGCTCTTTTGTTTGCGTATCCAGCTTCAGAATCAATCAGAATCAGAATCATTCTTGGTGTTGACGACAAAAGAATCTCTAGAAAAGCTGCAATGCGTTTAGGACTAATACTGCAGTGTAACTGATATAACTGTTAAGGGGGAAATAAGGAATGCAATCTCCTACACTGTAAATTTAACATTTAATTTTGCATGTGAAGCGCATTAAATGATGAATGCCTCTTTTTTTTTGTTATGCACTTCAGCATTTACAGCTAATTGGCTGGCAAAATAGTTTTTGATCATGTAAATAAATCATCTTACTGGCATGTCGTGTGAGATTACCTCATAAATGCGAATGCGTAAATCATTAAAGGGACACTCTGTCTGTTTATACACTTCAGTTAACCTGTCGTACAGTGTAGAATACACTGCGAAGACAATAGTCTGGCCTGTTAAATTGTTTTGCAGGAGCTTTGTGGAGTCTTTGAAAGTGACTAAATTTTGTAAGCTTGAACAATGTTAACGCCTGGCCATTCAGAGTTCAAGAGTGCAAACACACATAGGCCTCCAAGGTGTACGGTTCCATGTCACATTTCTTTAAACATGGCTGGGAAAATTACTTCGGTGCAGCAATTTATTGATATGTACATTAAAACACCACCCAGAACGAGAACACGGACAGAACTTCATATGAAACCAAAAAAACAGGCACTAAATCAGTTATTTCTCTTTATTTATTCCCTCTGGAGACTGTACTCATGATACTTTGGATTGCTCTACTATACCCCTGGATTTTTACCATTCATTCTGTTATCTTGACTGATTCAGTTCCACTGTGCTTTGACAATTCTTAGAAAGTGGAAATTGTGTTTTACCACCGCAACAATATTTTCTTCAGATATGCCTTTACTCACACGGAGATCTCATTCCTGTGTATTCAAAGAGAAGGAGTAGCACCGTCCTTTGCAAAAGAGATCAATTTTGATGTAATGGAGTTCACAAAAGTATCTTATATGAAGATAGGAAATAGGTGCTGTAATCAATTGTAACATACAAACATTAATGGAAACACACTAAGAAGGCAAAAATTGTCTTTGCAATAATAACCTTGAAAGTCAGCAACTATTGTTATTAATTCATCATTAATTCATCAGTCTTTCATGGTGACAATTTATGAGAAGGCTTTTGCAAAGAAAAGACAGATACTGTAAGTTGAAGGGATAAATGCATCTACCAAATCCCGAGTCAGTTTGTGCTGGATTTTTTTTTTCTTATGTCTTTGGAATATCCATCATCAGATACGGTTCATTTATTGTAGATTTAAGTTTTTCAGGTCTGACTCTTTTTTGTAATCTTCCTCATTCAATCAAAATCATTTTGAGGTAACACAGGTCAAAATGCAAAGATTTGTCAAGTTTTTAGTTAATAATGATTCATAACACTGATGAGCAAGACAATGAAAAACAATATGCTAATTTCTCTCAAACAGTTTTTTCTTTTTTTGGATAACGACAAAGAAACCTGGGAACAGTTTTAATGTGTCTGTCCAGGCTGTCAGATGGAGTTTAGAACCTTTTATGTGCCTCAAGTACCAAATTCCACATCTTTTTTTCCATTGTGGTGAAAGTTCTGAATGCTGAATTAGATTAAAATATACAATCTCTCACCATAAAACAAGTACACCATGTGAACCTTCACAAGATCGTAAGGGAAAAGATCAACGGTTGAAGACTAATGTATTTCCTGGCTGAATATTGGATAGACTTCAAATCAGAGAATTTGGCATAGAGCCAAGGAGCATGCCTGAACAGGGCAGTCTTACTGTATCAAACATGCCCAACAGTTGTGACTGGAAAGACTGGAAGCTTTTCTCCATTCTCAGGCAATCTATATTCTAGCCTTGTTTTTTGTAAATCCCAAAACCAAAATGCTCTTTAGAGCACGTTTACACATTTAGATTCTGTGAAAACATGTGCATAGGCCTTTTAACTGATTAAGTTAAGTTCCATGTGTTTGAATTATTGTCACAGTTGTAATCTGCCTTTTTTCTCTCATTGCTCAGGTTTGGTGATCTCAAAATCATCCCAGCTAGCCACCTCCGTCAGTTTCTCCCGTCCAGTCCTCCACCTACAAGGCAGCCGTCATGAACTGGGGTGCTCTGGAGGCACTCCTCAGTGGGGTCAACCAATACTCCACCGTTTTCGGCCGAGTGTGGCTCTCCATGGTTTTCGTCTTCCGGGTGATGGTGTTTGTGGTGGCGGCTCAGCGGGTGTGGGGAGATGAGAACAAAGACTTTGTCTGCAACACCCAGCAGCCAGGCTGCCCCAACGTGTGCTACGACCACATCTTCCCCATCTCCCACATCCGCCTGTGGGCCCTGCAGCTCATCTTCGTCACCTGCCCCTCGCTGATGGTGGTTGGCCACGTCAAGTACCGGGAGAAGAAAGACATGAAGTACACCACCTCTCACGAAGGTGCTCATCTCTATGCCAACCCTGGAAAAAAACGTGGAGGGCTGTGGTGGACATACCTGGTGAGAGAAAAGACTTTTAATATACTTATTGCCCTTGCTTTGGTTTTGAGATCAAACCAACCAAAGTTGGTGGTAAAAATATATATATATATATTTAAAAAATATATATTTGTCGTTACTTATTCATGCTAATGTGCAGTTGTTTATTTGACCTTGCATGATACTATAATAATCATTTTCTAAACTTTGTCTATCCTTATATCATCAAAACAACCAGTGTTTGATTTTTTTCTCTCAATTTGACCCACATTTATCATCTCTCACAGGTGAGTCTGATTTTAAAGGCAAGCTTTGATGCTGGCTTCCTCTACCTCCTACACCACATCTATGAAGGTTTTGATTTGCCGCGCTTGTCCAAGTGTTCCCTGGAGCCTTGTCCGAACACAGTGGACTGCTACATATCCCGTCCAACGGAGAAAAGGATCTTCACTCTGTTCATGGTGGTTTCCTCTGCCGTTTGCATCTTCATGTGTATCTGTGAGATGATTTACCTCATCTGCAAACGTATCCAGAAATTGATTCTGAGGAAGAAACAGCTAGACCAAAAAATGTTTGAAGAAAACCATGAAATGGCCCCACTGTCCAGGCCACGTTCCGAATTCAGGTCCAAAACCTCCGTCAGAGTGGATCCCACGGTATCTCTCCAAAACCTCAGTAACTTAAATGCTGAGAGGGTGACTGTTTCTAGGAAACAGTAACGCACGGTATGGGTGAGATTGTGTTTGAAAACTAAGCAACGCACTTAAAAGAACACATATGGGACTCCCTGAAGTACGCCTGCACGCCTCCACAGAGACACCCTTCGCATCAGGGATTTCTAAGACATAGTTTTTGTATATATTTTGATGTAAAAGTGACATCCTATGATGTTGTACAACTCTATATATCCAAAAGTACTACTAATGATAAAGGGTGAAAGGCTCAGAGTGTCTTTTTGTGAATGATGCATTATATAAGAATAAGTGTTGAGGCCAACTTCTGTGAATGTATCTAAAAAATGTAATTGTACTGAACTATTATGTAATTTGCTGTAAAAAAAAGTGGACCATGAACTTATATCCCTACCAACTAATCATGGTAAATACATTTAACTGGATATTTTCCCTTAACAGGAAAGGAGAATTCACTTTCACTTTTAAGAGATCGGTTATCATATGTTTAGTTTTACTTATGAGAAAAGAATTGATAGAAATTGCTGGACGATGGTATGTGTACACTTGTTGAAAACACTGGGAATTGTTTCTAAACCTGTAAATGTTTTAAGCGATGAAGTAACAATGTAGATAAGATATTTTATATTTATTGTTGCAACCAATAAAGAATTTCTCCCACAATTCTACACCGTGTCCATTTTCTTCCTCTTCGCTAATCATTGTTACTGTATGTAACTGAAGCTGTCTTCTCATAGGAGTAAAAAGGAAAAAAAGAAAGAAAAGAGAAGAAAAAAGAAAGCAGCAGTTCTCACAGAACTCCACAACGAGTGACTCACAGACAGACGGGTTAGGCGTTTTTATTGTTTTCTCCTTTTTAAAGTCGTGTTGACGTAATTTTTTTTCCACTCTACTGTCCAATCAGAAGCAGAACTCACGGGTATAGCTTTGATTGACAGAAAAATAAACCAATAGCCACCCTGAACCAGCCGGCTCCGTATCCGCATTTACGGGAACGTAGTCGGAGGAAGTGAAGTCTGTGAAACATAACATGAGTTTTCATTACGGCCAGGTATTGTAAACTTAACTGCATTTTGGCAGCGTCTAACATGTTTAAATTCTCTAATTTAGCGTGCCGTTTGTTTTTGTTAGCCTGTCACAATATGTGAGTTGTATAAACGAGAAACGTCAAGCATAGTTAGCAGGGTGTGTTGTTCAAATCTCAACTCTTGCTAGTTTTACAGCTTATTAGTGCAATATTGTGTACATTGACCCTTTAGTCCGCCAGTATATGGACTTTCGGTTCACCAGTATCATATTATAAAATTTCTTTAAAAAGTTAAAGTTCTTTATCCGTACAAACTGAACCGTTTAGGCAGTTGTTTGAGAGCTAACACTCGTCTCAACCCGTGTTATCCATTGTTCATGAATCTTCTTGCTAAAAATGGTCGTCGGAAGTTCTTCCGTTTGGTGGCTGTTTTCTCCATGGTCTTCTCATCCTCCTCTTTTGGGACGTTGGGGTCCAGCCTCTGGCAGGGATACCATCATCACATTACTTTAGGGAGACTTTTACAGGTTCCAGACCATTTAAATTTTTTAACGGACAGAGGCTGTTGTTTCTTTTTCTGGTATCCCTCTTGGGATGTGTCCTCAGAAACGGTCCGGTCAGACTGGTGTCACTAAGCCTTCTGGCTTTGTTGTCACTCTGATGCATACTGTCATCTGTCAGAGCTCATAAGAAAACAACAAAAAAGAAAGTGTGTCTCGGGTTAAATGTCCACAAAGAGAGGACACATGCAACAGCTTTTCATCTACAAATGTCACAAGGTTCTGAATATCACAGATATTATATACCGGTCTTTATCAATTATGTATGCATCTTTAGTCTTAGTCTGTGTCAGTTTTTTAATCCCGTCTGCAGTTATGTGTGTTCTTGCCTGTCCCTTTAGGGCTATCCAGGAGGACACAACCCTCAACAAGGAGCTCCTTACGGTGGGGGAAGAGGTCCATACGGGGCTCATCCCACTGCTCCCCCCACTGCTCCCTATGGAGGCGCACCAGGTCCAACAGGTTATGGCAGTTATGGAGTTCCAGGTTATGGCGGGCAATATGGACCTGGACCCGGCGGCGCCCCTCAGGGGCCTTATGGGGGTTATGGCGGTCAACCATACGGAGGAGCTAATGGGTACAACGCCCCTCCAGGTAATGGCGAGCCTTTCAGGCATGCTTTGTACACAACAGGATAGCAGATTGTTCCTCACGCCGCTTCTTTTTCTTCGTCGTCGCCCTCGTTCTCGTCCTCCCCGGCTTTCTGGTGGGATGATGGATAGAAGATGGCTGGCGTTCGCAGACAGTCATGTAGCGACAGGGCTCAGTTTGTGCCCCTCAGCGGGGCTGCTCGGCTGGAGTGATGACTCCAGTAATACTGAGCGAGGGCTAAGCAGAGTAAGAGATAGATGGGCCGGGAGAGGGTATGTGTGTGGGTGTGTGTGTGTGTGTGTGTGTGTGTGTGCATGTTTGCGCTGCTTCTAGTAGCAGCTAAACGTAAGTCAGAATCTGATAGTATATGCTGCCATCACTCCCCACGGGGATGGAATCCATCAAAACCCCGCCTGAAGTGTCACCTGTCCTTCTCCCCCCATCCATTTTTCTGACGATGAGCCGTCCATCCACTCCTCCCTGCTCCTCGCACCGTATTCTCCTAGACTCCTTCTCTTTTGCCCCGTTCGTCCAGATACTGGCCTCATGCCCTAACACGACCTCCTTCCTGCTGAGATGATTTTTTCCAACACCGCCTATTGTCTCGTCTCCTCAATTTTCTGTGCTGATGAAACGCCTCCTTTTTTTTTTTATCACAATCGCTGGAAGATTTATTATTGGGATCACAGGGAGTCAAACATGGATTTATTTTTCTGATCAGGGTTCTTTTGGGGCAGAGGCACCACAGGTCCAGCCATCAGACAGTTAACGATTTTCTTTTTATTAGCTCTGCAGTGGTTTCATTTCCGGGGTATATTATAATTTTTTTTGTCCTTCTTTTAATAATTATTTTCCTCCAATACAGTTCCCCGGCTTCCAATCCAGCCTGGGAACTGTATTGTAAAAACGAAAAAAAATGTAATTTGTACTGAATATATCAGATAGCCATGCTGAGAGAACATCCGACCTCCCCTCTTCCTCTGTGTAGGTAATGTCCCCCCTGGTGTGAACCCTGAGGCCTACCAGTGGTTCCAGAGTGTTGACGCGGACCGCAGCGGCTTCATTAACATGAAGGAGCTAAAACAGGCCCTTGTCAACTCCAACTGGTCCGCTTTTAATGACGAGACTTGCCTCATGATGATAAGTAAGTCAGCGTCGGGCAGATCTGTGGTGATGGGTTGTTTTGTTTTTTTAAATGTCTTGACTGTTTCTGGGGGCAGAATGAATTCAAGTTAAAGTATGTGAAATACCATCAGCGACCTAAACAGCTGCAGCAAAGGAAACCCAGGAAAAAAAAACAGATAAATGGATGAAAGAGTGGCAGATAAAAATAAAGCAAGCACCCTCAGGGCTTCCAAACTTCTAAACAAAAATCTTTTCTTCGTCTAATGGGAGACGTTAAGGCTGTGAGGACTTGACCTAAAAAAAAAATACAGTCGTGTTTGTCTGGCTGCCTGTTTGCTGTGCGACTATCTTTACATTCCAGCTGCATTTGCCCGGCAGTGACTAATGTATTCTATTACCATGATGGGAAACGTGTGACTTGTTTGGACTACTGTTACAAGGAGAAGGTTCACCGTGATGGATGAGGGACTCGGCGGGAACACGCTGCAACATTTGTGCTTTGATGTGAAAGAAAGTAGAGCAGTAACTGGGGGAAAGAAATGAAAAAAAACAACAACAAAAAAACGCCCTCTTTGATTCTTGTTTATCTAAGCCTGGCATGTATGGTACTTCCTTTTAGACATGTTTGACAAGACGCGGTCGGGTCGGATAGACGTGCTTGGCTTCTCGGCGCTGTGGGACTTCATGCAGCGGTGGAGAGCCTTGTTCCAGCAGTACGACAGGGACCGCTCGGGATCCATCAGCGGCTCCGAGCTGCACCAAGGTACCGCCGTCCGCCACTCGGCCTGCCGCCATGCCGTAGGCGGCGCTCTTCCTGACGTGCCTTCTCACTTTCCGCAGCCTTGGCCCAGATGGGCTACAACCTCAGCCCGCAGTTCTCGGAGACGCTGGTGCAGCGCTTCAGCGCGAGGGGCGGGCGGCCCGGCATCCAGCTGGACCGCTTCATCCAGGTGTGCACCCAGCTGCAGAGCATCACGCAGGTGTTCCGGGAGAGGGACGGCGCCATGGCCGGCAGCATCCGCCTCAGCTACGAGGACTTCCTCTCCAGCGCGGTCACGCGGCTCATGTGAGCACGCCACCGTTCCGTCTGCAGGCCGCCGTACCCCCCAGCCGCCGCCACAGGTGCCCACACACACCCAGGTGCAGATGGCAGCCAGTACACACCATTCCTGAGTTAGCTGCTGTGAGCAGTCAGTCTGACTGAGGTCCAGCGGCTACTTTACAGCCAGCTGAAGCTTTCACTTTCCCACACTCCGAAAGAGTGTCTGTGGCTTTGTATCAGCCACCATCGCTCTCATTCTCAACAGTCACTCTCTGACCAAAGATGCCTCGTTAGCTATGTTATAAAAGGTTCTTCCTTGCTTAGCGCTGTTATTGACATTACGAGTAGCTGAACTCAGATCCAAGTGAACAACGGACTGATTGATCATTTGGTTGGAGACTCCACTTGGTACAAATCTGTCACAGCTGAGCCAGTCCTTCTAATAAAGGTGATAAAAGCTGCTCCTCTATGACAGTTCTGGGTTGAAATTCACGTTTGATTTATGAAATCATATGCAGAAGTAGCATACTCTTTTTCCATTAATGATATTCAAACTTTTAAATGAATACACAGGAGAGGAATTTGGAGCTTCCATAAGATATTTATTTGCTATGGTTGGACAGGGATAAGAGGTGGAGGGTCACATTTTGAAGTGCCAGATTTCTAAAGTAGTTTTTGCCTAATTGCGCCCTTTTAAATTCACATAGCAATAACGGACACAAAAGAGAGATGAGAGAGATAAAAGTGTGCCTCATTAAGTTTTCTCCTTTTATCCATTGCTCCGGGATCTTCAGTATCTGTGTGGCCAGTACATGAAAGGCCCATCGTTAGTGGGTAATATGCTCCTCTGAGATATTTGTATTCTGATGTCACTTAAAATGCCAAATAGTTTGTCATGCAAAAAGCCAATAAATTGTTTGTATTCATATCTTGTTCAACTTCTTTCTCAGTGCTACAGTGGTAGGTTTATTTCCAATTTCCCAGCAGGAGAAAGTGGTCGATCCCACGGCATGACATTTTGAAGAATATGTCTCAAACTATTTGGACCTCAACATCCCCAGATCTACCATTTGTATGTCCCCACGAAAGTCCGGATTGGCTGCATTAAATGTGGGAAAAAAAATCCTCTCCTTCCATATCTGCTGCATCTCTCCCTCCGCATGTGTTCATCTGCTTGAGCACCGTCTACGTCAGGAGTCCTACTGTTTCACCCCAAATCACAAGCAATCCATCAAATCCCCTCGTGCTTCGCTTTTGCTCGCCTTCCACATCCATCTCCTCCTTACCCCTCTCCTTACATCTTAATCTCAGTTGAACCCGGGCTGTCAAAGCCCCTTACGCCCGCCTCAGTGTCACATGTAGTGCCCGTCGCGCCGCGCTCTGTTTGTGAACATGTGTCTGGTGTCTGAACCCTCCTTAAAACACGGGAGCGTGGGGAGTCGGGGGTCGTGGACCAGAGTGCGCGGCGCTTAGCGGATTACGGCCACGGAACAGGCAGCTGCCAACCCCACGCCGCTGATGGGATTCAGCCCCAGTCCTGACTGTCAATTTTTCTGTAATGAGGAAATTTTCCGACCACTGACCATGCCTGACACTTGTAATTAACTTTGCAAATAGAGCGGGTCTGCGGCTGGCGGGCTTGATGGGTGGAGGGGGGGGGGGGGGGGGG
>CAJRST010005557.1:11735484-11750672 GCA_907169785.1 Menidia menidia | reverse complement strand
TTTATTATATATTTAGGATTTATTTTTGTTACATAAGTAATATGTCTAATGCCAAACATGAACGGGGGACAGGAAAGGGGAAAAAAGAAAGAGATTCCTAAAACAGGAAGAGAGGAGAGAAAAAAAGGAAAGAGAGACAACAAAACCATCCATCCAGCTGCTGTATAATGTAGAAAGATGTCCTGTAGTCACCGTGGGCAAACTCGAGGGAGAACCTGCAAACAAACACTACGGGGAGACACACACAAACTAACAAACACTAACAGCAAAATAATACTGCAGACAAACCCGGGCGAGAACCTGTAGAAGCACCTGCAAGCAGACACAAGAAAGAGACACACACAAACAGGCAGCAAAAAGGCGGGGCCTCTTCCTCGTCGGTGGGCGGGGCCTAATCAGTGGGCGGGGCCTCTTCCCCATCGATGGGCGGGGCCTCCTCATGTCTCTCCCCCTCAGTGCCTCCGGGCCCCGGAAACGCCCGCCGTCCCCCGCTGCGCCCCGGCGCCGTCCCCTCTCCCCCCTGGTGCCGGCCGCCGCCTCCAGGACGCCGGCGGGCGGGAAGATGCCTCCCGCTCCCACCGGAACCAGGACCCGGCCCAAACGGGCCCAGACGCCCGCCAGGGTGCAGCCTCAGGCGGTGGCGCCGGTCGCCGTGGAAACCGGGCCCGAGCCGGACCGGGCCGAAGCCCCCCAGGAGAGGAGGGGTAAGCGTTACCACGGTGACAGGCAGGCAGATTCCAGGGAGCCCCCAGAGTTCTGGTTCTGGTTCTGGCTCCGCCCCACTGAGGTGTGTTTGCTATGGATGCTTTTCAGAACCAGAACCGGGACCCGTTCCGGCCATCGTGGTGTCCGCCGCCCCGCTGACTCCGCCCTCCATCAGCCCGGCGCCGAGCGGCGAGCCGGCCGGACCCGCCCCGGCGGCACCAGCAGCACCAGTGGTACCAGCAGCACCAGCGGTACCGGCGGCGGCGGCCTACAAGCCGTCAGCAGGTACCACCGACCCGGAAGAGGCGGCCCGGGTTCTGGCAGAGAGGCGGCGCCAGGCCCGGGAGCAGCGGGAGAAGGAGGAGCAGGACCGGCTGGAGCAGGAGCACCGCAACAGGTTGGTGCCGACCCGCAAGTCCAGAACCACAAACCGGGCCGGGGAGGCCGGAGAGTCTGAGCCCGACCGGGTCGGAACAGAACCCCCCGACAGGGCAGGAACCGGGTCAGAACCAAAGCCAGAGTCAGGCTGCCATGTCTCCATGCTGTGTGTTTGGGGTTAGAACAGGAGCCTTTGGCCCTGGTTCTGACCCGGTTCTGTCCTGGTTCTGACCCGGTTCTGTCCTGGTTCTGACTCTGTGGCTGCCCTGTCTCGGTGCAGGGTTCTGCGGGAGGAGGCGGCGGCCCGCGATGCGGCCGAGCGGCTCCGGCGGGAAGAAGAGGCGCGCTTCATGGCCGAGCAGCAGCGGCTGAGAGACGAAGCCCAGCGAGCTGAGGAGGAACAGCGGACCAGAGCCGAGGAGGAGGACAACGCCAGGCTGCAGAAGCAGGTGGGTCGAACAGAGTGTCCTCGAACACATCGGGACTAACAGCAGATACTCAGTATTCAGACTGTCCCCGAACACATCGGGACTAAATTGAGAAACTCAGTTTTCAGATTGTCCTCGAACACATCGGGACTAACGGCAGATACTCAGTATTCAGACTGTCCCCGAACACGTCGGGTCTAAATACGAGAAACTCAGATTTCAGACTATCTTCAAACACATCAGGACTAACAGCACAATCTGAGAAAGAGTAGAAAAGCAGTGGTGTGTTCACAGCCGGTGGGTATTCTCAGTTCCCAGTCAGCTGGAGCTCTGCTGGGTCAGCAGGGGCGCCCCCTGCTGGCGCCCCCACAGCTCGGTAGCGCTCTGTTTTTCCCAGCTGACCCAAACCCGTCTGTGGAGGCTCAGGATCTGTTAAATCTCCTTCCTGCTTGTGTTTGCTGCCCAGAGGGACGAGGCCGAGGCCAAAGCCCGAGAGGAGGCCGAGCGGCAGCGGCTGGAGAGGGAGAAGCACTTCCAGAAGGAGGAGCAGGAGCGGCTGGAGAGGAAGAAGGTCTGAGGGGGTCTGAGGGGGTCTGAGTGGGTCTGAGGGGTCTGTGGGCGTCATAGGGGGTCTAAGTGGGACTGTGGGGATCTGAGGGGGTCTAAATGGGTCTGAGGGGGTCTGGGGGGGGGTGGGGGGGGCTGGGGGGGGCTGGGGGAGTCTGTGTGGGTCTGAGTGGATCCGAGGGGGTCTTAGGGGGTCTGAGTGGGTGTGATTGGATCTGAGTGGGTCTGAGTGGGTCTAAGGGGGCCTGACTCTCTGATTTGTTCTGGTCTCAGCGCTTGGAGGAGATCATGAAGAGGACCCGGAAGAGCGACGCCAGCGAGAAGGTGAGCTGGACCAAGAGTCTTGGGGGTCCATGGAGTCTGGGGGCTCTTGGGGGTCCATGGGGTCTGATGCTGGTTCTCCTCCACAGAAGGACGTCAGAGCGCCTGCACAGGTCAACGGCTCCGAGCTCAGCCAGGGTCAGTTCTGGTTTGTCCCACAGCAGTGAACGCAGCACCACACCAACACACACACACCGTCACCACAAAAATCAACCACACAATAACACAACAAAGAACCCACAAAGGTGAAGAAACACCACAAAAGATGAGTGCACAAATCAACGAAACCCAACAAAACGCAGACACACAAAACTACACACACAGACACACAAATATACATGTATATACAGTACACAAAGCTACACAGACACATATAGTTACACACAGACTCACCTCTGCCCCCCCGACATCCCTGCAGCCCCGGGGAACCTCCAGGCCGCGGCCCCCCTGGTAGTTAATGGCGTGCAGCCCAGCTCGCACCAGAACGGCGCCCTGGAGGGGCGGGGCCAGCAGGGCGGGCGCGGCGGCGAGCCCCGGCTGCCGTTTGAGGGGGCGGAGCCTTTCCTGATGAAGAGCAGCCCCATGAAGCCCCAGCACGTCGCAGGTAGGAGCCGCCGGGGATTCTGGGAAATGGAGTCTGAGGATGGGGGGTTTCATGTGTTTCTGGCGGATAACTGGGGGCTAACTGGGGCTGTTTCTTGGGGCTAGCTGGGGGCTAACTGGGGCTGTTTCTGGGGGCTAACTGGGGCTGTTTCTGGAGGCTAACTGGGAGCTAACTGGGGGCTAACTGGGGATGTATCATGTGTTACTGGGGGCTAACTGGGGCAGTCTATGGGAACTTACTGGGAGCCGTTTCTGGGGGCTAACTGGGGCTTTTTATTGTGTTTCTGGGGGCTAACTGGGGTGCTAACGGGCTGTTTCTGGGAGCTGTTTCTCAGGGCTAACTGGGGCTGCTTCTGGGTGTTAAGTGGGGCTGTTTCTCAGGGCTAGCTGGGTGTTAACAGGGGCTGTTTCTGGGGGATAACTGGGGCTATTTATGGGGGCTAACTGGGGGCTGTTCCATGTTCTTCCCCTGCAGAGGTCCTGTGAGCCACCAAAGGGAGGCGCCTGGTCTCCGCCGCCCCCCCTCAGCTGCAGACGGCCAGCGTTGGAGCGCCTCGTCCTCAGAGGAGCAGCCACCCTGCCATCATGTATCCTGTGTTTCCTGGGGGGGGGCTCCCTGAGGACGGCCGCCTGTGTAACAAAGTTTAGAAAACTGTCAGACCCCGGAGCAGCCCGGGGTCTGACAGCGGTCGTTGTTGTGTTGTTGTTGTTACCTTCAGTTGAATTTTGTGTGTTTGCTGTTGTTATTTAACTCGGGCAGCGCGTGTAAATGTAAAGAGAGCTGTCAATAAAGCTTTAAGAAAGGGCCTGTGTGAGTACTGGGGGGTCCAGAGGGCTAACGAGCAGGTTTTCCTCCAGAATGAGGCTCCACTTCCTCGAAATCAGCTCTTTTCCAGCATCCAGAAATAAAGGAAACTTTGTGCTGATGTGCTGAAACCAGTCAACTAAAAGCTTAAACTCAGAGTTCATTTTATAAGCATTCTTTTAAATGGTTCTGACTGGTTCTGTGCGGTTCCGACTGGTTCAGTGGGCCCACAAAATTCAAGGCCTCGGTTTTAAATTAAAACGTTTGAGAAAAAGCTATTTTTCGGCCGGTTCACTCCTGGAATAGTCATTAGAGAGCCTGGAAGAACAGCCTGAACACACCATGGCCGGGAGGCGCCTTTCAAACTCCGTCCAGAAGGGGGCGGCAATCTGCTTGTGGCAGGCGGTCCGGATGGCTCAGAACCTGAACCGCTGATGATGATGATGCTCCCCATCTTCATCTTGCTGCAGTACCCCTCAGACGGTCTCAAACAGGCTGATCCACCCTCCAAACGGGTCACATGACCCTTCCTGGCAGCCTGAATCAGAACCTGGACCCAGTTCTTCCCACAGAGATTCAGTTCTGCAGGCAGATTTTGGACCTCTGAGCTGCTTGCAAACAGGCCCGGCTCAGCCCAGACGGTTCCCTCTGCAGTTTCTGATGCCTCTAATCCTGGTCAAATGTTATGGTTAAATATAATAATAATAATAATAATGAATTGTTTTTTTTTCTTTGAGTTGAAGGTGGTTTTAATTCAGAACCAGAAATTCCTGATTTCTGTGAACATTTCAACCTTTTTCAAATATTTTTCTGGTGGAAAAATAACAGAAATGACTTGTTTTCCTTTTTAACAAAGTAAATAAAGAGCCATTTTTTGCTGATAGACAGACAGACTGCGAGCTGCTGGTGCTGAGGCGATACTTTACCATCAGGCTGTCAGACCAGCTCCACAGAGCAGGCAGACGGGCTTGTTCTGCCTTCCCTTCAGGAGATGGGCCTCCATGGGGCTCTGAGGTGGGCTCCTGGGCTCACTGGCCAGAGCCGCCCTGCAGACGGTGGGTATCAGCCTCACACGGGGGCTGTCGGGGGGGCAGGCAGCAGCTGGGCCTCAGAGGAGGCTGGCAGGGTGGGAATGGCTGCCATGTTTCTGTGGAAGGTCAACGAGGGGCGAGCCGGCCAAGGTGTGAGATTCAGCCGGGTGTGAAGGACAACGGCCGGCTTTGATCAAGCTGGGGGGGGGCAGAGACATCTGAACAGTCTGTTTACAGGAATGATGTGATGGGGTGGCCTCAGATGTCCGGCCCCAAGTTTGATCAAAGGATTGGATTCATTAAACTGAACCGTTCTGAGCCAAATGGGTGGATCTGTGCAGGTTTGTGAATCAAAAAGAGGACAGAGACAGGCCAAGCTCCACAATTTATCCACAAAGTGAAAGTCAGGACACTTCTGTGGCCTGAAAACTACCACAAAGAGGTACTAAACTACCATAAAGAGACTCAGAACAAACACAAAGCGACACTAAACAACCACAAAGAGACACAAAACAACCACAAAGAGACACACATCAGACCCTAACTGCGTGGCATTTAAATGTATTATGTAATTATATCATAGTTACACTAACTCACAGCTTCTGTTTCCTTTTTAAATCTGTTCTGAGAATTAAAATGCAAAGGAGTGTTGTTGGGGTCTGTTTTCCTTAATTAATTAGAGTTTTAATACAGAAAGCAAAGCGGGCTAATTAGGCCGTTTAGATGGTATACTATTTATGACCTAATTTGTATATTTGTATCCATATGTATATGCATATGTATGTGTACATATAAATATATACTTATACATAATACTTCAGTATATACTGAATACTTATGTGTTTTTATTCGTTGATGAGTTCTGGGTCAGTTTCTTAATGCCTGTGTTTTCCAGCTGAGGATAAACTGTTTTTCTCTGCCTCGCCTGAGCATCCTCACGTTCTCGCTCCTTCACACAAAGTCTCGCGTGATTAGAACGAACCGTCCGTCCGCGTTCTTTAGCGAGAGCTCGATCCCTAGCGACCGTTTAACGTCCGAAACGAATATCCTGTAGCGCGCAAACAAACGTCGAGGCATCCACAGGTGTGTGATTAGTGTGAAATGACTCAGCTGTGGAAAACCTTGGTCTCGTGAAGGCGCTTTGCGCCTGTTTTGTCCACCAATTTGTCGTCGGTGCTGCTGCTAATTAGCTAGCCCGCTAACATCCGCAGGTTTCGGTGCAGAGGAACCAGGAAGCAGGCTGCGGGAGCAGGCTGTTCGGCCTCCGAGCTGCGCCTACCCTTTCCAGCACCCAGCCCGCCAACCGGAGCCGGTCCACCGGTGTGAAGACAGCAGCAGGTAACCGGGCCCCCTTCCGTGGTTCTGCTAACAGGTGCGCGGAGCTAGCAGCTAGCTAACGTGAAGCCGTTGAGCCGCATCGATGGCTGTGATCGGTTTGGCCTCATTCGGCGCAGCTCTGCCGATGGTCACGTTTCACGGCTTTTTGTGTATTTACGTGTAGTTAGGGACAAATTTAGGACACCAGACTACCGAAAATAGCTGCGTTCACCTGCTGTTTGCATAAAAGTGACGAAAATAAACGAAACAGTGCGCGTGAGCAGTTACATATTTACAGAATTTATTGGAGCGCGCGACAAAACATTTAAAGCAGCTGTCTGTCATGTGAGAGGATTTTTACAGGCCAGGTGGGGGCTGGGCTATGTGGGGTTAGGGCAGGTGGGGGAGGGGCATGTCTAAGGGGGGAAGGGCTGGCCAGGTGGGGGCTGGGCAATGGGGGGTTAAGGAAGGTGGGGGCTGGGTTAAGGGGATAGGGGGGGCCTTAGGACAGGTGAGGGCTCGGCTATAGAGGATAAGGACAGGTGACGGCTGGGCTATAGGGAAGTAGGACAGTTGGGCCCTGGGGTATGTGGGGTTAGGGCAGGTGGGGGAGGGGCTTGTCTAAGGGGGGAAGGGCTGGGCTATGGGGGGTTAGGGAAGATGGGGACTGGGCTAAGGGGATAGGGAGGGCCTTAGAACAGGTGAGGGCTCAGGTATAGTGGATTAGGACAGGTGGGGCTTTGGCTAAAGGGGAGGGGGTTTGAGGGCAGGTGGGGTATGTGGGGTTAGGGCAGGTTGGGGAGGGGCTGGGCTATGGGGGTTTATGGAAGATGGGGGCTAGGCAAAGGGGATAGGGGAGGCCTTAGGACAGGTGAGGGCTTGGGTATAGTGGATTAGGACTGGTGGGGGCTGGGCTAAAGTGGATTAGGACAGGTGAGGCTGGGCTAAAGGGGGGGGGGCTGGGCTATGGGGGGTTAGGCCAGATCGGGGGCTGAGCTATAGTGGATAAGAGCAGGTGGGGTCCTGGCTAAAGGTAACAGGAGCTGCTCTGGTGGTTACAGCTGCTCTCCTCCCTCCTTCAGAGCCCTACCGCCTCCATACGTCCTCCATACTTTGCCCCCACAGCACCTCTGAGCTCTACAGGAGGGTTTCTGTTGAACCGGGGGGGCTGCCCAGCAGGGTTTGGAGTCCCTGTTGAACCGGCGGGTTCTGGCTGGCCGCTGTTTGCTCAGCAGAACAACCTTTGGTCTCTGCTCTGGGCAAACCTCCACTGACGGTTTGTCTCATTTTCAGAGAGAACAACTTTCCGCCTGAAAGAGCAAGAACATGTCCAAGGCTCCGGATTCTCCATCTCGACCCCGCTCCAGGACCAGGTCCAGGTCCTACACCAGGTCCCGGTCTAGGAGTCACTCACGCTCGAGGTCCAGGAAGCGTCGCTACAGGTGGGTCCAGTCTGGGTCTGGCTTCAGTCGGGGTCTCAGTTAGTCGGGTCTGGGGTCCGGGGTTCAGTCTGGGTCCAGTTGGGGTTTGGTCTGGGTCCAGTTGTGGCCTGGGTCCAGTTGTGGTCTGGGTCCAGTCTAGTTTACTCAGTGGACCCGCTCCAGCTTCAGCTTGGCCCTGAACCGGTGGCTTCCCGGCAGAGAGAGGAATGTTTATTCTGAAGGTCAGGGCACCTGCTGCCAGAGGCTCAGAGTTCAGATGTTGGAGCAAACAGATGGGGGGGGGGGGGGCTCTTTGGGGGTTCTTTTGAGGCCCTTTTTGGATCCTTTTGAGGTCCCTTTGAGGCCCTTTTTGGATCCTTTTGAGGTCCCTTTGAGGCCCTTTTTGGATCCTTTTGGGGGGTCCATTTGAGGTCCTTTTTTCCAGGTTTGGCTGACTTGTGGCCAGGCTTTGGTCCTAACCCATCTTTCCTCCGCTTTCAGTTCCAGGTCTCGGTCCCGCTCCCGGTCCCACTCGCCGTCCTACCGGAGCTACCCCTCTCGGGACTACCAGAGCAACCGGGGGGGCTTCCGGGGCTACAACCGGGGCTACCGCCGGCCCTTCCACTACCGCGGCCGCAACCGTGGCTACTACAACCGCGGCCACTACCAGAACCGAGGCGGCGGCTACGGCTACAAGCCCAACTGGCAGGGTGGGGGGGGCGGCTGGCAAGACCGGCGCCAGGACCAGCACAGCCCCAGGAGGGGGCGCTCCCGCTCCCGCACCCCCAAGAAGCGCTCCGGCAGCCGCAGCCGCTCCCGCTTCTCCGACCGCTCGTCCTCAGCCAAGTCCCGCCGCTCCAAGCACTCCAGCGCGTCCTCGCGGTCCCGCTCCCGCTCCTCCACGCCGCAGCGCCGCCGCAGCAGCAAGGGCCGGCCGGCCAAGGACCCGAAGGACAAGCAGCCCGAGGGCCAGCCCGACAAGCCGGGCACGGCCGCCGACGGCAGCGTCATCGAGAAGACCTCCGGGGGCAAGTGGCTCGACTACGAGGGCAGCCCCAAAGCCGGGAGCCCCGAGGCCAGCCGGGAGGAGTCGCCGCCCCCCCGGCCCGACAGCAAGGGCTCGGCCAGCGGCAGCAGCGGCGCCCTGTGGAAGAGCGTCGGCTCCACCACGCCACCCGCAAAGAGCCCCACCAGGGCCGGCCAGACGGCCTCCTTCAGCGGCTTCGGCTTCTTCACAAAGGACGAGGCCAAAGCCGGAGACAAGACCGTCATCTCTGCTGCCTTCAAAAAGTAGGTCCAGCTCCCGGTCTGGCTCCTGGTCCAGCTGGGAGCCTCTGGCCGGCCGACCCAGTCTGCCCTCCCCTGTACGCCCAGCGCCACATCAGGCTAAACCAGCCGAAGGTTGGCCAGCTGATGGCTGCAAAACCTCTTTATGATCCACTATTGAGTTACAGAACATCTCCATGTCTGCATCCAGCAAATGTTTTGATCCTGAAAGAGGCTTTGACATCCAGCTCCACTCTGAGCTCAGCCTGATGCTACATGCTAGCAGAGGGTTTAGCATTAAGGCTTTAACATCCAGCTAGAACATAGATTCCACAGCTAGCATCCATTGATGCTACATACTATCTATCTAGAGATATTTTAGAGAATTTTGATATTTGATATCAAAATATAAAATATTTTGAGATTTCACAGCTGCTTTAAAGGTTCCATCTCCTTTTTCAGGTTCCTGGCTGAGAACAAAAGCAAAAAGCAGGCTACCGATAAAGAGAACGGCCGTGAGAAGCAGCCGTCTGCTGACAGGGAGCTGGAGAAGGCCGCCAAGGCCGGCGACCTGTTCTGCATGCCGTCTGCGTCCTATGGCGAGCTGAAGGATGACAAAGTGCTGCCCTTCTTCGACGACGGCGAGGAGGAGTTCCTGAAGTCCCATGGGCTGAAGGAGCGGGCAACGGAGGAGGACGCCCAGCTTAAGCACGGCCTGACCTCGCGGGACATCTTCGGGAAGTGGGACGAGGAGGTGAGCTACCCGGCGCCATACAAGGAGAAGAGCCGCCGGGACGCCGAGGAGGAGGAGCCCGAGGAGCCGCCGGAGGAGGAGCTGTACCGAGGCCGCAAGCACTCCAAGAAGGAGGAGAAGGCCAAGAAGAAGGAGAAGAAGGATAAGTCCCGGCGCAGCGCCTCCCCGCCCAGCACCTCCAAGGAGAAGGACCGCCCGCTGTTCCCTGGGGCGTTCCCCCCCCGCTCGCCGTCGCCCGCCCGCCGCCTGTCCGCCTCCCGTGAAGACTTCGAGCTCAAAATCAGCTCTCTAGACGACATCCCTGGGTAGGTCCCACCCCCAGCCTGAAAGCTGGAGGACTCTGACTGGGTGGAGGCAGGAGTCTGACAGGGTGGAGTTGGGGTGGGTGGAGTCTGACCTTTGCCCTCCCTCCTCAGCTCATCGCTGGCCAAAGAGCGTGCGGCTCCCGGCGAGCTGCTGGCCTCCAGGAAGGACCCGGCCTTCCGCTCCATCTTCCAGCACATCCAGACGGCGCAGCTGCGGCGCAGCCCGTCTGAGCTTTTCGCCCAGCACATCGTCTCCATCGTGCACTACATCAAAGGTAGGGCGTCCCCGCCCGCCACGGCGGCGAGCCGGCGGCGAGCAGAGTAACAGCTGTGTTGTGTTTGCAGCCCAACACTTCCACTCCTCAGACATGACTCTGAGCGAGCGCTTTGCCATGTACCAAAGAAAAGCTGCAGAGGCAGAAATGATGAAGCCAAGGAAGAGCCCCGAAATCCACAGGTGAGCCCCGCCCCCCTCTGGCCCCGCCCCTCGCGGTGGCCCCCCTTGCAGCCTGTCTAACCCGCTGCCTCTCGCCCACAGGAGAATCGATGTTTCCCCCAGTGCCTTTAAGAGGCACTCTCAGCTGTTTGAGGATGTGGAGGAGGCGAGCTACAAGGTGACGAGCACTTTTGAAAACTTGGCGTTTGTGGAATCTGAGCCAATCCCGAGCAGCAGTGTTCAGCTTTGTGCTTTTCTTTCAAAGGATGCATATTTCTAAATCAAAAGAGCCCAAATGTGTTTTGTAAGTGCCAACAAGCCCCCAGCCTATGAGATATGGTTATTGATTGGGTATGCAAAGGCTTAAAGGAAGTGAATTAAGAGCCAATCCGAGCCTCTCACGGGACGCTTAGCAGTGCCTTTACCCTGTAAGTATGTTTCCTGAGCAGAAAACCATCAGCCACAAACTGAATGAGCCTCATGCATGTTTGCAGCAGCAGAATGTTGTAGTTTGCTCTGCCACACATAGTCTGACCAGGCTTTGACCAGACCCTTTGGGCCTCTGGCTCCACAAAGCGCCCGGCGCCTTCTAACCGCCGCCCCTCTCCGCAGGACGCCAGCAAAAAGTTCAAAGGCGACGTCATGGACCTGCGCCTGGATATTGAAAGGCGCAAGAGGTTTGCTGGGAGGGAGCGAGGCCGGAGCCCCGGGGGCTCCAGGGGGCCCAGCCGAGGGCCCAGCCGGGAGAGGTCCTCCGAGAAGCCTGGGAAGCACCACAAGAAGTCCAAGTACGTCACTCTGGGGGGGGGGGGGGGGGGGGGGGGGGGGGGGTGGGGGTCTTGAGCGGACCTGGTCCCGATCCGACCCCCCCGTGGGGGGGGGGCTGTGGGCAGGGACCCCTGTTCAAGTGACCCTTAAACCGGATGATGACTGTGTGACGCCTTCTTTCTCCAACAGGAAGGGCAAAAAGAAGCGGGACCGCTCCCCATCTTCCTCCTCCTCCTCTTCCTCTCCGTCCCCCTACCCCCCCTCCTTCAGGGGCAAAGAGTACATGGCGGGGGAGGGGCCGGAGCCCCCTGAGGAGGCCTACGGCCACACGCGCTACCCCCCCAGGGACTACCCTCCCCGGGACTACCCCCAGGACCGGGCCCCCCGGGACTTTGAGGGCCAGGCGGCGGACCGAGGACGAGGCCGCGGCTTTGTGAGTCCTGCTAGCTTTCGGGGTACTTTTGGGTTTATTTGGGTACCTTTGGGGTATTTTCTGGTCCATGGGGGACCCTTGAGGGTCCTTATGGGTCCATTGGGGTCTTTTTTGGGACCATCTGGTCCATTGGGGACCCTTTTGGGTTCTGTTTGGATCCATTGGGGTCCTTTTGGTTCCTTTGGGGACCCTTGAGGGTCCTTTTTGGGTCCATTGGGGTCATTTTAAGCCCATGGGGTCTGAGTGTGTTCTGTCTGGGTTCCAGTTCCCCAGGGTCAGAGGGAGGGGCTGGAACAGAGGAAACTACCCTGGAAACAGCAACGGGAACCCGGCCAACATGAACCCCCCGGTGCGCCCCCCCGAGGAGGAGTGGGACCCCGAGTACACCCCCAAGAGCAGGAAGTACTACCTGGTGAGTTCAGCGGGGCTGGGGGGCGAGAGGTCAGAGGTCATCCTGCAGAGTGCAGCACAGGGGACGGCCTGACCTGCATGACGTCACCACCGATGATGTCACAGACGATGACGTCACCGAGCCTGAGACATTTCCAAGTTTTCCTCAGATCTTTTTTGTTGTTCTTGGAGAACAGGTTATAGAACATTTAACATAGAACATATGACAACAAATGACCCGCACAAAGCCACAGAAAAGAGTCAAGAGAGGAAGAAGAAAAACAAATTCTTCTAAATTTGAATTTCTACGCTTCTCTGAGTCCATGAACTCTGCTGCTCCTGGTTCTGTGTTTTAACCTCCTAAACACAGAAACCAGTCAGGAAGAAGCCAATCCTGGTTTGACCCCCGGATGGTGGGAGCAGGGCCTGCTGCCCCCTGGTGGTGGGAGGAGGAAGCGGTCTGCTGACTGACTCTGTTTCCTTTCAGCATGACGACCGCGACGGGGAGAAGTCGTGGGTGGAGGGGCGGGGCCGCGGCCGCGGCTCCTTCCCGGCCCGCCGCGGGCGCTACATGTTCCGGCGGGGCGGCAGCAGCCCCAAGTGGACCCACGACATGTTCCAGGGGGGGGAGGAGGGCGAGCTGGGGGACGACGCCATGGAGGCCGAGCATAAAGAGCCCCACGCCCCCCGGGGGGGCCGCCGCCAGGAACCCGGGGGCGGGGGGGGGTGGCCCCCCCCCCCCCTCGTCATCTCATCAGTAAACGGTTCACTGGAGGAAGCAGCTGGTTGTTTTATGTGTTTTTAAGGGATTTAAAGGTTCATCGGTGCCTTAGAGGAGTGTCCCCGTCTTCATCCTGTTCTTCTGTTGTTCCATCTGTGTCCGATTCGCTCCACGGGACCAATCAGCAGCCACGATCTGACCCGACAGGCAGTCCCGGCGCGTCCGACCCCCCCACCCCCCCCCCACCCCCCCCCCCCTCTACCCCACCGCCTCTGTTTAGTTTAGGTTAAAGATGCGTTTAGACCCTAAATAGAGCAGAAACTAGCTGAGACTAAAGGCCGACTGGAGCTAAACCCAAAAGTTAGGCTGCAGTTCTGAACCCACCCAGAACCAGAACCCAGGGGCTGAACCGGTTCCAGTCACTGTGCTGCTTCGTCCACTCTGCATGTTCTGAACAGAGCTGAAACTTTTTTACTGTCGACCTTTGACCTTTGCTGTCTTTTAATTTTCAATAAATTTTCTTTAATTTGGGGCATTTCTGTGGTTTGTTCTTCAATTCTTACAAAGCACAAACTTATCAGAGCCAGAACCCCCCAGAGGGGTTAAATAAATAAAAAAGATAGACATAAGCTTTGAACTCTGAGCAGTCCAAATAAAACAGGAGATGGTTCTGGACCTGCTCTGATCCAATTCCCATCATGAGCCAGAATCAGGAGGAACCATCTTTAAGGCCCGGCTGTGGCCCAATGAGCTCATTTTTCTGCTCTTCATCACTGACCTGCTGCCTCCTGGGAACCCAAATGGCCTTTAATGGAGGGGGGGCTGTGAGAACAGGAAGTGGGGGGTCAGAGTGAAAACCTGGGAAAGTGGTGCCAAGATTCTGTGGGAAACGGGTCAGATTGCTGTTCCTGGGTGGGACATTAAGCTTCTTTTCTTTTCTCTTGTTTGCTGCTGGTGGTCAGAGCAAACAACGGGTCGTCAGACCTGAAGCAGAGGACCACAAACCGGCTGAATGGGGCTGTAAATGCCTCCGGCTCCATCCAGTCAGAGCTGGTTCAGAGCAGCGAATGAGCGTCCAGCTCATATTCAGCCCCAAGGAGGAAAAAACAGTCAGGATCAGAAAACGGCATTCAAAGAAAAAAAAACAAACGGATAAAAAAAATTAAGGAATCAGAGCAGAAGTTTACCCTTTACTGTTTTTAAAAAGCAGATTAATTTATAAGAAGCAGACCAAATGTGTCCATTTAAAAGGTAGAAATCATATAAACAAAAAATCCCAAAGAACCCCCCTAAAACGTTGTTCTCTTTGTTGTTTATTTACCTTCGAATCCCCAAAAATAAGCTCGAGGAGAGAGAGGTTTGTTTTTTGCTCCACAGGTGGTCGAAGGGGCCGTTCCCTCCTCCGGCCACCAGGGGGCAGCAGCCCCCAGTCTCTGACACATTCCAACAGTAAGCAGCAGACGAGAAATGAATACATGAAAATGGCGACCAGAGATTGAATTCAAAGGCTGAAACAGAAACGACCAACAAACTTGAATTATTTTCTGTTTTTTTAATCAGATCAAACCAAAAAATATATATAAACGCAATTTAGAGTAAATTCTCAAACATGATGAGAAGAACTGCTTATTGATTTAAACTGTAAATATGTCAGAAAAAGCCTCAAACACATCCAAACATTTAGTTTTTCCTCTGAATTAAAGATGATTTTTCTTCTTAATTAATTAAATTTTTCTCTGAATTTGTGTTTTTTTTCTCTGAATTCATGTTTATTCCTCTAAATTAAAGATGTTTCCTCTGACTTCGTGTTGTTTTCCTCTGAATTAAAGATTTTCCCTCTGAATTCGTGTCTTTTTTCCTCTGAATTAAAGATTTTTCCTCTGAATTCATGTTGTTTTCCTCCTGAATTAAAGATTTTCCTCTGAATTCATGTTTTTTTTTCCTCTGAACTCCTCTGTAGACGATGGAGCCCCTGGTTTTTCTGTAGACTGCCTGAAACTGAGTCTGGTTCTTCCTTCAGTTCCTTTCAGAGTCATCAGAAAGGAACCTGAAAACCTCAGAAACCTGAGTGCTGCCTGGCACCTGCTGTCTCTGGGGCCTTAGGGCCATTTGAGGCCCCTCTGTGGGCCTCTGGGCATTTTGGGCCTCTAAGGGCTTCTGGGGGTCCTCTGGGCCTTTAGGGCCCTCTTGGGGGTCCTTTGGGGGCCTCTGGGGGGGGGCAGTGCACCGTCAGCCGGACGCCGGCTGCCCGCTCTTCCAGATCTCCCTGACGATGCGCTCCCTCTCCTCCAGACGCCTCTGCAGCTCCTCATCCTCCCCTCCCTCCTCCTCCTCTTCCTCCTCATCCTCCTCCTCCTCACTGGACTCCTTCAGCCGCCGCCGTTCTGGGGGGGGCGGCGCCCGGCGTTTGGGCCGGCAGGTGATGCTGAGCACCAGGAGGCCGAGCGCCACCAGCAGCCCGGCGCCGACGCCCAGCAGGAAGCAGAGCGCCAAGCTCTCCGGATTGGCTGGAAACAACCAATGAGAATCCAGCGTCAGA
>CAJRST010005557.1:11695493-11706548 GCA_907169785.1 Menidia menidia | reverse complement strand
GAATCTTTCTCCTTCTGATTCACTTTAAACTGCTGCTCTGCAGATTGGACAAAACACTGGCTCAGCCCTTGAGTTTGCGGCCTTTTTTTCTGCTTGAATGACTCAGAGCTCAGTGGCTTAAAAGAGAAAAAACACAAAAACTGGACTGAAAATGAGAGAAGAGGCAGAAAAACTCTGAAAGCTGCTCAGAGACTCTTTGGAGGTTCAGAGTGAAGCAAGTATGTGGTGGAGAGCCTTATGGACCATTCAGAACCAGGGCTGTGGACCCTCTGGACCCTCAGTACCTGTTGACCCGCCGGGGGCATTTCTCTGGCTTGATGTCCACCTCGTACAGGTAGACGTCAATCTTTGGGATGTCCACCTGGAAGCAGTTGGCCAGCAGCTTGATGGGCTTCCCGGCGCCGCCATAACTGGGCCGTCGAGGCAAAGAGAACAGCGTCTGGGCTCCAGCGGCTCCTGGGAAACACCAGCAGAATCATAGCTGAGCCACAGTTCAAACGGGAGGAGTCGGTTCATTGCTTTCTGAGAAACTTCTGCCTCCTTCTGTGAACCCGACCGACCCAAATGGACCCCCGGTGCTGGATAGAAGCCTTTTAAAAATCTGACAAACCAACAAATCAGACCATTTGTCCCGATTTACCTTGTTTGTCCTGCAGAAAACAAAGAAAAAAACTCAAACTTTTTGCTCATTCAATGCCATTAGTTTGGAAACAGCACCACCTGGTGGATGAGTTTAAAAAAAAGACAGAGCTGGTGGTCCATTCACTCAGAAAATGAATGAATGAGCTGGTGTTCAGCTTTAAGGAGCCCAGAGCAGAACACAAACTACTGACACTGTCTGTCAGATTACTTCCTGAAACCCACAATTGCCTCCTCCCTCCTGCCTCCTCCATCCGCACAGTGGTGAAGCTGCTTCCTGTTCTCGTCCTCTTTGGTGAATCGATGCCAAAGCAGAGCCCCCAGAGGCCGGCTGAGCCCTGAGAGGGGCGTCTGCAGCCCCTCAGGGCGGCTCGGCCGCTGCTTCTGGCAGCAGAACAGACATCTGAGCCCTTCCTGACAAAACCTGCAGCTTTTTGGCAAAAATGGAGGGGAAGCTTTTACAGCAGGTGCAACAGAAACTGGCAGCAAACCAGACGGATTTCCCCCCCGAGCGGCTCCAGAGACCCGTCGCCTGCTGCGGAGCAGCTCTGAGGTGAAGGAAGCGGTTAATGAGAGGAAAGAGCTGAAGACTGGTTCTAGAGGAGCAGACAGGACACGATTGCTTCACGCCAAACTGACAAAACCGAAGGCTGTTGCCCCACGGCGAGCTCAGGGTCACACGGCCCGCCTCATTTCCACCAAAGTGACTCGGAGATGGCGTCTCCGAGCATCCCAGCAGCTCGCCGCTTCCCCCGAGCCGTCGCCGCGGCAACGGCGCCCATGTTGCCAAGGGCTCGCCATGGCAACCGCGGCTATGGACATGAGAGGGGGGGCGGGGGGCAACAGGTGCACTCGCCGGTCTCGTTTGTCTTCACCTGAGCTAAAATTAGGCTCAAAGCGAGCAGCAGAAAACAGATAATGATCCAGATGTAAGAAGCAGCACCTCGTCAGAGCTTATCGAGCCGAACGCTTGCCAACAGACGACCTCACAGGAAGCACAACTACAAACAACAGCTAAGAATAAATGCTTTAACCTGAAAAAGAAAATCATCTTAAGGCCTTTTTAAAGCCATTTTCTGACCATTCTGAACATTTCTGGCAATAAGCCTGCAGAGAAACTATTCAAACTGCTGATTGGACACAATGCTGGCTCATCCCTTGAGTTATGGGCCTTTTTTCATCCTCAAGTGGCTCAACAAAGAGTAAAACTGGACTAAAAATGACTGAAAAAGTAGAAAATTCCCCAACAAAAACTCTTAAAGGCCTCAGAAATCCTGGATCAATGTCACTAAAGAACACTTTAAAGGACGTCTGGCTGCTTTGAGGGAAAATAGAAAGAAATTAAAGGTGGATGAGACTTTTTAAACTAATCTTTCTCCTTCTGATCCACTTTAAGCTGCTGCTCTGCTGATTGGACACAACACTGGCTCATCCCTTGAGTTAGGGGCTTGAATGACTCAGAGTTCAGAGGCTGAAAAACACAAAAACTGGACTAGAAAATGAGAGAAGAAGCAGAAAAACTCTGAAAGCCGCTCAGAGACTCTTTGGAGGTTAAAGGTCAGATCAGAACTTCACTTTCTTTATGTAAAACATTTCCTTTTTCCCTTCAGTCTTCCTGCTGCTTTCAGAGCCCCAAAAATGCAACTGGGCTCCTTTAGAAACTTTAGTGTCATGTCAACAACAAGAAGTGGATCTCCTGTTTCTAATCCTGTCACTTTTCTAAAAATAGAAGAGGACCGGTCTTGTTCTCTTTTCAGCATAACTGGTGTTCTGGATGTCCGAGTCAGAAAATCCTTTGATATCAAATCAAGAACTTCCATTTTTCAACTTCTCATCAGCTTAATGTTCCTGTACAGACTTATGGATCATACAGAAAGCTGACAGACTGTCTGGTGAATCAAAGAAGTCTGAGATCAGATGCATTTACTGACCTAAAACTCTGAATTATTCTTCTCTAAAGCCTCTACTGTCATGATTTTTACCCAACAGTAAAAAACAAACAAAAAAACACACAGTCTGAGACTCTCTTTTATAGTGATTTTGAATCGATCTAATGCAGTCTTTCCGGATGCGATCCGGATTTCTGAAGCCAGCCAGCAAGCCGGAAAACACAGAAACCCCGCGGCACCTGAACGCAGCACCGGCCCGGCCGGTAGTTCGCGGCTCCCACCTGTTGTTCCGATTTCCATTCATGGGGTCTCTCTCCGGATGACCCGGCGGTGGGCTGAGAGAATCCGACGCAGTGCCTCCGGCTTCGGCTGCTGATGTGGAACCGGGTCTCCCGCCCCCCCCCCCCGCGGAACTGACAGCTCAGAGTTCAGCAACCGCCCCCTCCTCCGAATAAAGTCGTCATTTCTGCTGTGGGCGACACAAAACAAGCGTATCCGTTACTTTTACGGCACTTCTGACGGATTTGACGCCGGGAAACATGTTGACATTTACGTTTTTTTCGGCTAACGGTTGAAGGAGCTAACAGAGTTATTAGCTTTAGCTTCCGATAACTAACACCGAGCCGGCGAGGATATTCACCTGTTTCAACGGCTGGATGGCGAGTCCTTTTTACTTGACGTGACAAAACGGCGTTCGTCTTTATGAAACCGAGCTGAGGGGTCCACCAGCCCGGCGTCTTCCTCCGCTAAACCCGTCTGGAATCAGCTCCTACGCCGCCCTCTGGCGCAGCGAGCAGGAAGCTAACGCTAACTGGCAACGGACACTTCCGGCTTCACCCTTCAAGTTAAAAGCTCCAACTTCCTGTGTGTTTCTGTGCTCAAGTTACATTTTTCCTCATTATTGACATATAAAGTCGGGTTTAAACCTCACAGATTCAGTTGAAGGCAACAACTCTGCTGCCCCAGATGTCACGTAGAGACGAAAACTTCAATGAGACAGAAATATTTCCCAAAACAAAAAAAATCCAGCAAATGTACCCTCTGATTTTAACCACCACCATTCAGAAACAGCATGAGCATGAAGTGAACAGAATAACGCAAATTATAGAAAAAAAGGACTGAATCAACACATGCTGGGTTTTTATTAATTAATTAATTTTTTTATTAATTATCATTAATTGTTGATCATCCATAAAAAAAACTGATAACGCACATTTGTGCTGCAGAATATGAATTTCCCAACCTCTGATGGAGTAATCAAAGCAAAAAAAATGGATGAAACTGGGACAATTCTCCATTTAAAAAAGCAGCGTTTTAAGTTAATCATTTACATTTCAGGAGTTAGGTGATTCACATTTGGGCTCCAGCGTGTGAGTGTGAAGCTGAAAGAGGAATACGTCGCCATTTCCGTTCTGTCGCTCTTTAATTCAGAGAATTGACGACCATTTAGTCCCTCCTTCCTCCTCCAGAGAGGGAAACCCGTCAGGAAATACCAGCCGTGGAAAACGGCGTCATTTCCGGGTCATTTTTGGACCTTAATGCTCGGACCTCCGCGGCTGGACCCGGAATGAACAGCCGGGGCAGAAACCACAGAAGAAGACAACCCGGAAGTGCTGGGCAGGTGCGCGGACAGCTGTTTTGCAGCCGAGCCGGAACCTCTACCTGAGGGGCGGAGATGGAAAAGGTGCTCACCTGTTTCCGGAGGAGCCCGGAGGCCGCTGTCCGGCTGGTCTGCTTCCCCTGGGCGGGCGGAGGCTCCATCCACTACGCCCGCTGGGGGGCCGTGCTCAGCAGCTCCGTGGAAGGTAAAGCCCCCCCCCCCCCCCCCCCCCCCCCCACACAGATGTTAGGCTACTCTTAAAGAACAGAAGCGGGAATAAAGAGGGGTCGTTAGAAATGAGAAGTCCTGGAAACAACACGGACTATGTGTGATAAATGTTTTTCTAGTCAGGTTACTTTAGCTCACTCTTTTTAATCCTGCTGGTCTTTTTCTTGTTTAATTTTCTTTTTCTTCTTCTTCTTCTTCTTGTTTTTATTATTTTTGTTATCATCCACTTTCTCCTTCCCATCCCCCTGTCTCTGGTCCTCCTCTCCCCCCTGGTCCTGTTTCTCCCGGTCCTCCTGGTCCTCCCGGTCCTCCTGGTCCTGTTCCTCCTGGTCCCGGTCCCGGTCCTGGTCCTGGTCATCCTGTTCTTTGTGGTCCTGTTCGTCCTGGTCCTCCCATTCGTGTTCCTCCTGGTCCTGGTCCTCCCGGTCATGGTCCCGGTCCTGGTCCTTCTGGTCCTGGTCCTCCTGGTCTCAATCCTGGTCCTCCTTGTCCTGGTCCTCCTGTTCCTTCTGTTCCTCCTGGTCCTCCTGGTCCTGGTCCTGGTCCTCCTGGTCCTGGTCCTGGTCCTCCTGATCCTCCTGGTCCTCCCGGTCCTGTTCCTCCTGGTCCTGGTCTGGCCCCCCTCAGTCCTGGCCGTGCGGCTGCCGGGCAGGGAGAGCCGTGCTGGGGAACCCTTCCTGCAGAGCATGGTCCAGCTGGTGGACCAGCTGCTCCCGGTGCTAGTGCCGCTTCTCTCTGAGCGGCCATTCGCCCTGTTCGGCCACAGGTGAGTAGGGGGCGGGGCCTCTGAGGAGGCGGGGCTAAGCAGAGGCCCCGCCCCCTACGCCGCCTGACCTCTGCTCTCCGGCAGCTTCGGGGCTTTCGCCAGCTTTGCCGTCGCCGAGGCCCTGAAGCGGCGCCACAACCTGGAGCCCGTGCACATCTTCCTGTCCGGCGCCTCGGCCCCGTTCGTGAGTCAGCTTTTTTCCACTTTTAATTAGTTTAAAAACTTTTAAAAACATATTTTATTAATAATTATTCATATTATTAATTATAATAATTCATATTAATTATTAGATTACAATTATGTTTATTTATAATTACATTATTAGTATGATATAATGAATCATATTAATGTTATTATAGTTATAATTATATAATATTATTATTATGTTATAATAATAAATCAATTATTAAAAAAAAACTTTTTAGTTCCGCTTTTTTCGTGCCGGACACTGCTAAGCTCCGCTCTGCTCCCCCAGTCAGAAACTCGTCTCAACGCCCCCAAAAGAAGCCACCTGTCGGACGAGGAGTTCCTGAGGTGGGTGGGGTCCGTGGGAGGGACCCCCCCCGAGCTGCTGAGGACGCCAGAGGTGCTGCAGCTGTTCCTGCCGGCGCTGAGGGCCGACCTGCAGGTGGTGGAGAGCTACAGGTGGGCGTTCCTCCGCTCATCCAAGGGCTCCTGTGGAGGGCTGAGGAGTCCGAGTCACTATTTACTGCCCTCTGAAGGGAGTTAAGCCCAGAAAATCAGTTTTTTAAAAAGCATTTTGGCCTTTGAAACTGAAGCTTTGAAACAGAAAAATGGCCTCGTTTAGGCTCAAACTCACAGAGAAACTCAGTTTAAAGCAGAGAAACGGCCTCAAACTCCCAGAGAAACTCAGTTTAAAGCAGGAAAAACAGCCTCAAACTCACAGAGAAACTCAGTTTAAAGTAGAAAAACGGCCTCAAACTCACAGAGAAACATAGTTTCCTATGTAAACTTAAACTCTGAGCATCAGCACCAGGCTGCAGCACGGCGGGGGAGGCATGGTGGTCTGGGCTCCTTCCATGGATCTGCTCTTGTGTTTGCAGCTGTGAGAAACCGGCCGAGCCGATTCTGTCCTGCCCGGTCACATGCTTCGACGGGAGGGACGACGCTCCCCACGACCTGCAGGGTGGGTCATGGTTCTGGTCATGGTTCTGGTTCTGGTTCTGGTTTTGTAGGATCTGGTTCTGACCCTGTGAATGTTTCAGCCTGGAGATGCGTGACGTCGGGAGACTTCAGCATCAGGATGTTCGATGGAGCTCACTTCTACCTGAAGGAGCCTGAGAACGAAAAGATCCTCCTGGACCAGATCCAGAAGCACCTGGAGCCCCAGATGGACTATTTCTGACCCAGATTCTGACCCATATGATCTATTTTTTTCTGAAATAAAGCCTCAAAAATAGAATTTGTTTTGTTTTCCTTGTTCTTTTTGTCTTGTGCGACTTTTTGTGTATTTTCTTTTATACATTCAGTTCATTTTTGGGTTATTTTCTTGTGTTTTATTCATTTGAATGTTTGTGTTTTTCTTCTTGTTCTTTTGTGTCTTTTTGTGTGACTTCTTGTGTTTTGTGTATTTTCTTTCATACATTCAGGGAACTTTTGTGTTTTTTTTTTGTTTGTTCTTGTGGTGTTTTTTTTATACATTCAGTGAATTGTTGTTTTTCTTCTTTTTTGTGTCACTTCTTGTTTCACTTCTTGTTTATTTGTCTTTTTTTAATTCATTTAGTGAATCTTTGTGTGTTTCTCCCTGTTCTTTTGTGACTTTTTCTGTGTGACGCGCTCGGCTATGGTGACCTTAGGGGGTTTTACCAGATGAGCTTCCAAACGCTGTGAATCGACTCACCGTTCAGGTTGTTGGCTCAGAGCCTCAAAAGTTTTGGATCCGAATGGGTTTTCAGGGTTGATCTCCACACAGCTCGAGTCTGAAAACCAACTTTCCTTTGTTTTATTTCTATACAGGAAACGGTTCATAGATCTTTGTGAATAAATATATTTCTCTATCTTACAGCAAGTTTAACATTCAGGAAACGCCTTAATCACATAAATGGGGCTGATTCTCGTCACTACTCAGAATTCCTTGTTTCATCTTTGATTTAAAGGATTTAAGTCCAGAAGCAGAAGCTCCTCCGGCCTCGTTTCCCCATTTGGGCCCAGGACTGGACCCAGAGGGGGCGGAGCTCCGGCTGAGTCTGCGGCTACAGCTGGTTGCCGTCTCTGTGAGGCGGTGGTGGCGGCGGCGGCAGTTGGTCATCGTCCTGTGCGGGCAGCACCGCGGCGGCCGCCATCATGAAGGAGTCGTCTGAGCGCGTGCTGATGCGGAGCGGCGCCAGGCGGTGCAGCGCGCCGGCCGCCCACGGCAGCCTCACCTGAGCCCGCTGCGATGGCGCCACGGCGCCGGCATCAAGCTCCGCCTCCGCCAGCCAGGGCGGGATCTGCAGCGGCGCCGACGGGTCCAGGTCCGGCATGAAGGCCGGGTTCTCGATCCCAGCTGGAGACGAGACAGGAGGGGAGTCAGAGCGTGCGGCGGTAGCATGCGTTAGCGGCAGCAAATGGCAGCAGCGTATGGCTTGTGGCGTGCAGCATGATGTGTAAGGCTACAGCATGCGGTGTGCGGCATCCAGCATGCAGCGTTCAGCATGCGGCATTCAGCATGTGGCGTAAGGTGACGACATGCGGCGTTCAGCATGCAGTGTCCAGCATCCGGCGTTTAACATGCAGCATTCATCATGCGATGTAAGTTGACGGCATGCGGAGTTCAGAATGCGGAGTTCAGCATGTGGAGTTCAGCATAAGACGACAGCATGCGGCGTTCAGCATGCGGCATCCAGCATGCGTCATTCAGCATGCTATGTAAGGCGACGTGTGGAGTTCAGCATGCAGCATAAGGCGACAGCATGCAGAATTCAGGATGCAGAGTTCAGCATGCAGAGTTCAGCATGCGGCGTGCAGCGTCCAGCATGCAGAGTTCAGCATGTGGCGTGCAGCATAATGCGACAGCATGCGGCGTTCAGCATGCGGTGTAAGGCGACAGCATGCGCCATCTAGCATGCTGCATTCAGCATGCAATGTAAGGCGACGTGTGGAGTTCAGCATGCAGCGTAAGGCGAAAGCATGCGGCATCTAGCATGCTGCATTCAGCATGCAATGTAAGGCGACAGCATGCGGCGTTCAGCATGCGGAGTTTAGAATGTGGCGAGCAGCATAAGGGGACAGCATGCAGCGTTCAGCATGCAGCATGCGGCATGTAAGGAGGCGGCATGTGGAGTTCAGCATGCAGCATAAGGCGATGGCAAGGGGCGTGCAGCATGCGATGTGCGCCGGCGTGCTTACCTCCCGCCCTGTAGGTGACCCTCATGGGGACGCTTTGCCGATACGGGTCGTATCCAGATGCGCTGTCACCCTCCGAGAACTCGAAATCTGGAGAAGAGGAGCAGAGGCAGTTTTTACGACAGCCTTAGAGCGCCTGAACGCAGCACGGCAACGGACACTGACCTTCATCACCGGAGTGGGAGCTCTTGTTTCGGCCGTTCGGCAGCTGCAACACAGAGAAGCAGCGTCATCCAGAGGCTGACCACAACCTTTTCTCGCCAATTTGTTTTTTCTCTTCATTTTGTACAATTTCTTACTTCTTTTTTGTTTCAAAGCAGCTTTGTGTTCTTTTTTAATTTAGCATCTTCGCTCTTTGTCTGTTCATTTTTGTTTTTCAGAATGTTGAGACCAAATTTCTGCCTTTCAGGTCATTCAGAGTTCTTTGTCTTCTCATTTGAGGATTTTAAGGCTTATTTCAGAAAGCTCAGTTACAACTTACAACAAAATAAGAATTTGGATGCTTAAAATCTGAAATTTTGGGTTTTATCGGTTTGGCAAAGCAGTGTTTAATTTGGAATATAAAGACTTTGGAAGCCAGCAGAAGTCAGAAACCCTAAATAAACGTTCTGCTGGGAGCTGAGCCTTAAAGTCCCGGTCTGTCCGGTGGGGGCGGAGTCTCTGACCTTCTGCTCCCTCTTGGGGTGCTTGGAAATAGTCTTGGGTGGGGCCACGCCCATCTTTGCTGACTTGAAGGACTCCAGGCGGCTCCTCATGGTCCTCTGGAAGATCTCCTGGACCTCGTTCTCGTCCTTGTTGATGTCGAAGTGGCTGCGGCTGTACCTGTGGCGGTGCTGTGGGGTCAGAGGTCAGAGAGGGTCAGAGGGAGTCAGAAAGGGTCAGAGGGGTCAAAGGTCACAGGTCACTCACCTGCTTCCTGCCCTTGTACAGGTGCTGCTGCAGCAGGTGGTGGGCGTTCAGGTCCTCCGGTTCCCTCAGGTTCTTCATCGTCTGCTCGTGCATCTCCAGGCTCACCGATGGCACCGGGTCCCTACCGGGGCCCAAACGGGTCCAGTTTAAAACAACAGGGAACCAAAGACAGGAACCAAATGAAAGGAACCAAAGACAGGAACCAAAGAAAGGAACAAAAGTCTGCAAACAATGACAGGAACCAAATGACAGGGACCAAAGACAAGAACCAAAGAAAGGAACCAAATGAATGGAACCAAAGACAGGAACCAAAGACAGGAACCAAACACAGAAACCAAAGACAGGAACCAGAGAAAGGAACCAAATTCTGCAACCAAAGAAAGGAACCAAATGAATGGAACCAACTTAAAGGAACCAAAGACAGGAACCGAAGACAGGAATCAAAGAAAGGATCCAAATGAAAGGAACCAAAGACAAGAACCAAAGACAGGAACCAAAGACAAGAACCAAAGACAAGAACCAAATGACTGGTTCCCGTCTTTGGTTCCTGAGTGAGTGTAAATGAGCTAATCTCATCTTTCGGCCTCAGCCCACTGGTGGGCGGGGCTACTGCGTCTCACCTCATCGCCGTGGCGCCGTGGTCATCTGACATGTCGGCCATGATGTCGGGCATGACGTCGGACATGACGTCGGACATGTCGTCTCCAAACTTTTTCTTGAAGTCGACGATGGCGTTTTCATTCCGGATGAACTCCAGCGAACCGCGGCGCTCCCCCTGAAACGAGACGCAGATGGCGTGATGTCAGAGGCAGATGGCGTCCGGCTCTGATGTCAGAGGCAGAAGGCGTGGGGTGCTCACCTCGGCCACATAGCTCATGGCGTCCTTCAGGTTCAGCTTGTGGAAAGTGTTGAACACTCGGTCCTGCTTCTTCCTCACTGACGGCTTCATCAGCAGCCAGGACATCCACCTCTCCTCGAAGTTATTCCATCTTTGGAACAAGAAAAAGAGCTCTGAATCCTGCCGGTTTGGAGGATTCCTGACTTCTGAGGAGCTCCAGAGTCTGAATCTCCACCTACTTGCCCCTCATGTAGTTGTGTCCTATTTGTCCTGAGATGTCCTCAATGGCAACAAGCATGTGATCAAACATCTGAGGCAGAGAGGAACCAGAGTCAGAGGGCAGCTTGGACGGGTCGTGTCTGTAAAAGTGGGTTTAACCCGGACTTTTACCCTGTTTTGGACTTTTTCCACCAGCGTCAGTTCGGTCACGGCGGCCCGCTTCACCTTCAGCCAGTTGACCAGAGGTTTCAGGGTGATTCCCTACAAACAGAGCGCAGTGTCACCAGCTCTGGGGCTGTTTCTGATTACCTCCAGACTCTGTTTAGCCCTGTTGCCCTCAGCCTGAAGCTAACTCTGTTAGCATCAAGCTAGCAGCTGTCACTGAGCCATAGAAACCTCCCAGTGTTCCCACAATAGGTCAGAACCTGAAGGAAACCATGGATATACATATAAAAGATTAAAATTAGGTAATAAAAGGAACAAAAAAGGGGCAAAGAACAACAAAAACAGCTGAAAAGACCAAAACAAGTTAACTAAAAAGACCAAAAACACCATGTAAACCGCCCAGAGTTCCTACAGTGGGTCAGAACCTGAAGGAAACCATGAATATACATATAAGATA
>CAJRST010005557.1:11659353-11683420 GCA_907169785.1 Menidia menidia | reverse complement strand
CTGGATCCGGCTCAGGTCTGAGGGATGGAGGCCTGGATCCGGCTCAGGACAGAGGCCTGGATCCGGATAAGGTCAGAGGGCTCTGGATCCAGCTCAGGACTGACAACTGGAGGCTTGGATCCAGTTCAGGTGACAGGCCTGGATCAGGGTCAGGTCTGAGGGCTCTGGATCCAGGTCAGGTCTGAAGGCTCTGGATCCAGGTCAGGTCTGTGGGCTTGCTGTGGCCGGCCTGCTCTCTGGGCCGAGCATGGTGTCCCTCTGAGCTCTCCTGGTTGCCAGGAAGGCGGGAGGCGGCTTTTCACAGCAGGTGGGCCTGGCTGGCTCCGCCCCCCCTTCACGGCCGGACTGGCTCCGCCCCCAAAGCAAGACCAGCTCGCCCCCCCCCAGCAGGACCGGCTGGTTCCTCCACTTTACTCAAAGGAGCCTTGATGCTGCTGTGTTTCCACCTCTGAATCAGACGGTTCTCACCGAAAGGAAATCTCAAAGCTCTATTGGATGTGAGCCAGAACCAGAACTGGGAAGAGGCCTCCATTAGAACCAGAACCAGGAAGAAGAACTTCCAATAGAACTAGAACCAGGAGGAGACCTCCTTTAGAACCAGAACCAGGAAGAAACCTCCTTGAGAACCAGAACCAGTAATAAACCTCCATCAGAAACAGGAACAAGACTCCATTAGAACCAGAACCAGGAACAAAGCTCCTTCAAAACCCGAACCTGGAAGAGGCCTCTTGCAGAACTAGAACCATGACGAAACATTTCAATCAGAACCAGAACCAGGAGGAAACCTCTTTTAGAGTCAGAACCAGGAGGAAACCTCCATCAGAACCAGGAACAAACCTCCATTAGAACCAGAACCGGGAAGAGACCTCCTCCAGAACCAGGAACAAAGCTCCATAAGAAATATAACAAGGAAGAAAAAGTTCCATCAGAACCAGAACCAGATAGACCTCCATCAGAACCAGGAACAAACCTCCATCAAAGCCGGAACCAGGAAGAGCCCTCCATCAAAACTAGAACCAGAACCAAGAAGACACCTCTATCAGAACTGGGCAGTGTGACCTCTGTCTTGCTGGGAGAAGCCCCCCCCTCCTTGTGTTGACCCTTCATGGCCTCCATACTGGTGTGTTTAGGTGACAGAAACCTGCAAATAACTCGGCCTGAAAGTACTGTTCCTGGATCAGCTGATCCCGGTTTTTCCCCTCCAGCGACGATTCAAACAATCATATCAGCTGGAAACTCTAAAAACTCGGATTATCAGGGCCTTGCCACAAACCTCTGACACCACAATAAACCCCCAGAGCAAACAGGATTAAGGCCTTTTGTTTCCTGGACTCACATTTAGAAAAAAGCCCCATCATTCCTGTGTGTATTAGATTATTTCCATAAACTTAGTGCAAACTGAACTTAATCAAATCAGGGTCCAGGTCAACAGCATTTCATGAAGACTTAGGTAGAAATTGACATCAAACAGATAAAAAACACCCGATTTTCTGCACTGTGACATCTAGAATGTTTAGGGAAAGCGGGGCCAAAAACCAGGTCTTTTCTAACAGTAGGACTGTTTTAGGCCCCAAAACCTGCAGCTGTTCTCCTGCCAAGAAACCAGCAGGACAGTCAGGAAGCTGTTCGCACGGCAGGTCTGTTGACAGTTAACAGGTAAACTGGCGGCATTGAGGCCTCAGAGGGACATACAGAAGGGTGACCAGGAAAATTTACAGTTAGAAATTAACACGAACCCAGAAGAAGGAAATCCTCCATCAGAACCAGAAGCGGGAAGACGCCGCTATTAGAACCACAACTGGGTTCTAATAGAGGTTTAAAGCAGAAAAATGGTCTCAAACTCACACAAAATCACAGTTTAAAGCAGAAAAATGGCCTCAAATTCACAGAAAAACTCAGTTTAAAACAGAAACACCTGAGCATCAGGAATGAGATCTGATCTCAGATCAGATTTTACACCTTACGTGGAGTCGATTATCCTCCCCTTCTCATCCTAATACTTAAGACTTTAAACTAAAACCGGGCTCTTTTCTGATCCTGATGATGTATAAAACACTAAAATCAAAAAGGGTTCATTCTTTACTTTTACAATATTTCTGTGACAAAAATAACCCACTTTGATCAAGTGTGGAGTCAAAGCACCAGCATGTCTCATGTAGCTCTCGGACATTTGCAACACAGTCCGAAAAATATCAATCTGTTTCTTTACTGAGAAAAACTATCCACAGAACATGTTCAATGTGGGCTTATGAGTCAGAAAAAATGTGTGTGGACAGAAAGTGTTCTGTAACAACACAAAGTAGCACAGATCGAGCTGAGTTTCATGCTGACGGACACATTAAAAAGGATACAGCTGAGTCACAAAGAGGATACACTGGAAGTTTCACACTTCCTAACAGTCATATTTCAAAGTTTCCTCATAAATAAAGTCCCGCTCAAAAGTATTGATTGGAACAGGTTTAACATTGGATGCAGGAACGTACGGTGACTCAGAAACCTAGAAGAGCAAAGTCATGCTCACATCAGGGTTTCCTTAAAAGATCCTTTTCAGAGGCAGAAATAAAGGTGATTGTGTTTAACAGTGAAGGTGTCTGCTGTTATATTAGCATTATTAGATAGTTAATACCCAAAGAAACCCGTCTCTGTGATGCCCGCAGAGAGAAAACTGAATATTTAACTCACACTGATGAACCTGATAAACTTTAATTAATAAAATATTATCTTTTCACATGTATTATTACCTATTTAGTGTGTTTAATGATGTAGCTCCAAGTAGAGTATCTAGCAACCTTAAAAATATAATTAATTGGTTAGTTTGAACCTTTTTTTTATGTGGCACATGTCCAAAGAAATGATAATATTCCCACTCGTTTCTAGTAATGGGATCTTTATTAACTCTTGATATATCACATCAACAGTTTTGAATAAAATACATACATTAGTTTTTTACATTTAATCTCCCCAAAAAACAATCAATCTACTTTAAAATAAAAAATAAAAAACTTGATCAACATTTGTGCAAATAACGTTTGTAAAATTAAGGAATAAACACTTTAAAACAAAACAAGGTCGATATAATTGTTTCAGGACTCAGTGTTTTTTGTGTTTTGTAACGACTGAATAAACGAGGCCCTTAACGCGCCATGAGTTAATTCAAAAGAGGAAAAAACGCCATTTTTAGTGTTTTATTTATTTATTTTTTTGTGTTAGCCTACCTGTTGATCAAGCTAGCAGGTTCGACTGAGTGCACGCGCAGCCCAACGTCTCTCCGCGCGGGAGCGCGCAAAGACAGAAACTGGCAGAGCGTCGACTGAGAGGATGCGGATGGGTGAGTCTGAACGGGGGGAACAGCGAGTTGACCCCGTTTTTTTCACGTTTAGCCGTCTTTTAAAGCGCTTTAACTCGAACTGGGTGCTTAACTGTCGACGTCGAACTGCGTTTGTGTTTGTCTGCGTTGCTGCGCGACGTCAAAACAGACAAACAGCCGTCAAAGTTAGCGTCGTGAGCGAAGTTTTAAGTTTCGCCCGGCGGAAAAAAAACGGCCTGTCGCGAGGGGGGGTTATGACAGCTATCTGTCCGCGAGTGTGTGTGACACACGGCGGCGTGTCGTGGGCGGGAAGCGCCGTGGAGCGGAGCTTTTGACAGAAAGGGGGCTGATATAAGAGAAGTAACCTGACAGCGGTGGCGCGTACGGGGCTACGTCACCGTCAGCTGAGGTGGGAAATGACACCAGAAACTCCCACAGGAGTCTGGCGGAGTCTCTGTCAGGACTTAAGCCAAGTCCCAGACACAAGGAAAGCACGCCCCTCCTCACCTGTAAGGTTTTACGGAAGCAGGACGAAATGCAGATAATCTGCTCTCGAACAGGTGGTAAAATTCAGTAAATCCAGCTTCAGAAACGATGCAGTAATCGTTATTTGTGGAACAAAAACTGAGACAAACCACAGAGACAGAAGTGATCCAGCAGCTTTTTTCACTTTCGGATTTGTCTTTTGGATAGATAGACAGAGGGCCAAAAACATGGAGAAAAAATGTGAAAATATAAATTAATGAGTCTGAAACTGAACAGAGTAATAAAATAGAGGAGCAGAAGCCTCAGAGTGGACTCAGAAAACTGAACCCACCCTCCTGATTCTGATGGATTATTGGGCCCCTTCTACCAAAGGCCTGAATAATAAGACTTTGTTTTTGGTGACAGTTTTGCTCAGCTCTGACACTCACGATGAGTCCTCCAGAGAGAAAGAAACTGCAGCATCTGCAGCCTCCAAAAAATCCACAGTCACACATTTCTGGCATGCAAACAAACTAATGTCCAAAAAGACTGAAGGAATTATGTGAACAGACTGAGCAGAAGCAGATTAATTAAGTCTATTTATTCCTCAAAATTTGCAGGACCAAATGTGAATAACAAATGTAATTGAATGCTTTGCATCCTCAGTTGTCGGAGACCTCAAAGCTACCCACAGAGACCCTGGCTGCCAGAAATAGAAAGCCAGCTGACGGCGTGTCACAACAGGACAAAAGCCCCCAGTGTTTGTGAGCAGAAGTGACGCCGTGTCCTGAATTCTCTCTGCTCTCTGCTGTCTGCAGCAGCACTGGCTTTAAAGCAGCTTTCCAGCTATGTCGGCATTACATTTAAACTCTTTGAGCTGACAAGACCAGACATGACATTGCTGTCAAGCTATCGTCATCATATCAGCCCACATTTGTTTACTCAAAGTCTGGAGCCTGTAAACAGCCACTAGGAGAAAACTGTTCACATCGGTTTGGTAGTCAGAGCTCAGCCTGAAGTCTCTCGAGCAGCTCCTCTCTGGGAGGAGTCTCCAGGAGCAGCTCTCCAGCTTCTTGAAGGACGTCCCAAAGCTCTTCTCTGGATGCTGCTGCTGCCTTTGGCTCCGTTCTCTGTCAGATAATCCCACACTGCTTCATAATGTTGAGCTGCGGCTCTGGAGGATCCATCCCTCCATCAGAGCTGCTGGGGTTCAGTCCACTTCTGGTTCCTCTGTCAGAGAGATGCCTTTCCTCCCTGTTTCCTTCATCTGCTGGATTACAGAGTTTTTAGACCCAGCTCTTGTTCTTGTGTCCTCCACTGGTCCAGTTTCCTCAGATGTTTTCAGGACTCTGAAAAAATCCAGCAGCAGCTCTTTGGGAATTTGGGAAGCAGCAGCTCTTTGGGAATCCTCAGAAATCCTGTTTCCTGTCTGTCAGACTGGGTTTTCTTTGGCCTTTTGTTGCAGAAATGATCACCTGTCTTGTTTCTTATGTTGTCTTCTTGTTGGACCAGGACTGTGGCTTTTTCCACTGTGGTTTGAAAATCTGTGTTCACATGAAAAACATCAGTTATTTCTAGTAACCTTTAAAGATAAGTCCTGCGGAATAAGGCCGTTCAGTGGGGAGTTACACACTGGCTGTGCAACATGGATCCTGTTGGTGTTTGTATTTCTAATTACTTCCTCTGTTTGATGGCATCAGTCAGCTGGTCTGCTGCTTCCAAAGTTCTGCCTTCGGGCTGCTCTGGAATTTAACCCTTGACCAGGCAGATAACACTAGTACAGCACAATCAGCATGCAGGGAGGACTGCTGAGGCCGGTGTGATCGATGGGCCGCGCTCATCACATGAGCCACTGAGGCAGATATAAAC
The DNA here is from genome assembly GCA_907169785.1 of Menidia menidia. NCBI lineage: Eukaryota > Metazoa > Chordata > Actinopteri > Atheriniformes > Atherinopsidae > Menidia > Menidia menidia. The sequence continues at coordinate 11,677,779 of CAJRST010005557.1, read as the reverse complement.
AGGCCTCAACAGCTCCGTCTCTTCTTCCGTCTACAGCCTCAGGAATGGACCACAGAGTCGTGTTCGCAGCCTTGGACAAAGTGTGCGAAGACAACCTCGCTGTGCTGTGTGGGCCCTCCGACCTGCCTTATGGCACCGTGACCCAGCGCCTGGTCACATGCATGAAAACCATCCAGGAGCACAGCCGGGCCCTGAAGCCTGTGGTGGCCAGCTTCACCACCGTCTACCACCACTACGACTTCGATGCTGAGACGCCCGGGAATGGCTACCGCACGCTGGTTAAGGTAGGACGCAGAGGAGTAAAGAAGCAAACCGACTGGAGTTTGGAAGCAGAAAGAGGGCTCTAACTCAAGGGATGAGCGAGTGTTGTGTCCAACCTAGCAGAGCAGCAGTTTAAAGTTGAATTTGAAGGATGAAGATTAGTTTAAAAAGTCTTCAGCCACCTTTTATTTCTTTATGTTTCTTTATATTCTTTATATTTATATATATTTTCCCTCAAAGAAGCCAGACATCCTTCAAAAGGTTCTTAGTGAAACTAATCCAGGATTTCTGAGGTCTTTCCGAGTTTTTGTAGGGATATTTTCTACTTTTTCACTCATTTTTAGTACAGTTTTAATGTTTGTTGAGCCACTTGATGCAGAAAAAGGCCCCTAACTCAAGGGATGAACCAGTGTTGTGTGGGCGTGTCCTCCCCATAAGGACATTTAGAGGGTTTGTTCAGACTTTGGACCGGGGGGTTAATGGCCTCCCCTGATGTCAGATCTGTGGCTCTCGCCAGGTTTTGCTGTCGTGCCTCCTGCACATCGTCCATAAGGGCCGGTACATCGCCTCCAACTACAACGGCGCCTTCTTCAGGGCCGACCACAACGCCCTGGAGATGGAGGCCTACTGCAGCGCCCTGTGCCAGCTGCGGGCTCTGCTGCACCTGGCCCAGAGGCTGATGAGCGACAACGAGCACCAGCAGCTGTACACGCAGCAGGACGGCGAGCTGAGCCGCAGGTTTGTGCAGGAGTACAGCTCCATGCACAAAGCCTGCTTCTACGGACGCTGCCTGGGCTTCCAGGTCAGCTGTGGATCCTCCAGGACGGCCTGGTGGGGGAAAGGGGGCGTTTCCAGTAGTGTTACACCATTAATCCATTCGCAATTGCCATGTCATGCTGTGCAATTATGTAATCGCATAACAGACTGCGATTTGTGATTCTGTAAACATAAAGAGGATTCTCTCTTAAAAAAATAAAGAAAGAAACTCTTTATCTAACATTTAGAAAAATACAGACATTGATCATAGCCTACATGAAAATAGAGGCATATCAGCACAAATATGACAATGAACGGGACTATCTCAGTGTTGTGGAGCACAGTGAAACCCAAACCGGCTTTAATACAGTACTGTTAAGTCCAGGTTTTGTATTCTTTTGTGTCATGTTTGTATGTTTTCAGTTGAAAAATATATGAAATGATTGTAATTGTCCTTGATGTTCAAGCACACAGACTCATGACACCCTTCATTTATATCATCGCAAATCGCAGTGCAGTCCACAATAATCGCAATTGCACATTTTCATCAAATTGTTTCCAGGCCTTTCACAGCCGGGTGTGCTCTGCTCGCCTCCACAGTTCTACCCTGCGCTCCGCCCCTTCCTGCAGACCATCGTCATCGCCATGGTTTCATACGGAGAGACGTACGGGAAGCATCAGTCTGGGATTGGTGAGTCTGGGAGCCAAACTTCCAGTAGCCACTTCCTGTCCACTGGTCTGTAGGGCTGCCACTAATGATTCATTTTCTAACAACTACTCTTTTGACAAATTTTTCAATCAGTGGACTAATCTTAACTACTAGTTTTCCAAAAAATCAAGGGATTGCTATTTCATTTGAGTTATTTTTGTTTTTAACTTAATTTTGAGTTTTTTATTTTGCAACTCAAGGGCCAAAACATAAAATGTCCCCTGTGTGTCAAAAGTAAACATAACATCAATGAAATAAATATTTAATAAATGAAATAAAATGTAATAAACAAAATAAAATGTGAGAATTTCTTCTATTTTACAAAAATAATAACTCTTTTGAATAACTCCTGTGTGTTTCCTTTTAATTTGCTTGTGCATACCGTTTTTTCTCTCGTGATGAGCCAACAAAGTCTTACAGAGTTCAAACCTCTCTATCACCAGCTGCCCTAAAGTATTCCCATACTTTGTATACTTTTGGTCTTCTAGCAGACGTCTCCGTCCTTGATTCAGACTCACTGGCTGCAGTCATTTTCGTATCAGGCTCAAAACCAGAACCAACAGTAACAGCAGCTCGTGACAGGCGAGGAAACGGGAGACAATTTGCCAGCGGTGCGCGCACAGCAAAACAAAATTTATTAATTTAATATATATATTAATATATATATTAATATATAATAACAGTAATAATAACAATATATATTAATATATATTATATGAATTACTAAATTAATCTAAAGCGAAATGACATGAACTCAGATGAGCCGTTTGCTCAGACAAAAAATAAATAAGCGATAAACAGACTTACAAAAGAAATAGTCACTGACGAAAAAAATATCCATGGACTTAAATTTTCATCTTGGACTAATAGTGACAGCACTGTGTGGTCTGTGATCAACTGTGACATCTGTCCCCCTGCAGGCAAGGCCGCCCTCTCCCTCCTCCAGTCCGGCAAGTACGTCATCGACCCGGAGCTGCGCGGCGCCGAGTTCGAGCGCATCACCCAGAACCTGGACATGCAGTTTTGGAAGTCCTTCTGGAACGTCACCGAGTCCGACATTCTCTCAGTAGGCAGGGTCAAACGCTGTGTGTGTGCCCAGGGGAGCTGCAAGATCTGGGCTGATCTGAGAGCTCACCGCCTGCCCACCCCCTCCCTCTCCTCTACGCAGGGCTTCAGCCGCATCGCCTCCAGCCCCGTGCAGGTGAACTTCACCCTGAGCGTGCCCCCGGTGCCTCTGCAGCTGCCCCTGGCCTCGGACCCCAGGCTGTCCACCACTGTGTCCCCCCCAGTGGCCCACTGGGGCCCCGGGCCCGTGCACATGCGACTGATCTCCCATGAGCTCAGAGAGGGGCAGGTAAAATAACAGAATTATATTATGAAATTATTATAAATAAATAGAATATAAATGAGAAATAAAATGAAAATTAGCATTTTAAAATGTAAATTCTTAATATTATATTAGAAAAATATTATAAAATATGATAAATATGTAAGGAATATAATACTAAGTAATAAATAAATACATACAATTATTAAATAAATAAATTAGATAATAAAAAAAATATATGATAAATTAAATAAATGTAATAAATTAATACATGTGTAAAATATTAAAAAGATAATATTATGCAATTATTATTAATTAAAAAATAATAAAGTAATGAATAAATACATATAATATTTCATTGTATAAAATATTATGAATAAATATAAAAAAGTTATAAATATACTTTTTACGTTTAAAAGTTACCAAAAACAACTGACAGCTTTTGTGTTTCATGTAATTATATCCCTAAAATAATTATGGAAGAAGTGCCTCCATAAGTTAAGTTCTCACATTTCAGAACAGAGAAATAAATTATTGAAAGACACGATGTGAATGTGAAAGCAAAGATAAGAAGGTAAAGACGTCCTGTTTTGGAGCAGCCGGCTCACCGTGGTGGAGGGCGTGGCCAGCAGAGTTAACCCCTCAGGAACCAGCCCGCAGTGGCTGGTGGCGGCTGACATTTCCCACTCTCCCACTCTGCAGGACAGTGAGGCGATGGCCACCCTGGCCCGTGGGGACCCTGCCCCCCCCTCCGCCTCCCGGCTGCCCTGGGTCCAGAAGAAGCCTCGGTCCCCCTGGCTCATCGTCCACTTCCACGGAGGCGGCTTTGTGGCCCAAACGTCTCGGTCCCACGAGGTACAGAGCAAGCTTTAACCGGACCTCTTTGGCCCCCAAAGCAGCAACTAGCCGTGGAACAAAATGACGGTGAGCTCACTGTGTTTCAGAATTACCTGCGGGGATGGTCGAAGGAGCTGGGCGTCCCCATCCTGTCCGTGGACTACTCGCTGTCCCCTGAAGCCCCTTTTCCCAGAGCTCTGGAGGAGTGTTTCTACGCCTACTGCTGGGCCCTGATCAACTGCCACCTGCTGGGTCAGTGCACGAGTCAGCAGCCCTAATGCTCCCACTTCCCCTCTGAAGGGTTTCCCTGTTTTAAGACACCTGATCAAACACCCAGCAGCTCCTAGCTGTAAGAGAGGGTGAAGACAGGTCTGTGGTGGTTTAATCTGTCAGGAGATTTTTATTCTGGATTCTACAATAGGTGCAAAGTCTGAAATGCAGCAAAGCTGAAGACTTGTTTAACAGGAATAAGCTCACAGAAACTATTTGTAGTGTTTTTCACTTAACAGCTTCATCAATTTCATAAAAGAAAAGGAATGCGGAGTCTGAAGACTCAGTGAAGCCGTTTCTGTCCTCTGAGACCAGCTGGTTTCTGCTCCAGGTATCGGTTGAGGAGCAGAAAGCCCCTTAAGATATTCTGAAATGAGGATCAGGCTCCTTTCCTGGACCTGATGGACCCTTAAAGGCCTTCATCGGACCCGATGGGACCCTAAAAGGCCTTTTTCTGGTCCTGATGGACATTAAAAGGCCTCTTTCTGAACCAGATGGATCCTAAAAGGCCTCTTTCTGGACCTGATTTATCGTCCTATCAGTCTGCAGTCAATTTTAAAGCTTCGCAGGAGCTGAAATGATGGAGTTTTATCTTTCTGGAGAAAGTTTTCAGTGTTTTCATCTTAGAAAATCTGCCAAATTCTTCAGTGAATCTTCAGAGTTTCTGTTCTGGGTTTCATGTCCTGCTCAGAGCAGCTGGTCCAGATCTCTGAGGGACTTTTCTGTAACAGAACCTGTTTTTTGTTAATGTTTTCCAGCTCTGAGGTGGCTGATTGACCTTGTTTCTGTCCTTTCTGAGGGTTTATACTCCCTGAATCTTTCACAAGTTTCAAACTAAACCAACAGTGTTGGAATCATCAATTGACCAAATGAATCAGTAACATCATTCTAACTATAACAAAGTATGTGAAGGAACACAAACACAAGGAAATGATTTGTTTACATTTAACTTTTCAGGCTGTTGTGTGTTTCGATTACCGGGTACATGATGAACTAATTTCATTTGTTTAGCCGTAAACAGATTTTTGCCACTACATTAAACACTCAAAGTGTTCTGTTTACCCTCCGAGACTCACCAGGAGGTAGCAGGGTTCAAACCGATGACCATCCGGGTCACAACTATAGCCTCTGGTCATGTTTGGACTCAGAGAAAACCCAGATATGGGTTCATTTCAAAGGCTGCAGGTGTAAAACGCCCTGAATTTGCCCCCTTTGGCCTGCTGTATACTAAATAAGTTACAAATAAGTCCCTGTATGTCCTATCCTGTGTTTCTGATCAGGTTCTCAGTGGAGGAGAGCCAGTTTTAATTGATCAGTCTTTGTTTCTCTGAGGAAAAAGCCTGATGTTGCACTGAGGATGCCAGCTGTTGCAGATTTCCCTGAAGTCCCTGACATTCCCTGAAGTTGTTTTACCAGAAAAAGCACAAAGCAGACGGACTGTTGTCCCACATCAAGACTCAGTCAGACGGCGCTGGGCTGGCCAAGGCCGAAGGCGAGCAGGGCTTCATTCATCTGACTCAGGAGGAACAAGACGTCCTTCAGTCCGTCTGTCAGGCCGGGTTCTGCCGGAGAGAGAGCCAGGAGGCCTCAGGCCAGCAGAGCTCCCTCCATCCCCCTCCATCAAGCTCCCCCTGCTGGCCTGGATGGGCTGCTGGTGCCTCTGTGTCCATCTTTCCTCCTCTGATGGAGAATGAAGGGCACAAATAACCTGAAGCCTCTCTGAAAAGGACTCACTTGTGCTATTTGGGTGTTCTGTGAGGGGGTTGGAGACACTCCCCTCACTTGGCAAGCGCCCAGTCTTTTTGTCAGACACCCTGTTTTTATCTATTTGTTCTAGGGGTGGGACGGTTCACAAAATCCACGGTTCGGTTCGTTTAACGGTTTTGTGGTCACGGTTTTCGGTTCGGTTCGGTACATGGTGATTGGTAGGAAAATCTATTATGTCTTGTATAGTCAGGTTAAAACTAGGGATGGGGATCGTTAATATTTATTGATATCGATACTTTTATCGATACTCCTTATCGATCCGAGTCTTTATCGATACCACTATCGATAATTTTCTGTTATTTGGTGGAAAGACGATGCGACAATATTTAACAAATAAATAATTGTATTTTAAATTAAATGTAATTTTTAATAAATGTTGGCATCAGTAGTTTAATTATATATTCTAAAATAATTAGAGCAATATACAACTGTATTACTCATGTTTCTCGCCAAAAACTCAATTTCCCTTTTCTTTACGTTACACTTGAACGCATCATGATAACCTAATTGTCGTTTTACTGAGTCAATCTGAACACATCATCACGCAGCACGTCTGAAACTTTATTTACTTTTCAAGCTAACTAGCTTGTATGCTGCCAATTACAACACAGATTTCACAATTACTATTGTAATAATAAAAAAACGACCAGACTCGATAGTGGTATCGATAAGCCCAAACGTTATTGATTTTCGGGTTTTGAAAAAAGTGGAACCGGGTCCTTGATAGAACCGGGTTTCGATCCCCATCCCTAGTTAAAACTGAAAGAAAAAAGCAGTCTGACATTTGATACATTATTGTGACAGTCTTAGGTTAAAAATAGGCGAGATTCTGGCATTGCAAGCGAGGAAATAGTGCTAATTCCAACATGTGCTTGACTCTAAATGCAAAGAGGTCTATACAGCAGACCTAGAAACTGCTGTAGGTGCGTCTGATTTTTATCGGCTACGCTGCTTCGCTTCTTCTTCTTGTTTACTACTGGTGGTTGGCTTTGGGCGCAGTAGCGCCCCCTTCTGCTCTGGAGTGTAAACGCTTCCCTCTGAGAAAAAGGAGCAGTGCATGAACCGTGCGGTACACACGCGAACCGAACCGAGACAGTCGAACCGAACGGTTCGGACGGTTTTCAGAAACCGTCCCATCCCTAATTTGTTCTATTTAATTTACTTTCAGTATGTTTTGGGTTTGCGTTTAACCTTTCTCTCCCTCTCTGAGGAGGCTTGGACTGGGCTGACGAGGGCCTGCTGTGTCTGATTGGTCGGCTGGCTTGAGGAGAAAGGGGGGAGATTGGTTAAATAAGAGTGTTTGCTGTTGTATTTTTTATATAGTTGTTGGTTATTTTGATGGAGTAAAGCCTTAAGGAGCTATGCAACTAAGTGTTTAGTGTGTCTGCTGTAAATGTGTATTAAATATTAATGGGTGTTGATTATAGTGGATGTACTCCTGGATGGTTTGACCCATAGTCTTGTAGGAGGATTATGAGGAGATGTTGTACCAAAAGAAGTGAGACTAAACTAAAACTGAGCTCAAATTACTGTGTCACCCTTAGTGGACGCTGCCATTTGACACCTCATAATGTCTTTTTTTCAAGGAGAAACCTCCCAGTTCAGTTCAGATGAAGAGCTTTGTGTAAACACAGTCATAATTCAACCATTTTTCCAGTTTTTCCAGTTTTCCAGCCGGTCTTCACTGTGTTCCTGCTCTGCTTTCTGGTCCAGGCTCCACGGCCGAGCGGGTCTGTCTGGCCGGGGACAGCGCCGGAGGAAACCTCTGCATTACCGTCTCCATGAGGGCCCTGACCTCCGGGATCCGCCCGCCAGACGGCATCATGGCGGCCTACCCCGCCACCCTGCTCACCACGGACGCCTCGCCCTCCCGCCTGCTCACGCTCATCGACCCCCTGCTGCCTTTAGGTGTCCTGGCAAAGTGCCTCAACGCCTATGCAGGTAGGCACAGATCAGCAGGATTTATCTGATAACCTGACAATAATGGAGGTCAAAGGGATGTACCCTGGGCCTCCCTCTGATTGGACCATTTAGGAGTCAAGTCCATATAATTTTAAATCATAAATGCACCATTTCCACTGAAATCAGCGCATCCAGGTTTGCTTCCTGGTGATAATGTGACAAATAAAACTAAATATTTATTTCAATCATGAGTGCAGCAGCCAGGAAAGCCATCGCCAGGAAGGGGCTCCGCCCCCAAATCCCAAAGCTAAACGAGTGGTTTGACATCATGCATGACGTTTTTCAAGCTAGAGAAAAAAAAGCTTAATATCATACTGAAACAAGGGGAAATCTCTGTAAAATCATTCAAAATTTAGCTTTTTTAGGTCTATAGATGAAGGGAAATCATTGTTGTGTTCAAAGAGCTCAGACATCTGAGCTTTTACTGCTTTTTTTACTGTTTTAATCTAAAGGAAAATGCTTTTTTACACCAATCATGTTCTTATTGTGGAATTAAAATGTTGTAAATAAGTCATTCTGACCCTCAGAACCAAATGTATTTAAATCTTTATACAGACATTTTAAATCGAAAGATAAACCCTCTGAGGTTCTATGAGGAAAAACTACCTGTACCAGGACAAATTCTAGTTATTAGATCTGGAACAAAGCAGAACCAGATAATAGCTTTAAGGATCTCAGGAGGTTTAGGGGCCTCCCATCCAATTGGAGGCCCGAGCTGTTCTGGTTCTCGTGCTGTAAGCGGACCTGGTCTCTGTTCCAGGGTCAGACTTCCAGACCCTGGAGCCGGTGGAGAGGAGGGGCAGCCTGAGCGCTCTGGGCCGGGACACGGCCCTGTTGCTTAGCGACCTCACCCAGGGGGCCTCCAACTGGCTCCAGTCCTTCCTGGACCCCAACCGGACCTCAGGGGGAGCCGGTTCCCCGCGGGGGAGGGCCTCCGCCAGGCCGCCTGCCCCCTCCTCCTCGCCAGACTCTGCGGACCTGCTTCATTACCCAGAAGGCTTTGCGCCCCTGCGCTCCGAGAGCCTGGCGATGGTCCATCCGATCGCCTGCCCGGTGATCAGGAACCCGTTCGTTTCGCCCCTGCTGGCGCCCGCCAGCCTGCTGAGAGGCCTGCCGCCGGTGCACATAGTGGTGAGACATTTCCCATGATGCTCTGGGGCAGGAAGCTTTAATTCAGAGAGTCCAGGTTCAAAAAGCTCTATTCATCCTGAGGGGAAAGTGCTGTGCAACACTTAGGATTCAGGGTGAACATAAATGCTAATAAAGTAGTGAACAACTGTTTAAAGTGACCAGTACAAAATTCTAGCAGCATTTTAAAATACAGATAAGTAATAACAGAGAAATGAGGAGAAATTAGGCTGGACCTAATGCTCATCTCCCATCTAATCTAATTCCCTACAGTTTTTAAAGTTTTGTTACTTTGTGGGGGCCGTTGGGGACAGATTGTGTGTTCATATTTTAAACTTCTCTGGTCTTTTTCCTGATCATTTGCAGACTTTTGCATCATTTTTTGAGAATCTTCAGTGTCACTTTGCATCCGTTTGCTGTAATTTGCAGACGAGCCGAGTGTCCTTTCTGTCATTTTTTTAGCCAAGGAGCTAAAAGCTGAATTTATTCTGAGGATGCAAAGCTGAACCTGAAGCTTTTCTTGATTTCTGCACATATCTGTCCTCCATCCTTTTGCTTTGAAATTATGATAAAATGTTGGATTTGCTCCCGTTTTGAGGCTCCTTGGAGCCCAGACCTTTTCCCAGCTGCTCACTTTGCCTGTGTGCTCTCAGGCCTCTGCTCTGGACGCCCTGCTGGACGACTCGGTGATGTTTGCTAAGAAGCTGCGCGCCATGGAGCAGCCGGTGACCCTGACGGTGGTGGAGGACCTCCCCCACGGCTTCCTCAGCCTGTCCCAGATCTGCAAGGAGACGCAGGCCGCCGCCGACATCTGCGTGGCGCGAATTAGGGAGATCTTCGAAAGGGGAGCCGCCCACAAGCGGCCGGAGACACAGAGCTGACACTCCCAGGGAGGAGCGCCACCTTGTGGACTGGAGGAGACACGCTGCACTTTAACCGGAGCGAAGCGGCGCCCAGAGCGCTAACTAAACCGACAAACTGCGACCAACAGGAGGCCTGATTCAGCCCCCGTTTAGTGCCTTTAACTGAAGTTACTCAGACGGAAACCAGGAGCAAAGCTTTGCTTGAGCAGGAAACACATCCCAGACACACACAGTGTGTGTTGTTCTGATGTTTGATCAGTATTTGTGTTGCTTCTGAACACACCAGCTTCTAGCCCTCAGCCACTAAATGAGAGGAACAGTCAAACTTACCTACACGTTCTGGGTCATTTTTAACCTCTTTTCTCACCAGAGTTCTTCCAAACTGGCTAAAATACTCAGAACAAACTCAGAATTTCCCACTTTTGAGCCTTAATTTAAATCCAAATGTTGTACTCAGCTCAACTACATTAATAATGTTAACAGATATCTGTCTCACTATAACTCTGATTCTCAAGTTTCCAAAATCTTGCACGCAGTAGGTCGGCGAACACAACAAAACTGCTGTGAAATATCAGAAACCGTCATTTTTATCACTTTGTAGGATTCAGTCTGCTTCTGCTTCTTTTACATTTTGATTATTCATCATTTTTAGCAGCTTTTAACCCTTTAAAAGACGGTTTCTCTACACATTTCCACAGTTTCTTTAGTGAGTTTTTTCTAAAGAGCAGCAGCTCAGATTTTTTTCCTGCTGAAAAGCAGCCGAAACAGTGTGTGTTATTCTGAATGCTGGATTAGTATTTGTCGATCAGAAGGAGGCCTTCAGCTGCTGCTGGCCAGCCGTCTCTGGATGTGAGCGGGGAGGCATCTCCCGGAGCTGTTACATGAAAAGCCTGTAATAAATCCAAACCACCAGCTGTTTGTGTTTGATTCAGGCTTTGGGAAGCTGTGGAGTTACTTTATGGGGGGCTGTCCCCCTTTCTGTGAGCTGTTATTTCTCGATGAAACACAAAAGTGAAGGCAGACTATGTAAAAATCTCAATGAAATAATACCTGGGACAGAGTGAGCCACCTCACAGATACTTTAGAGGCTTGTACAGCTGACAATGATCAGATTATAACAAGTAAAGAGCATCCATAATTACTATAAACATAACAGATATGTTGGTATCAGGTGGTGAATGTTTGATCAGAGCCAAAAACAAGAGCTGATTCCACTTTCTGGAGAAATAATTAATTATGTTATAGTTAAACCAAACTTTTTACGATGTTTATGCATAAATGTGCTGAATATCCACCAATTAAATGAGCCCAGAGGGTCAGCTCTCTCCTATTGGTCAGTAAACAGGAAGTAGAAAAACCTGTCCTGCTGACTGACCAGTAAAAACCTGGTTCTGGTGCTCTAGAGCCTCAGAGCTGCTAAATGATACAGAGCTGATTCCTCTTTCTGTCTGAGTGAAGCAGATGGAGGTCAGTCTGATAAATAAGTCCTGAAACGGAGAAATCACAGCAGATCTGTTAGAGTCCTGATGCTTTTAATGAAGCTCTGCTCCTAAAAATCACACTTTGAGCTCCCAGACATCCAGATTTGACCCCTGTGAGCTCTGAGGCTCCTTTCTGAGCCCAGATCCTTTTTCTTCTACTCAGTTTAAGCTGAACTTTCACAGAGTTCCTGTCATTTTCAGTTATTGTGTGCCTCTGCATCCTTTATAATCAGATAAATGTCAGCGTTCCTCATAGATTTATTGGTCTTTTATGGATATTTTGTACTTCAGGACACAAATGGAGCAGAACACTCACAGTTTGTCATTTCTGGCTCCGGAAACTCATCGTTTTTAATTTCACTGAAGCTACTGAACACATCTGTAGGATTTCTGACTTTTTCCACTTAGAACTGAGGAGTAATTTCATTAAACTAACCTCTGCTTCTGAAAAAGGAGATTACTCACCATAGTGTTGCAGAAGAGGTAGAAAAACATAAATATTTAGTTATATTTCTCGCAAAATGTCCCAAAAACAGCAGAATCTATGAGCTGAAAAAAGCTAATTACGCCACCGCTCCGGTACAGGCCTCCCTCCTCCCGGAGCTGCAGTAACCAGGTATGGACGCAGGGGGGCAGCAGCGGCGCCAATGCGGCGTAGCATAAACAGGAGGGCGACACCGAGGAAGAGGGAGCGAAGAAGAAGGCGACCATGTTGATTTAAAGGAAGAAGAAACACAATAGACGCGATTTATTTCAAGAAATTTCCAACGAATTCAGAAAAGAGTTGTCGAACCACCGTACGCTGAGCATTGCTTATAAATTAACGAAAAAATTAAGGTACGTTTCTGGAAACTTGGGGGCGTCATCTGTCTGTAAAAACACCCAGAAAATCGGGAGCAGATTAGCAGGAAGCTAACGCTAGCCGCAGGACTTATTTTTGCTAAGCTAGCTTCGAAGCTAATTAGCATGTTAGCTCTTTTAGAGTGTAAATGGAAAAAAATTCTGATCTAATTTCGATCGCATTTTTGGTATTTGAACCCTAAACACATATTTAGAAATTCGTCAAAGCAGGAGCTTGTTAAAAGTCAGGAGTTTTGCTGCGTGTCGGTTTGTTATAGCTGTGTAAGCTAACTCAGTTAGCCCAACGGAGCTAATGTTTCCCTCTGACACGCAGCTGTAACGTCACGTTAAACGCGCTGTCACACAAATAAGATAAATACACTATTTTACTTGTTTTAAGATATAGTTTTTACTTGATCGTAAAAGGCTTTTTGGAGCCCCTTTCCTGTAGGTTGTTGGTTTAAATAAAAACAGCGGTTTGCGGTCATAAACTCGACGTGAAGTTGTTTTGATGAGACGTCAGCAGCTTAAAGTTGCTGCCATTCGTTTAGGTAACAGCTTAATCCGTCAGTTTAACCTGCCCTGAACGCTCCTGCCAGGTTTCCTCAGTTAGCACGAAGGCCAGTAGCTTGTTAGGAGCCCAAATAAATCACAAATAATTTACCAGCTTTATAAATATGAGAATATCACCTGCTTTTGATAGAATGATTGAACCCTAATGTGTTAAAATAAAATTAGACTGAAAAGGACGGAATGGAAAAAAATCACGTTTAACCTGAAATTAGACATGTGGTAAAACTTAGATTAGTGATGTTTGACCTGCTGATTGTAGCTTAAGAATCAACAACTGTATATTAAATTGTGGATTTGATGGAACTTTTCCATTTTCACAAATTTAAACAGATTTATTTATGCAATTCTGATAATTTTGCTGACTCACATTTTTGTGTTACAATATAAATTAAATAATAATCTGTTGGGACGTTTTGTCAGATAAAACAAATTTATTGGAAACATTTTGGGTCTTTTAAACTAGTAAATTCTACAGATGGATCACTGATACTCCAAATAGCGCGTATTTATAGTAAATTTGATTTATTTTTTGTCTTTAGGTGGAACGTTTTTGTTGTCGAGCGGGAGTATTTTTTTGTTTTGTTTTTTTGTTTTTTGGAGGCCGGGGGTTGGACGGCGCCGTGCTCTCACAGTTCACAGACCAGGCTGAAAACCTGTGGCGTCCAAAAAGAAAAGAAAGCACAAACTGAACCCAACCGGGGGGAAAAGCTCTTTTGCCCCCACTGGATCTTTGTTTCCCCACACATGGAGCGACTTTTCCCCGCTCAGTGGAGATAAACACGGTCACAAACTGCATCGTTTTTTGGGGAAAAACTTGTACAAAGTGGGACATCCTGTTTCCCTTTTTTCAGGAACAGGGATACTGAGCAGCTCTTATGGACTCCAGTCGGAAACGAGACACATTGCTGAACTTAGACAGAGAAGTATTGAACTGAGATTATATAAAAGAATCTATTCCCCAAGTGCAGATTGCCTTAGTTGTTCTATTTCAGGACTGGAACCGCTTTCCTACTCGTTCACATATAATTTTTCTATATAGTGGACGGGTAAATTCATGCATATGAATGCATGTTTCTCTTCATTTTGAAGAGCTCTTGTGTATAAACTCTTTTTGTTGTTGTGCGTCAGTCACTCTGCTGTTGAAGGGGACCGAGTGCATGTGTAAATACTACCAATCCACTTGTTGTGAAGGCTGGGGCAGATTAAGGGTAGAGAATTTTCTTTGTTAATGCTTAATTCAACTTTTTTTGTCGTTTTTTTTACTTGAGAGAATTTTTTAAAAACAAAAAAAACAACCTAAGAAGTAAAAATCTTAATACTGGGAATAAAAAACAGAAAAAAAAGTCAGGAAAAATGGCAACGGCCAGGACAGAGAGCGTGGGCCCGGTGGTGGTGGGACTGAACAAGCAGAACGGGCAGCTCCGAGGGCAGAGCAAGGCCGGCCCCGTCCAGCCGACCACGCCGGGGAAGGCAATGGCCGCCCCCCAGAAGGCGGGTGGCGCCCCCCAGAGGGCAGGCGGCGCCCCTCAGGAGGCGGGAGGTATCAAGTTCGGAGACGACTGGAAAAGGAGCCTGCACCTCCCCCCCAAAGACAACAGAGTTAGAACCTCGGTGAGTCCCGTGGCTGGTCCTGGTGGTGCATTCTGGGTATCTACTTCCCTGCCCACTGCCTTGCTCACTGCCCTGTTCACTTCCCTGTTCACTGCAGGACGTCACAGCCACCAAGGGGAACGAGTTCGAAGACTACTGCCTCAAAAGGGAGCTCCTGATGGGCATCTTCGAGATGGGCTGGGAGAAACCCTCACCCATCCAGGTACCAACACCCTCCCAGTTTCTGTTTCCAGTCACACAAAAGGCAGAATCCATTTATTTGAATCTCATTAAGTAAATGCCAAATTGGTCCAATTCACTCAGTTAATTTAAAAAGAAAAAAAAGGATTCTTTTTTAAGGGAACCTGCAGATTGTTCTAAGTCTTGTTCTGTGCACAAGGGGACTGTCGGAGGGAAAACCTCCATCAGAACCAGAGAAAAATCTTCCATAAGTGAGAGCAGTTTGATGTGTTCACCAGTGTGGAAATGATCTTTGTTTATATTTCTTCCTATTTTCCCTCAAAGCAGCCAAGCGTCCTTTAAAGTGTTCATTAGTGACATTTATCAAGGATTTCTGAGGCATTTCAGAGTTTTTCGCTGGTACATTTTCTACTTTTTCACTCATTTTAAGTCCAGTTTTAATATTTGTTGAGTCAGAAAGAGGCCCCTAACTCAAGGGCTGAGCCGGTGTTGTGTCCAATCAGCAGAGCAGCAGTTTAAGGTGGATCTTTAGGGTCTTTATTAGCAGCAGCCTGTCACACAGACACATCATTTGTTCCATTTCTGTAGCTGATGGAGGAAAAAGGCCAAAGAAAACACAGTCTGACAGACAGGAAACAGGATTTCTGAGGATTCCCAAAGAGCTGCTGGCTGAAAACTGAGGAGATCTGAGTCTGGTGAGCAGTGAGTCCTAAAGATTTTCTCTGGTTTCAGGAGGAGAGCATCCCCATCGCGCTGTCGGGCCGGGACATCCTGGCCCGAGCCAAGAACGGGACGGGGAAGAGCGGCGCCTACCTGATCCCCCTCCTGGAGAGGATAGACCTGAAGAAGGACCACATCCAGGGTGAGCCGTCGGCACCACGCCGCCCCCCCACCCCCCCGACAGCCTATCAGAGCCTCTGCTTTTGCCTGCAGCCATCGTCATGGTACCCACACGCGAGCTGGCGCTGCAGGTGAGCCAGATCAGCATCCAGATCAGCAAACACCTGGGAGGAGTTAAGGTCATGGCCACCACCGGTGGCACCAACCTGAGGGACGACATCATGCGCCTGGACGAGACCGGTAACAAAAACTGGCTGCTAAAGTCCTTACAGGCAGCAGCAAAATACTTTCTACTTTAATCTGAAATGCTTGTTTGTTAAACTTGGACATGAGCTGTAAAATGGAAGCAAAAGCATCCACCAATAAAATTAAATTTAAGAAATATTGAATACAAAACAGTGTAAAAATAATTCATAATTTATTAATGTAAAATTGATCACAAATATTATATATATTTCAGTTAAAACATTAAATAAGAAATTAGAAAAATTAAGTAAAATGGCTATTAAATATATAGAAATAAATGTTTTCCATGATATTTATTTTTTATTGGCAGTTATCATCATAAAAATGTACTTATTAGAGTGCATATAATTATTTTCTTTGAAAAATGTATTTTATTAGCAGTTTCTACTATTTAAAAACTAAAGTTTTTAAATGGTAGAAGTGTTTTAAAGGCAACAGCAAAAGGATTTGCTTTATCTTCTCTGTTTTAATTGGAAATGCTGATGTTTTCAGGAGGTTAAACTTGGACATAAAACAGAAAATGGAAGCAAAAGCATCCATCAATAAAATACAATTTAAAAAATATTTACAAAATAAATGAACACGGTGTGTAAAAATGAATAATTAATTGATTTTGACAAATGTAAAATTGATTTAAAAAAATTTAAAATATTGCAGTTAAAACAACAAATTAAATTTTAAAATATTCAAAAGAATATACATTAAATTAAAAATGAAAATGTTCTCCTCCATAGTTGTTTTATTAGCAAATATCACCACAAAAACTTATTACAACATTAACCGTTAACCTTAATTACTTTGCTGAATTTCTTTTTTTTATTAGCAGTTTGTACTTTTAAAAAAATTGCTAATTTTGATCATATTTAAATTTACTTATACCTCAGATAAATTCCAGTTTAGTCATTTTTATTTAAAACCAGATCTAAAAGCCTCAGTCAGGAGACACATTTCTGTCATTTTCATGTTGATTGAATTAGACTTTAAAGTTGCTAAAGGTCTAAATGATTAGACATTCCAATAGGAGCTTTGGGGGACTGATTAATTCAGCTTTACTCTGCCCTGTCCTCAGTTCACGTGGTCATCGCCACACCGGGGAGGATCCTGGACCTGATCAAAAAGGGCGTGGCCAAGGTGGACCGGGTCCAGATGATGGTGATGGACGAGGTAAAGCTGCTGGATCCTCTGGGCCTCTTTTCCTTCAGCCTCTCTGCTCCCCTCAGGCCGAATTCATCAGCTAGATTGATAATGTTAACAGATATTTGTCTCATAATAACTCTGATTCACAAGTTTCCAAAATCATGTACGCCCTCAGCCACTAAATGAGAGGAATTGTCAAACTAACCTACACGTTCTGGATAATTTTCACATCTTTTCTCACCAGATTTCTCCCAAATTGGCTAAAATACTCAGAACAAACTCAGATTTTCCCACTTTTGAGCCCCAATTTAAATCCAAACTTTGAAATGAGCTCAACTAGATTACTAATGTTAGTAGACATTTGTCTCTTTATAATTCTGATTCTCAAGTTTCCAAAATCCTGTACGCAGTCTGACCGACAAAACAGCTGTGAAAATATCAGAAAATCATAATTTTTTTCATTTTAAATGATTCAGTCTGCTTCTGCTTCTTTAATATATTGATTATTCACCATTTTTAGCAGCTTTTAACCCTTTAAAAGACGGTTTCTCTACATATTGCCACAGTTTCTTTAGTGAGTTTTGTCCGAGGAGCAGCAGCAGCTCAGATTTTTCCTGCAGAAAAGCATTAAAAAGTGAAACTCTCTGCTTCCTCTAATGCTCCCGCAGGCCGACAAGCTGCTGTCTCAGGACTTTGTGGTGCTCATCGAGGACATCATCAGCTTCCTGGCCAAGAACCGGCAGATCCTGCTGTACTCGGCCACCTTCCCCATCAGCGTGCAGAAGTTCATGGTGAGAGCCGGGTGGTGGGAGGGGGCTCTGGTGGCCTTTTTTGGGGGGAATCCTCAGAATTTGCTGTCTCCCCCATTTAAGGCCAAGCACCTGCAGAAGCCCTATGAGATAAACCTGATGGAGGAGCTGACTCTGAAGGGAATCACGCAGTACTACGCCTACGTCACCGAGCGGCAGAAGGTCCACTGCCTCAACACGCTGTTCTCCAGGGTAAAAAAACGTTTTTCTGAGCCACCCAGATGGCTGGAAAGGGTCTGAGGGGGTCTGGTTCACAGCTGAGGAGCTATTTACAACCAGAATGAGCCTTTTTCTTGGAGAAATGTAAATATTAGATATTGTAGGGTACATTTTAGGGGTAAAAAATGTCAATTTTAAACATTGCATGGTAAAAAACTGTAAATATTAAACATTTTTAGGTTAAGAAATGCAAATCATGTACATTTAAGGGGTAAATAACTGTAAATATTGCACATTGTAGGGTGAAAAACAACAACTTTTTTAGGGTAAAAAAACAAACAAATTATTCATGTTAAGGTTAGGTAAATAACTAAATATTGCACACTTGGAGGGTAAAACTGCAAATCTTGCAGGTTCTAGGGTAAAAACTGTGAACATTGTTCATCTTAGGGTAAAAAAAACTGTAAATATTGCACATTAAAGATAACAAAAACTCTAAATATTGCTCTTTGAAGGGTAAAAACTCAATATTTCTCATTGTAGGCTTAAAAAAAAGTCTGAATATTGCACATTTAGGGGTTAAAAAAATGCAAATATATTAACATCTATAGGGGGAATATTATTCTTTTAATTATTTAAACCAGAGAAGAAGAAGGCTTCCCACTCAGAC
>CAJRST010005557.1:11620205-11631401 GCA_907169785.1 Menidia menidia | reverse complement strand
TTATTTTTAAAATCAGTAAGATTTAAGGGGAATTTGCTTAATTATTTTCTTATGAAACTCTGATCTTTATGAGGCTCTATTTAAAAAGAGCTTCATATTTCTTTAATATTTAATTCAATATCAGACAAAAATGACCTTTTTCACATTTTATTTTCTCCCAAAAAGCTTCTTTTGATGCTTAAAAATCAATTTTCTTGTCCTTTTTCCGTAAAATCGGTCAGATTTGACTTGAATTAGCTTCTTTAGTTTGGTTTAAAATACTCTGCTCTCTATGAGCCTTTGTGGCCGAAGCGGCTCACATTTGTGTGGCGTTTAGCTTCGCGTTGGGCCGACAAAATCTGGGTTTGTTTCCTTTGAGTAAACACAGACGACGCAGCCTGGTGGGAAGAAGAGTCTTTACTTTAGGCTCCATGAACAGTTACAAGTTCCAGCTCAGCGTCCACCAATCAGAGAGCTCAGAGAGACGGAATGTTCCGGAAGCTTCTCCACGACAACGGAGCCGCTAAACAGGGCGCAAAGAAACTCAGAGCAGCTATTTACAGGCCGGGTCCGGGTCAGAGTCTGAAACCGGGTCTGGATCCGGGTACGGGTCTGAACCAGGCTGGGTCCGGGTATGGGCCAGGTCTGGGTCTGGGTCTGAGACCGGGTCTGAATTCGGGTCTAGTCCAGACCGGGTACGAGTCCAAGTCCAGTTAAGGCCAGTCTCTCCGGCTCAGGCCGGGTCTGGGCCTAGTCCAGGTGCAGGTCCGGGCCGAGTCCAGGTCCGGGCTGAGTCTGGGTCTGGGCCGGTTCAGACCTAGTACAGATCCAGGCCTAGTCCAGGTCTGGTATAGGCCGGTCCAAGCCGGTTCGGGCCGGTTCAAGCCAGGTTTGGGCTTAGTCCATGTCTGGGCCTAGTCCAGGTGCAGATCCGGGCTGAGTCTGGGTCCAGGCCGATTCAGACCTAGTCCAGATCCGGGCCCAGTCCAGGTCCGGTATAGGCCGTTCCAAGCCGGTCGGGCCGGTCCACGCCGGTTCGGGCCGG
Organism: Menidia menidia; assembly: GCA_907169785.1. Taxonomy (NCBI): domain Eukaryota; kingdom Metazoa; phylum Chordata; class Actinopteri; order Atheriniformes; family Atherinopsidae; genus Menidia; species Menidia menidia. Next base: position 11,630,377 of record CAJRST010005557.1, on the reverse strand, counting down.
GTTTGGGCTTAGTCCATGTCCGGGCCTAGTCAGAACCGGGTCCAGGTCTGGTAGGGCCACCTCAGGCAGGCCCAGGCCAGGTCCGGGTCGGGGTCTGGGTCTGGGTCCGGACCGCATCAGGCGCTGGCCATCTGCAGCAGTTGCTCCTTGAACTTCTGCGCCTGGTGCGACAGGCCGGCCACCCGGTCCACCATGTCCTGGATGGCGGCGGCGTTGGGGTAGTTCAGGGCCGCCATCTTGGTGGCGGCGACCACCGACCTCAGCAGGTCGCACAGCACGTTGCTGGAGTTCATGACCCGGTTGGCCAACTCAGGCGCGGCGGCTTGCCGGGACAGGGAGTCCCCGATGAAGACCAGCTTGTGGGCGCTCAGGATGACGAATTTGCTGTGCGCCACGAAGATGCGCGGCGGCTGTCCGGCCCGCACGCCACCGAAAAAGGCGTCCACGGCGCCCAGCAGCGTGGAGAAGTGCTGCTCGCACTGCTGCGAGTAGAAGCCCAGCAACTGGCGGTCCCGGGCGCCCACGTGGGACGAAGCTGGGTCGGACGGCAACCCGGATAGCGAGCCGCTCGTCCACTGGGAGAAGTCGCTCTCCACCGGTTTGATCACCTCCTGCTCAAGCTTCCTGAACTGGTTGATCTGGGAAAGACCAAAGGAGACTGAGCAGGTCCCCAAAAGCACCGGCAACCGCCAGTCCTGAAGACATGGTCCCATCCTATAGACCCTAACCAAACCCTAAAGATCTGACCCTACCCTAAAGACATGGTCCCATCCTAAAGACCCTAACCAAACCCTAAAGATCTGACCCTGCCCTGAAGACCTGACCCCAATCGAAAGACCATAACCAAACCCTAAAGACCTGAAACTACCCTGAAGACCAGGTCGACCCCTAAAGACCTGAGCCCTCCCTATTGACCTGATCCTACCCTGAAGACCTGGTCACACCCTAAAGACCTGCCTAATCGTGAAGACCTGACCCTACCCTAAAGACCTGACCCCTCCCTATAGACCTGACGCTACCCTATAGACCTGACCCTACCCTATAGACCTGACGCCACCCTAAAACCCTGACCCCACCCTCAGGTAATCTTACCTGTTCCTGGCCCAGCTGAACTTGACTCTGTTTGATGATGTTCTCCTTGTCCAAAAGCTCCTTCTGCTGTCGTTCAAAGTCTTCTTTTCCCTGTCGGGGGAAGGTAAGAGAGGCACTCAGCCCTCCTGCTCAGTGGGGTCTGACTCGCCGATCCAGAAGGCGGCGCCTTACCTGCAGATGGACGTAATCGTAGTCCTCCATCCAGCTTTTGACGCACTTCTCGCTGTTCATGTTGTCTTTGTCCTGGCTGGCCGACAGGGGGAAGGGTTTGGTGTGCGCCTTGTGGCTGTCGCTGTCGGATGGGGGCGAGGCCAGCAGGTGGGCGGGGGCCTCCTCGGGCAGGCCGCCGTCCCCGTGCGCCCGCCGGAACAGCAGCTCGGCGTTGGCGCCAATGGTGGAGGCCAGCTGCTTGGCGTCGTCGGGGACGGTCCGGGACACCATGAGGAAGCGGTCCAGCTCGTCGCTCTTGGCGTGGTGCCTCCCCCCCGGGGCGGGCGGGGCGTTCAGGGCCCAGCCGCCGGCCTCCAGGGCCTGGTGGGTCTGCAGCAGGATCTGCTGGGAGTCCTCCAGGCGCCCCAACTGCCGCCTCAGTTTGGCGTGCAGGCCGGCGTCCGGCAGGCCGGCGGCGTTGGCGGCGGCTCCTCTGCCGAACGCCGTGAAGTCCCCCACGGCCGCCCGGACGCGGTCCAGGCCGACCCGCACGTCGTTGGCGTGCCGCTCCATGAAGGGAAACGTCCTCCAGTGGGGGGAGGCGGCGGTGGCGTGCAGCGCCCCCACGGCGAGCTCCACGGCCTGCTGCAGGCGCTGGAGCCGCTGCACGCCGGCGTCCAGGTCCAGGCCCAACCGCGCCTCGGGGGCGGAGCCTGTGGACGAGGAGGAGGTGGACATGCTGCTGCGAGAGCTGCCCGTGCTGGAGAACGACAGCCGGTTCACGCCGTCCACCAGGTCGGCCGCCGCCGCCACCACTGGCGCCCGGTGTGGGGGGGGCGGCGCCCCCCGGGGGAAGTCGTAGACGTCCCGCTGGGACGGAGGCACGTCGTAGACGCCCTCGCTGCCATTGACGGGATGATGTGGCTCCACGCTGGGGGGGAAGTCGTAAATAGACGGGCTGCTGGCGGGCATGGCGGCGAGGGGGGGCGGGACGTCGTAGATGCCCTCCTGCTTGTGTTTGAGGGGCTGCGGGAAGTCGTAGTTCCCCTCCTGGAGGGCCGCGGCGGTCCTGCAGGGCGGCACCGAGTAGACCTGGAGGAGGGAAACCATCAGAGGGTCTTTCTTGGGTCTTATTGACCCCCCCACTTCCTGCCAGCTGCTTTCTAAAGGAGGAAGTCCATTTCTGTCTGTAATATCTGCTGGAATAGAGCTCATTTAGTAGGAATCAGAGCTCGGGTGGGAATTCAAAGTTTAAATTTCAGATATTCTGATTTCTTTGTATTTCCACAGCTCTGAGTTCCAGCTTTCAGTCGACTGGTTTCAGCTCATCAGCACAAAGTTTCCTTCATTTCTGGATGCTGGAACAGAGCTCATTTCCAGGAAATGAAGCCTCATTCTCTGGACTCTAGTTTTGATCAGAGACTCAGATGTTGATGTGTGATCACAGACCGGTTTCTGTCAGAGTTTAACCAGCAGAGCAGGAAGCATCCAGCTGCTTTTCAGACCCAAACAGGAGGAAAACACTAAGGACTCAGAGCTGCTGCACAAACTGGGGGGTTTAAAACAACCCAGTGAACCTCTGTGGGCTGGAAACCGTAGAATAAATCTAAACTATCTTTAACTGCTTGTGATAGTTTGAACTGGGAGGCCCGTCGCTCCTTAGGTTTTTAATCCACAGTTATTATAATGGAATGAAACCATGGTATTTATAGTCCCAAACACCAATAAATCAGCAGACTGAAACCAGCCTAAACGCTGCCTTGGGTTTTCAGAGCAGCAGCTTGAATGAGGAAGTGAAAACCCAGCCGGAGGGTGTCGACACCTCAGAGTCCTTCCTCCAACAGGGTGGGGTTCAGCAGGCCTTTGACCTTTGACCTGGGCTACTGAAACCTTAGAGCCCCGGGAAGCCCAGCAGACCTGGAGCTCTGGGCCAAGCTGGCAAGCAGAGCTCTAATCTGCTGCGGCCACAGGAACACCAGAAATATGCCGTCTGACGTAATACAGCAGAACCTCTACCTACGTATTTAACTGGTTCCAGGATCGACCTCGTATGTTAAAATATTCTTTTTTGGTTCAAATATTCCCATCAGAATACACTGTTATTCCTATAATTTGTTCCACAGCCCAAAACTCTTTAATAAATACTGAAGATAATTACACATAGCAATAAAACAAATGCATTATATAAGAGAGATGTAAAAATAAATAAATTATAAAGAAATAATCTATAAAAAGGGTTTTTATTGGCACCTCAGATACTAAAGAACGGAGGTAGAGGTGGAGACTGAGAAACAGGACGTACCCTAACTTACTCTAACTTTCACTACCTGAACTTTAACTTAGCTCATTTATTTTATTGAATATTTATTGAATATTCATTTAATACGACTCAGGGCTGTACGCCTTACCCCTTGTGAGGAGGGGGGTATGTCGTAAACGCCTTGTGTCCGGGGGTCCATCTGAGAGGGGGGGACATCGTACACCCCCTGGTTTCTGGCTCCCCCCGACTGGGCCGGGTACCCCTGCCCGGGGGGGACATCGTACACCTGAAACAGGGATTTAAAAGGAAGATAAGCACCAAGGGTTTGGACTAAACAGGCCAGTGATTTGGTCTTTGTCTTCAGTTTATTAGATTTATCAGATATAAGACATGTATAATGCTCTTATCTCCTGATAGCATGTAGCATGAATGGATGCTAGCTGTGGAATCTGTGTTCTAGCTGGATGTTAAAGCCTTGATGCTAAATCCTCTGCTAGCATGTAGCATCAGGCTGAGCTCAGAGTGGAGCTGGAGGTTAAAGCCTCTTTTTGGAAGTCGCTTTGGATAAAAGCAATGTAAATGTAGATCGAAAATCTAGGGAAAGATTTGACACATTTTTGTGGAGACGCTGATCTTTTTTTTGGAGCGGTGTGCAGCACAGCTGGTTTTTTAGGTTCAGCATCAGGACGACTGAGGAAAGTGGGCCTGAAAACTGCTTCCTGCAGGTGTTCCTGGAGCTGTGGTCGAGAGTCTCTTGCCCCCCCCCTCCTTTTCTTTCTGGACTCCCTTTGCTACAATTACAACTACTGCTCCTGGTCCTATTGCTGTTATTGCTGTTATCATTACCATAAACATCACAATCAATATCTACCACTTTTCATCCAGCCTGAAGCAGCTTTACCTTTACTGTCTGTTTGTGTTACTGTGGAAGCTGCCTCCCCCTCTCTCCCTCCCCCATAGTTCTGAGGTTTTCCTCCTAAAGGCAGTTTTTGTCTCCCCTGTTTCTCCTGTAAATAACTCAGAGTCTGTCTGACCTTCTCTGTTTGGAAAGCTGTCAGATACCTGCTGTTGGGATTTAGTGCTACAGAAATAAAACTGAATTGAATTGAATTGGTAAGGGGACACCTACCCCCTGTGATCTGCAGGGGGGGACGTCGTACAGGTCCTGCTGGCCGGGGCTGAAGGTGTAGCTCTGTCCCACCCTGGCCGGGGTCACCACCTGTCCAGCCACAGAGGGGATGGAGACAACAATGAGAGCTGGGTTAGGGTTAGTCTGAGCCAGCGCTGGCCCCTCACAAACACATTACAATCAGTCCTGCTGCCAGCGGCTGCTCTGTTCATTGTGCCGCCTTTCCTTTTGTTATGACTGTTTCTGAGTGCCCGTCCCCGGGTGACCCCGGGATGGTAAGTTATTACATCAGGAAACCAGCTCTAGAAACAACAGCCTGCTGGTGCAGAGAGATACTCCAGGGAGCTTTAAAGAAGCTTTAAAGAATCCAACCAACTCTGCTTCTCACAATGAGCAAAACACTGAAAAATACCTGCAGGAGTTTTGAATAAATGTCCTTTTTTTTAATGATTAAATGTTTTGTTTCAAAGTTATTTGAAAAAGACACAATGCACATTTTGGATGGATGCTTGATGCTCAACAATAACGCTTTAAACCAGCTCTTTAAAAAAGAAAACACCCCTCAAAACACCATTAGTGAAATTACAGGGCGAAAAAACAGGAACTGGTTAAATGCTCTGTGGTCTTTAATGAAGGTGATAAAAACCTTCTGCTAAATACGGAAAGTGTGACAGACAGCTGCAGAAAAAGGAAGCAGTTTACAGTAAACGATACTGTTTACTCATTTTCAAGTTTTTTTAAATGATTTATAGGATGAGGTATTAGCCTTAATCAGATAGCAACCAGCTTTTCTACACTAAATATGATATGAGTAAACCAAAAGTAAAAGTACTTAATATCAACATCTAAAAATGTTAAGTCGCTTGAAGTTAAAACAAAAGCCGTTAGTCCTTAGCTAACATTAGCCGTTAGCTGACGTTAGCCATTAATTAATGCTAGTCAGGTAACTTTAGCCTGTTCAAAAACAAGCCAAACCAGAGGAAAGTTGGTTGTTGTACACAATCAATACACTAACAGTGTTATAAATACTTTGAGAATGTACTACGTAGAGCTGTTCTCGTTTTAGATAAAAGCATACGTTTCCCCTAAACCTGTAAGTGCTAAAACCACAAAGCAGTTAGCTAGTATTAGCCTGATGTGGCCACAAACGAACTAAAATAAACAAACAGTAATAGTGAATTTATTTGAATTAATGGCAATTAAATTTTAATCAATGCTCATTTTTCCTTATTGTTCTTACACAGCATGTTTATTTTCTTAAAAATCATTCTTGAAGGGGCACAATGGCAGGAAAAATGTTCTTGCTTGTTAACACTAGCCATCAAAATCATCATATCAGAAAACGGGTTACAGCAACAAAACCTCTGAATGAACATTTGAATTATGAGGAATTCTACTTTTTCTATTTGAATAGCAAAGGATGGATTTTCCACCAGTTTGAAATATGGGAGAAAGGAATCTTCCACTTCAGCCAAAACATTCAATGGAAAAAGAGATAATATGGAAAAAAGAAAAAAAAAACAGCAGTTTAAATATTTAAAACTAGTAAAAGTCAGTGAGTAAAATGAATAATAGAAAGAGCAATGGTTAAATCATCAGCCGAGCCATTTAAACGTGAATATGAGGTGGTTTTATGGTTAGAAGGATTTACGAGTCCAGGCTGGAGGAGTTTTTTAATCCACCTGCTGAAGGAATCATGGGTCACGATGAGGAACCCGCTCAGGGGGCTGTTTATCAGCAGGATTTACGGCATCTCTCAGGCATTTCCCACCATGGCGGGAAGACAAACAGTCGGAAAACGAGCACAAACACCTCTGCTCTCACTGGGGTGACATTTCTGACCCTGTAAATGTTTGGCCACCTCTTCCCGCAGTTAGAACTGGGCTCTAGTTACTCACTTAAGCATTGCATGCTTTAACATAATCCATGTAAATGACTGACTGTCTTATTCCTTTTAGAACTAGACTCTGTGTTAAACTCTCTGGCTGAGCCCACAGATTCTCCTTCTCTCTGTTACTGTAGATACTCGTCTTCAAGGACAACATCAACACTTTCTTATCACATTCCAGAGAAATCTGCATGAATTAGCAGCTGGCCTGTTCATGTCAGAGCTAACTGGACAATAACACTCGGCTGTGTCAAGTCTTTCAGAACCAGCCCAGAAGATAAATGTCCATCACACCCAGAAATAGAGGCTGTGGCCAACTGAGATCCTCAGGGAGCTTTATGGGTCGGAGCCCAGCTGATTTACTTTCCTTGTGACCAATAAATGCCATATTTGTACTCTTGATCTACTCTGGTTTATTCTCAGGCTTCCAGCTAAAGAATTGGGCTGACAGACATATAGGTACCATAATATTGTTGTGAATATTTAATGACCCCAAAATGGCTTCTGTGAGGAGACGTGCAACCTAAAGGTTGTGAGAGAATCTAATATTAACGACTCAATGGTCCGTAAATGGAGGAATGACCGACTCGGACTCAGACCAGAGGGAAGCACAGACACGAATGATGAAGAATTTGAAGAATTTGTGGGAGAGGAAAGAACTGATGAGTCAGTGGACTTTTTATCTCATGAGTAACAACTGAAAAATGTTGAGTTATTGAAATGATTGAGTTTGATTTGTATTTCATGAATTACACGTAAAGAGTGTTAAGAGTTATAATAAATGAATTGAGTTTATTTATAATAAATATATTACTATATTTATTACATATTTGTTATATTTTTTTATAGTAAATAAATTGAATAAAGGTTGTTTTTTTTTCCCACTTGATTGGCCTTATAATCCGATGCGCCTTCTTTATGAAATAGTCACTGCTATCTATTATTATTATTATTATTTAAAGCCCTCTCACACTTGTCAGTCTGTCAGGAGCTTTGTCTGTTAAAGCCCAGCTGGTTTACTTTTCCTGTGTCCAATAAATGTCATATTTGATCCGTTTTCCGGTGTATTCTCAGGCTTCCAGCTACAGAATCGGGCCGACACCGTCAATGGGAGCCGGCGTCTAACCCCCCCGCCACCCTGAGGGGGGGGTGGGGGGCCTCGGGCCTCCTCCTGAGCCTCAGACAGGCTGAAGGAATGCCGGGAATGCCAGGAATGTTGCTCAGGACTCCCCCCCCCCCTTTCTGGAAGGAGCTGGGTCACCAGCAGGACGCTCAGCTTCCTGGCAGAGGCTCCAGATCTCCTCCAGACCCTGAAACACCTCCTCCTCCTGTAAGGCCAGAGTTCACATCCTAACAGCAACAAGCAGCAGAAACGGGGTGAAAACGGCAGGAAAAAGGTCACAAGTGGCAGAAATGGAGAGAACAGGGGGGAGAAGTGGGAGGAATGGAAGGTGAGAACAGTGGGAAGAAGAGGGAGGAAAGGAGGGAACATGGGGAAGAAGAGGGAGGAAAGGAGGGCGATAACGGGGAAGAAGAGGGAGGAAAGGAAGGTGAGAACAGGGGGAAGAAGAGGTAGGAAAGGAGAGGAAAGGAGGGTGAGAACAGGGGGTAGAAGAGGGAGGAATGGAAGGTGAGAACAGGGGGTAAAAGAGGGAGGAAAGAAGAGAACATAGGGAAGAAGAGGGAGGTAAGAAGGTGAAAACAGGGGGAGGAAGAGGGAGGAAAGGAGAGAACAGGGGATAGAAGAGGGAGAAATGGACAGAACAGGGGGAAGAAGAGGGAAGAATGGAGAGAACGGGGGAAGAAGAGGGAGGAATGGAGAGAACATAGGGAAGAAGAGGGAGGTAAGAAGGTGAGAACAGGGGGAAGAGAGTTCCTGGTATGGAGGGAACGCCATTCATCAGCCTGACCAGGAGCAGCCAGATGTTTCCCAGAAAACCGACCGGAGCAGACACATCTGGGGTTTTGGTGGATCAGCTGAAGGATCCAAGCAGCTGATTGGCTGCTGATCACGTCCCTCTGGAGGCTGATTGGCCTCTGGGGACCTTTTAAGGCCGATTGGGGGAAATATTTCAGCCCCCATTGGACCCAGAAAGCGAGTTCCCTGCTGCCTCCTAAACCAAATCATTCCTGGTTTTCTCAGTTTTTTGGCACGTTGGAGGCCAAATTTAGGGCCAAGGTGCTTCTTCTTGATATTTTTGTTGTTATTCTTCTGTTTCTCCTTCTTCTGTTTCTTCTTTTATTCTGTTTCTTATTATTATTCTGTTTCTTATGTTTCTATTGTTTCTTCTTCTTCTGTTTCTTCTTTTATTCTGTTTGTTCTTATTATTCTGTTTCTACTTCCATTTCTTCTTCTGTTTCTTCTGTTTCTATTGTTTCTTCTTCTTCTGTTTCCTCTGTTTCTTTTTCTTCTGTTTCTTCTTCTTCTTTTGTTTAATCTTCGTCCTCCTCCTCCAGCTGCTGATTTACAAGCTCTGCTGCCTCCCATCTGCCATTAGTGTCCTCATAAGGCCCTTTGTGTGCCGACCTGGGCACCCAGAGCCCGTCAGAGTGGCCATAAACCACCATAAACGGCCACCGGAGCACTTCCTGGTTCTGCCCCGGCCCGCCGAGCCTTTGTGGCCGGGGAGGCTGGAGCAGATAAGAGCTGAACTCTGACCCCCAAGTCACAGGAGGAAGCAGGAAGTGGGGCGGACGCACCTTTCTTAGCTCTGTGGGGGGGCGGGCAGCCAACCAGGAGCAAATGAAAGGCTCTCACTTTCAGTCTCAGCTCCTTTTTAACAGGATATTATTGTGGACATTTAAAAAAAATATCTATATATAATATATATATTCTATTTAATTTACTTTTATTTCCTGCTTTTGAACTCTTTGTAAAGCTTTTCAATCTATTTAATTTACTTTTTTAAATAATTTTATTTATTTTCTGCTTTGAAAACTCTTTGTGAATCACTTTGAACCTATTTAATTTACTTTTTAAAATCATTTTCTGCTTTCAAACTCTTTGTGAATCACTTTGAACCTATTTCATTTACTTTTTTTAATCATTTTATCTATTTTCTGCTTTCAAACTCTTTGTGAAGCACTTTGAACCCATTTTATTTCATTTGCTGATTCATCTTATGTAAGGAGTTAATTAGTTAATTGGCCTGTGGGAAAAGGGGGGGGGGGCTCCCACCTTGCAGTCTGAGGCCGGCGTGCTCCTGGTGGGGGGCACCTGGTAGACGTCCTGCCCTGGAGGCACCTGGTAGATGCTCTGCTGCTGGGGGGCCCGCTGGTGGGGGCCCTGGGCGCCGGCGGGGGGGGGCGTGGTGGTCGTGGCGGCGGACGGCTGGGCCTCGAACAGCGGGCCGATCAGCAGCTTGAGGCGGTTGCCGGGGGCGATGCCCTGCCGGCCGTGCAGCGAGCAGAGCCACCAGCCCTCCAGGCCGCCGGTGTTCTGCTCGATGACGGTCAGGATGTCGCCCTTACGGAAGGCCAGCTCCTCTGGGGACTCCGGCACGTTGTCGTACAGCGCTTTGGCCATCAGGTTCTGCAGGGAGACGACAGCGGTCACACCAGGGGGAGACTACAGCTCCCATCATGCACCTCTGCTCCTTCTATAGGCCCTAACCCTATCCAAGGGTTATAGCAAACCAAGTCCCTCTCCTGTT
>CAJRST010005557.1:11600383-11611182 GCA_907169785.1 Menidia menidia | reverse complement strand
GTCTGTAAAACCTCTGGACTGGATATAAAACCTCTGGACTGGATGTAAAACCCCTGGACCAGTGGAGTTCTGGGAGACTCGAGCTTGTGTTTCAGTGATTTGTGACCTGAACCAGTGAATCCAGGCAGCCTCAACCATCAAAGCGACGCCCTCCTCTGTTTCTAATTTCATGTGCAGGCCCGTCTCTACCCCCCCTCCCGTTCGTTCTGTTCTTCCCTGCCAGAGGCTTGTGGCAGGCCCAGCTCCTCTCTGCCCGGCTCCCAAACAAAGCATGGGGAGAAAAACATGCTGGTTTTGGCTTCGCTCTGATGGTTATTTATGGAGAGGATCCATCCATCCGTTTGTGCGATGCGGGTGGGAATTCTGGGAAACGAGGGGTCTGAAGTAGCCCCCCCCCCAGAGGGTGAGTCCTGACCTTAACCCTGAAAGCTGACCCAGTCTTAGCTTTTAGCTCCTTCTAATGGTTCAGCTTTTGCTACCTAGACCCCCTGAAACAGACTCGGCCTTCTGGTTTCCTGCAGACCCCGTTTCCTGATGGACTCATGGTTCAGTCTGGAGCTGTTCCAGTCTGGAGCTGCCCTCCAATTGTGGGTCCAGCTGGCTCACGTCCGGGTTTGGTGGAGGAGCCCAGATGTAATCAGCCTGCAGAGCCTTGTGCAAACATATGAGCTCAGCCCTGAGCCCCCCCATCCTCGAGACCCACAAGGAGCCCCTAAGACCCACCAGGAGCCCATCAAGACCTCCAAGAAAACCTGGAAAATATGCAGGTGTTTAGGACCTAACAGGTTTGAGTAGAAGCTCTCCAACCTGTTTAAACCACTGAATTAAGTTGATGGAGTCTCCAGAGATGGAGTCTCTGTCTGCAGAGCAGCAAAATGTTGTTGTTCCTGCATGAAAACACAAAGACGCTGTTTGTGTTTGCTCTGAAAGGGCTCTGAGGAGCAGCCCCCCCCTCCCGACGGCCTCTGAGTCTGAGTCTGTCTGGAAATATGGATTTGTCTTCCTGAGACGCCATGCAGCTGAAAAAGGTTTGATGTCAGATTGGAGCTCTCGGTTTCTCTGGAGGTTTGTTGTTCAGACCCCATCAGCTCCTGGAAAAAAACATCAATATTGTTCAACCCGCTCAGAAAACTCAGACTGAATTTTTTGGGTTCACACGATTTACCAAAATTCATCAATTCAGATTAAATATGATGCAATTGATTAGGAAAAAACTGGAAAAATATACAGATATTTTTATTTAATAATGAGTTTGCATTCTCTTGTAAAATATTAAAAGATATGTTCACATTGGAACATGCAGTAAATCATTAGTAAGAAATCCAGTAATGCATCCTGTCCACTGACTGAATGTCTCGGAATACCCACATGCCTTTAGAAAATCAAATACAGTGGGAAAAAATCATGCTCTAATTCATGCATCAGAGGGTTGAAGCTGTGGAGTTTGGGCTCTGGCTCTCTGATGGAGGAGACACCTGCTGATGGAGCCCCCCCCTCTGACCAGAGGGGGCGCTGCAGGTGGGGCAGCTGCTTTAATTTAGCAGTAGAAGAAGAAGTCTGACCTGTGTTGGACATCCACAGGAGCAAATGGACGGAGCTAATCTCAGGATCTGTTCTCACATCTGAGACACCTGATCAGGTTTTTTATTAATATTCAAGAAAAACAAGCCAAAAAAATCCTCCTGGTCCTCCTCCTGCAGCTCCCCTTCCTCCTCCTCCTGATTTGGGAGCTGAAAGACGATCTGCTCCTCCCTTCAGCTGGATTGGAGTCAGAGGGGAGTCCGGTTTCTCTGCATTCAGCTTCTGTGGGAAACAGGGAGCCCCCCCCACTCCCAGAGGGCCTGACACCTGAGATGAGGACACTCAGAGCCCAACAGAGGTCGGGTGTCTCCACCTGGCTGAAGACGCCCCCTGGGACAGACGTGGGAACAGAGAGCAGAGCTTTGAGCTGCTCCTCTAAGGAGCCGTTTACAGGCTGATCTAAACTCTAAAGTTAGGCAACATTAGCCAATCCTAACAAAGCCAATAAAAAGCTAATGAAACCATGTTTCCATCTTTATTGGTCCACAAAAAGCTTCTTCTCTATCACAGCTTAAGGGGAGGAGACTAAATCCCAGGAGGCCACAAATGGATTTCTGCTGCTCCCACACTGCAGAGCATTGGTCCCTCTGGTCCATAAACACAAATTCAAACACTTTTAAACCACAACGGGACACAGAAAACACGCCAAACGCTGTCAGTGGAGGCTCACCTGAAATCTGCAGGCAGCATTTTGACCCCTTAATTACAGTGATTACATGCCTGTAATGGTGGAGCTCACTCAGCTTTGGGCTGTAAAATACGCGGAAAAGCTGCAAAACAAGTCTGAACTGGTCAGCGGAGTTCTCAGCCGGCTGGTGCGAGTCTTTGTCTGTGTGATAATAAGTCAGACAGGCATTACATCAGCATGCGTGAGGGCAGCTTCCAGCAGACGCTACACTTCATCATCCCAGCAGAGGCTCAGCCGGAGATTTCCTGAGTTTGAGTCGTCGTCTTCAGGGATTCGCTGCTGGAAAACTCAGTGCTGGAGGAGGGTCAGACGAGGAGAAGGACCATTCAGAGAAACCACTGTAGCTTTCCAACATAAAACCGTGTCGATCTTTAACTCTTTAGGTGTTATTGCTTCATTTTTCATACAATAAAGAAGGAAAATGTTGTGAATTCTGGATTTTTTGGCTTAGTATTTTCCCTTTTTGAGTTTTTTTAAAGAGATTTGTTTATCTTCTTTTTTTGTCCTTTTTCTTTGCTTGAGTTTGTAGTTTTTCTTTGTTTTTGTTCCTTGGTTCTAGTTTTAGTTTAAAACTTGTTCTGTTTCCTGTTTCCTTGTTACTTCTCTTCCCTTCGGATAATTAATCCGATCGTTCACCTCCTTCCTTTTTGTTCTCATTTACCCTTCGGTCTCATGACTTTTGTAGTTTTTATTAGTTTGCTCTCTACCCAAACTCCCTATAAGAAAATATATTAATACTGCAACTCATATTTAAAAACAGTCAAACAGATGTATTTTGCACCAAATATTGTGAACATAGTGCATTTATTCCGTTTCTGTTCCAACAGCATGAGTGAAATTTCAGGATATTTATCAGCCTTTAAATCTTAAATACCCCAAAGAAACATATGGAAAAATCAGTGATGGTCCATTTATCACCACAAGATGAATGACTGGTCGTTTACCATTGAACTGCTGTTAGCCTTTAGCTTGTCAGCTGCGGTTATCTAAAAAAACACAGTTTAAGGTGACTGGGGAGGAATAGTACCTCCTAAGTAATGTTCATTTGACCTACTTATGCCTTAGTGATGTGGATAAATCATTTTAAGGCTTCAGCCTGCTTCGCCTTACAAACTGCCAGTTCAACCAGCTGTTTAGCAGCAAAGCCAACAAACTAGCTAAAGCTAGCCGTTGGCTAACAGCACCGCTGGGCCTCATTCAGGATTACAGCTTCCTGCCGTCTGTTTGTGAGGAAAGCAGAAATAAGTGGATGCGACAGGCTGAGTTTCCAGCAGCAAACGGTGTCATTACGACAGGATCCATCAGAGCAAACTAAACCAAAACACACTCTCCGGCATATAATTACTGCAAAGGAGCAGCTCTGGATCGCTTAGCAGGACTTTCTAAGCTCCACATACCCCAAAATAACTATTCAGATACTCAGAGTTGCATTTGTTCATGTTAATCTAAATTTTTTTTACTCATTTAGGTTATTAAATGTGTTTAACTGAGCTAATTATGTGGCCCCTCGCTTCCTTATTTCTTTGCCTTTAGCTCCTGAAAACTTTGCTTTTCCCAGAACAAACTAAGTGTTCATCTTCCCCCTTTTTGTTCCTGAACCTGAAGATCTGCCCCCTCCCTCTAACAGAGTCCTGATGTCAGAGCCGCTCACTAAACTAAACTATTCACGACTTTAGTTGTTTGATTTATTCATTTTCACCTGTTGCACAGCAGTTTCCCGCCGGATGAATAAAGCTTTTTGAGTCTTGTATATTTCACTCTTTAAGTTGGAATCTGCTATCCAAAATCTAGATGATCTTTTAATTTTCTTTATCTTTGTAAATTTCTCGGGATAAATGCATCTAAATTAAATGTAAGCGCAGTGACAACAAAATCAAATAAACATTTTTTCTGTTGTTGATTACATTTTAATTAAGAAAGAATGAAAAAAGTGGTGTTTTAAATAAACATGTTTGTTTATTTAAATAGACATTTTCAAATAAAAAAAATTCTGTTGTGTATGAAAAATATTGGACAAGGAGAAAGACCAGAATCTGACCCTGGAACCAGAACAGCAAAGAACTGAGAACATCTGGGAATAAAACAGAAAAGAGGCAGGAAAACGTGGGACAAACAGGAGTAAAGTCCAGAGATCAGGAGCCAGATTGGACCTGATGGAGGGGAAAACGAGTGTTTGCTTCACTTCATTCATAGGATCACTTCCACATCAGACCTTCTGCTTCCAGCTGCTTAACCCAGGTGGAAATGCCCCCCCATACACACACACACACACGATTTCTAGCCGGCGGCTTCCTTCAATTATTCAAAGACAATCTTCAGAAACTGCTTCAATTCGATTCGCTTCAGGTCCCATAAATCACACCAAGGCGTCAAATGCAGTCAGAAAGGAGAAATCTGTCTGAGGATTTTGTCCTCTTTTGTTACTGGACGGCAGCGTTTTGTGGCTGTTTCCATCTCATCATAAAGCCGTAAACGCAGCTCTAAGGAGGCAGAAGCCCAAACGCATTTACGTTTCTGCATTTACTAAGGCTTTTTGTTCTGTTTTCTGCATTAAACAAGGTTTTTGTTTTGATTTAAGAACATTTTTTTGTTTTTTTACTCCCTTTACAAAAGTTTGTCTTTATTTTTTTCTGCATTTAACAATGTTTTTTGTTTTGTTTTCTGCATTAACGTTTTTTCTTGTGTACATTATTATTATTACATGATGGAGTCATCGATTAGATCGTTATTATTTGAGTGGTCCGATGACATGAGGGTCAGAACAGAAAGCTCTCAGGACAAAAACTCAGATGGAAAAAGGGAGAAGGTGAAAAATGTCACAGGGATGAAAAACAGATTTTCAAAGTGGGTTGAAAGACGTCCGCTGAGTTCTGTCCACAGTCAGAGTTTGATGGGGGACGGATCCAAAGGCAGGACCGAGGGGGGGGGACTGGGACCAGGGACCCAGGAAAAACAAGTTATTATGGGGCAACAACAAATGCAGCACTGGCTGGAAAATGACTGGAACTCAACTGTGGGAAACCCCCCAAAACAAAACCTAGAAATACTAAACCGAGAAAACCAGACAAAGAGACAAGACCTGAGGCAGAAACAAGATGGATGGAGAGACTCTGACAATGGAGAGGTTGAAAGCTGACATTCGACAGGAATCTGACAGAAGACAAAATCTGTGAGGACACAAGAGGAGAGACGAGGAGAAGCAATCAGAAATCAGGGAAGACGGAGGAGGGTCATGATTTCAAAATAAAACAGGAAATTACTAAACTAAATCCAGAAACCTCCCAGCATGACATCATGTGGATTTGTGGATGTTCAGCTTAGTTTAACGACAGGTTGCTGTTTTCTTTAAACCTCATCAGGATTTACAACAGAACAGAAACACAGAAGAACCAGTTTGTGGTTCTGCTGCTCGGACAGGAGAAATTTAACAGAATCTGAAAACAGAGAAATTAAGAACTGGAGTCTAATTGCTTCACTGAGCTGTGAGCCACTGGTCTGATAGGTAGAATCCACTCAGACATCCAAGGAGGAGCTTATTTAGAATAAAATGTTATGGTTTTATGTGGAAAAAAGAGTGGGATGTCTGGTCCTGCTGCTGGAGTTCAGCGGTTTCTAAAGCTTTGGGATAATAAGACAACAGAAAGGCTGTTGTGGATGACGTTTCTGGCCCCTGGAGGCATGTAGCAACAGGAGGAGCTGCCCCACCCACCAAGTTTCTCTGGATAAAAGCGTCTGAATGCAATGTGAGTGCCAAAAGAACATAATGAAATAAACATTTAGACATTTTGTCAATTCAACAAAATAAAACAAGGAAGGAAAAGTGGTTTTAATTAAACATGTTTATTTATTTAAACAATTATTTTTCAAAGTAACATCTGTTGTTGATTAAAAAATTTAACAAGAAGAAAATAAAAGTGCTGTTTTAAATTAACATGTTCATTTATTCAAGTAAACATTTGAATACGCATTTATCTGTTGTTGATTAAAAACTGCTTTTATTGTTTGAATTGCTATTTTTGTCATTGTAAAATGTAAAAGTAGCATACAGCAGCTAACAATAGCAAACATTAACCCAAAAATAAGCAGTTAACAGCAGCTAATAGCGAATAGCACCTAAGATGTATAAGAAGCTAACAGAAGCTAACAGACTGATAACAGCTAACAGCAGCTAACAGCAGTTTATAGGTAATAACAGCTAACTCTTGCTAACAGCAGCTAAGAGCAGTTTATAGGTAATAACAGCTAACTGTGGCTAAAAGCAGCTAAGAGTAGCATATAGGTAATAAAAGCTAACTCTAGCTAACAGCAGATAACTAAGAGTACACCAAAAGACTCTGGAAGGCAATTCAGCAGGAACTAAACTCCATTTTTAAACTAATTAGTACATTCAAACCATGTATGTTCTAAAGAAAGCGGAGATTTATGACCACATCTTCCTTTTGCTTCCATAAACTGGCTGGAAGCTGCCACCAGAAACCTCCATGATCACAACAGCGAGCTAAACCAGGACGTTCCACCACAAACCGAACAAAAACAGGCAGAAACATAGAAACAACAAAGTCAAATGGACCTGGGAGTCCTGTTAAATACTCAGATGGAGCTAATAACAGGCTCCCCACCATAAAGCACCCCCCAGCCCGTCCTCCCTCCTGGCAGCACATCCCAGTGACACCCTGGACCCCAAAACCCCAAACCACCGAGCTTTCACCAGCGTGTCCACATGGAAAAACTCAGCTGGCCCCTGGAGGAGGCCGGCCTCCAGGGGAAGGAGGCCCAGCCTGGCTGGACACACACTCTGCTCTGGTTCTGGTTCTGGTCTGGTTCTGGCCTTCCCAGGTCTGGTCTGGTCTGGTTCAGTTCTGGTTCTGGTTCTGGTTCTGGTTATGGTGTGGTGTGGTGTGGTGTGGTGTTGTGTGGCCTGGTTTGGGTTCTGGTTCTTTTCAGGTTCTGGTTGTTTTCGGGTTCTGGTTATTTTCTGGTTCTTTACAGGTTCTGGTCTGGTCTGGTCTGGTTTCTGGTTCTGTTCTGGTCCTGTTCTGGTTCTGGATTTTTTCTGGTAATTTTTAGGTTCTGGTCTGGTTCTGGTTCTGGTTCTGGTTCTGGTTCTGGTTCTGGTTCTGGTTCTGGTTTGGTGTGGTGTGGTGTGGTTCTGGTCTGGTTCTGGTTATTTTCTAGTTCTGGTTCTGGTTCTGGTCTGGTCTGGTTTGTATCTTGTCTCGTCTAGTTCTGTTCTGGTTCTGGTCTGGTTCTCAGACAGTGGATGCTCCCTGAGGCAGGACGGGCTGGCTGTTTTTTACTTAAACCGGGTTTCTGGGGGTTCGGAGGCCACTTTGTGGCTCCGGTGGAGCACAAATAGCTCGGATGACGTCGGCCCCTGAACACTGGGAGGCTTGTTTAGTCTCGGCTGATCTCAGCCGGGCCGATCTCAGCCTGACTCACGGCGGCCTCAGCCTTCTGAGGAACTCCCTTTGGGTGTTTTTGGGGAAACGGGTGCCTGGGTCCCAGGTCCCAGGTGGAGCCCAGAGCCTCAGAAAAAGTCTAAAACCTCCACTTCTGCTGGTAACACAAAGCCGGCTGCCAAGTCCAAAAAGAAGGAAAGCAGGAGAAAAGAGGAGCGGACTGGTGTTGGGGGCCAAAACTTTCTGTGTGAGGTCACTTCCTGTATGAGGTCACTTCCTGCGTGAGGTCACTTCCTGTGGTTAAAACACCTGCAACACCTGTGTAGCAAGTTTCCGCTCATGGTTAAATAACCAAAAAATATAAAAAGAGTAAATATGCAAAGTAAATAAAATAGATAAGCGAAGTTAGTTTAAAGTTCAGGTTGTCAAAAGTTAGAGTAAGTTAGTTTACATCATGTATCTCAGTCTCCACCTCTACCTCCGTTCTTCAGTCTCTGGGGTAAAGTGCCAATAAAACCCCTTTTTATTGATTTTTTTAAATAATCTATTTCTTTTTACATCTGTGTAATATAATGCATTTGTTTTATTGCTATGTGTAATTATCTGCATTATTTATTAAGGAATTACAGTGAAAATGTTTGATGTTTTTACTAACTGGTTCTGATTGGAATGGACCCATTTGGAGTCAAACCAACTGGAATCGGTTTAATCTGGATTGCATCTGTCCAGATTGGGTTGATGACTAAACTGAGTCGAGTTCTTTGCATTTTGATCTCAGGAATACAGAGATTTCTCTTGGAAAAGCCTCCCTTTGCTTTTATTTGACTTGGACCAGTTTGGAATCTGATTGTTTTTGACTGAATTGGCTTGAATTGGACGTTTAATCGAAGCTCTCTGATGCCGTTTGTTTGCCGTTCTGTGAATTAAACTCGACTTTGACAGAAAACCACCAGCTGGCGAGGATCTTAACCTGGTTAGGAACTTGAATTCCTTCGGCTTTTTCTGGGCGTTTTTCAGCCTCGCTTATCCACAAACTCGCTGGAGCCAAAACGAGTGAGTTTCCCAGAAGTCTCGACCAGACTGAAATGACCACAGACCTGTGATGGTGGACCAGAGAAATCTGAGTTTGATGGCTGAAACATGGGAGCCCTCCTGTCCCCGGAGGCCTTTGTGGGTCCTTTGACAGCTTTGTGCCTCCTGAGGTTACAGTTTGAGTGTGTTGCCTTTCAGAGCTAACCTGGATAGGAGTGGCTCTGCTATCGAGCCATCAGGTTTACAACCCCCCCCCCCCCCCACCTCCCCATTCCCTCTGTGAGGCCAGATCCCAGACGGTGATAGGGCTCTGCCATCATAGTCATGTTTATACCTCTGGGAAGTTTGGTGTCGGGCTTTTCGGCCCCACCTTCCAGACAAACTTATCCTAGTTGTGGGTAAATACAGATACAGCTTAATCTCAGCTAAGCACACAAGCCAAAACATCCTGTATTGGCTGATTTATAACCCTTTTTATTTACTTTGACAGATTGTCTCCTTTGTCTTATTTTTTTTACCTCTAGGCTGTGGGAGGCTTTTGCAGGCTGCAGATGTGTTAGCAACAAGAAACATTACCAACGTAAGGAATTTAGCAACATTATCTGAATTAAATCTTGATTAAATCTGAATTTAGTATGAATTAAATTGGAATTAAGCCTGAAACAAGTTTCAATTAAGTGTAAATTAAGTTCCAACTAAGTCTGAATTAAGTTTAAATTAAATCTTAATTACATCTTAATTAGTTTCAATCAAGTCTGAATTAAATTGGAATTAAATCTGAATTAAGACTGAATTAAGTTTCAGTTAAGTCTGAATGAAGTTTGAATCTGAACTGAATCTGAATCCAATCTGAATTAAGTCGTCATCATCCAAAATCTTTCAGTAAATCAATGAAAGATGTCTTCCTGCTTCTTGTTTTGACTGATTTTTGTGTTTTTATCAGGACAAAACTACCGAAACAGGAACAGAAACCAGAACCAGCAACACAGCTGAGCTCACAAACTCAGAAAAGCAAAAAAAAACATCAGAGCATAGCGTCTGGAAATGTGCTCAGAATCTAAAGCTCCCTGGAAGCCATGGAATCCAACATGGCTGCCATGCGATGACGTCATCGATGACGTCACCACACGCTAATCAGGTGGTTGTGTTTCCTGCATTAAGCGTTGATGGTCAGAATGGATGTTTGCAGCAGGGCTGATGCATCTCTGGTGGGTTTCAGAGGTTTAACTCTGGTTTTCTTCAGAGAAAAGCGTTCAAACCAGAAGTGGAGTCTCAGGTTTCCGTGTTCCACTGCAGCCTTTTTTCTATCTGTGGCTTTCCATCTTTCCATTTGCTTCCATTCGGTTGTGGCAGCAGGAAAAATGCGGCTCGGCTTTCAGATGTTGTGTTCAGCTCTGCAGCAGACGAATGCAAACATGCTGTTCTGTTTGTTTCCATGAATCCAGCTTTTGCTTTTCTGTTATCGGCTCTACAGCCTCATTCCAGAGTTTAACAGATGCCCCCCCCCCATAGAGGGAGGTCTGACCCTGGAAGAGCAGTAGAGGAACTCTGTGTGTTTCTGTGATGTTAAAACCAGAAAAAAACACAATTAATGGAGGGCACAAACCCTTCAAAGTGGATTGTTGTTACCCCCCTGATTTCCAGTTCTGATGGAGGACGCTGCATCTCTTCCTCTCTGTACCAGGATCCTTGTTTTCTCTTTGACCTTTGACCTCTTGGCCTCATAGCAGACGCTATGAGACACTACTGTTTGAAATCTAAAGGAAAATGCTTTCAGACATTTTACCAAAACGGGCCAATGGGAGCAGGGCTGCTGTCCCATGTGACCTGAGAAAGGAGAGGATACTGTGTGTGATCCATATAAATGGAGGAACATCTAAACAGACATTTTAAATCTAAATATGAACCCTCTGAGCCTCTATGAAGGAAAGCTACTTGTACCAGGACAAAGTCTAATTATTAAACTTATCAGCTCCTCCTGATCCAGAGATATGGAACAAAGCAGAAACCAGATAAAAGCTTTTGGCTCTCAGGAGGTTAAAGAAGACCTGGACCCAAACAGAAAGCTGGGGGCCTTGGGGACAGTTTACTGAATGGAA
>CAJRST010005557.1:11572797-11587220 GCA_907169785.1 Menidia menidia | reverse complement strand
TGGTGCTCCTCCTGGTTCTGGTCCTGGTGCTCCTCCTGGTTCTGGTTTCCTCCTGGTTCTCGTTCTCCTTCTGGTTCTGGTTCTGGTGCTTCTCCTGGTTCTGGTGCTCCTCCTGGTTCTGGTTCTGCTCCTGGTTCTGGTCCTCTTCCTGGTTCTGGTGCTGCTCCTGGTTCTGGACTATGAGCCAGCGGCTGGCGGCACTGATTCGATTGGACCGGCTGGGGGAGTTTGCCGGTATAAATAGCCTGTGTGGGGGTGTGAGCAGCTGATCTGCTGCCAGGCAACCAGAGGGATGGAGGGGGGGGGGGGGGGCTTTCCCTGGTCAGGAGGGGGCAGAGCTGGACTCTGCTTCAGCTGTGAGGAGGCTGCAGGTGTCTGTGAGCCTCCTCCTCTTCCTCCTCCTCCTCTTCCTCCTCCTGACCATAAGATAATGATAGAATAACAGTGTGCTGCTACAGTCGGCTAAATGATAAGCTAACAGTATGTTGTGGCCATAAGCTAACGATAAGCTAGCAGTATGCTATCAGATGGAGGTTCTGATGGAGGTTCTGGTGGTACTGATGGAGCCTCTGATGGTTTATGGTGGTTCTAAAGGAGGTTCTGATGGAGATTCTGGTGGTTCTAACGGAGGTTCTAGTGGTTCTAAAGGAGGTTCTGATGGAAATTCTGGTGGTTCTAACAGAGGTTTTAGTGGATCTAAAGGAGGTTCTGGTGGTTCTGATGGAGGTTCTGGTGGTTCTAACGGAGGTTCTGGTGGATCTAAAGGAAGTTCTGGTGGTTCTGATGGAGATTCTAATGGTTCTGATAGAGGTTCTGGTGGTTCTGATGGTTCTGTTTGGTGTTCTGACATGCAGCAAACATTGTGAGGCTCTTAAAGAGACAGGAGGAGAAAAAACAAAGTATTTAATTTGAGAGTTTTTAATCCCAGGTTTTCTGCCGCTTTTTTAAAACTAAATAAATCAGTTTTAGCTTCCGGAAAGCAGAAACATTTTGAGTTTTGCTCAGATTTAAACCCACCAAATTTACATGTGAAGCTGAATGTTTTACTGCAGAATGCAGAGAAAAAAACTCCTCTTGGGGGTTTCCTTCAGACACAAAAGTCCATTTAAGAACAATAAGTAGCACAAAGCATCTGAAAACCAGCGGATACGAACACTGGGCTCAGAAATCTGAACAGAAAGCTCCAAAACAGCCTGAAAATTGACATTTTTTTAAACATATAAACAGTTTTAACTGATGCAACTCCCAAATTCAGGCAGTTTGCAGGAGAACAAATGTATTTATGCAGATTTGTGTATGTGTGTACATAGGCCAGTGTTAGGCAGGGTGTGTATTTTCCTACCATCTGATTGGACAGGCCATGTCAGCATGATGCTATTGGAGGAGAGGATTCAAACCAGGGCTCAGTCATCCAAACGGGCCAATGGGAACAGGGCATGCTGTCCCATGTGACCTGAGAAAGTAGAGGATACTGTGTGTCTACTGTTTTCTTTTTGTGGTCCTTCTGCCTTTTTTCTTGTCATTTTAGTACATAGTTTCAGATCTTTTACATGTATATTCATGGTTTCATTATGTTTCTGACCCACTGTGCGAGGTTTAGATGCCTTTTTTGGTCATTTTAGCGGAATTTCCTGGTCTTTTCAGCACTGTTTTTGTCCTTCTGAGTTCTTTTTGTGGTCCTTCTGTCCTTTTTTTGTCATCTTAGTACCAATCTTAGATCTTTTACATGTATATTCATGGTTTCATTCAGGTTCTGAACAACTGTGGGAACTCTGACAACTTGTTTTGGGGCTTTTTTGGCCCATTTTAGACCTCTTTTAAAGTCTGTTTTTGGTCTTTTTTTAACATTCAGGCTGCTTTAACAGACTCGTCTCCCAAATTTAGGGCAGTTTGCGGAGAGCAGAGGCTCCAAAAGGCCTTTCACTTTCACACTCAGCTGATGTTTAACGCTCACTTTTAACAATCACTTCTACTCTTTGGCCGCTTTCTGCTCAGTAAAATGAAGGAATGTGGCCTCATTTGTGCTTAACAGCAGCCCGAGCTGCACAAAGTTTCCCTAAAAGTGAACCAGGCTGGGACCTCTGTGGGTAACAACGCGGAAAAAACGGCTGTTTTTGCTGAAAAAGGGAAGCAGAGCAGGGAGGAGGAAGTCCTCCCCCGGCAGGGAGAGTCCTCCCCCCCCAGCCGGGGGGGCCGGAGGGGCGGGGGGAGGATCCCCGGAGCGGCCCGGGCCGTTTCTAGTGACGTTGGCCGGGCCTCCGCCCTCCCCCCGCGGCCGGGACTTACAGGAATTCCCCCGCTCGTCACGTTATTCTGAGGAAGCCCCGCCCCCCCCTTAACCCCGCCCCGCCCCCCACCGCCGCGCACACAGCTGATAGGAAGGAAACGCACAGTTCCGGCTGGCCGTGTTTACAAGAAGAAAAACAAAAAGAAGAAGAAGAGTGCGGAGGGTCCCGAACCGGAGGACTCCGTAGAGTTTGAGAGTTGCGACCGGTTCGGTGAGGAAGTCCCGGACCGGACCAAAACAAACCCGGACCGGACCGTCCCGTTCCGGACCGGACTGACCCGGACTGGACCGACCCGTAACGGCTGCGCAGAGCCGGGACGCTGGTGCGTAAACCCGGACGTGCTGCTGTCAGAGGAGCAGCACCAGGGGGGTCCTCAGCCTTCTGAGTTAAATGTACATGTTTCTAAATACCCTGTGGCTTCTTCTTCTAGAAGTTTTTCACAAGTTTAGAGAGAATTAAAGACCAAAAACAAGTTTTAAGGCTGGTTTCTGGCCGTTTTTCACCAGTTAAGGGTCAGTTATTATCATTAGAGCTGGTTTCTGAACTGGTCTTTTTTTGGGGGGGGGGTGCAACAGGGTTTAAAAACTTCCTTTACAGACTTAATGTCAATCTGAACCAATGAAACTGATATTTTTTGTGTGATTAAAATCACCATTAGAGGCAGGTAGCATAGCATTATGTTAGTTGCAGCCTTTATGCTAAGTTAATGCTAAGCTAATGCACCTGTAAGATAGCTATAAACCTTCTGCACGTTTTTGACCTCAATGTTGACACAGGAAATCACAAATTTATTTTTGAATTCATTACCATGAGGGAAAAAGGGTGTTTAGCTTGGAGCTCAGCTCATTAATTCCCCTCAGTTTCCAGTCTCTGTGCTAAGCTAAGCTAAGCTAACTGTGTTATACTCCCTGGACTGAAAACATCGAGCCATTCATCACCTCCAGGAAGTGAAGGCATGGTGTTGTGCTAATTGTTTATCTCCCTTTTCAGTCTTTATGCTAAGCTAAGCTAACTTAATGGTGGTTGTTGACTGCTGACTTGTTGCTTTGGTCGTAATACCAAAGCAGACTTAAGGCAGCTGGTTCCACCGGTGGAGAGCAAAGCGGAAAAACAAACATCTGAATCTAAAATCTAAACTAATATCCCCACAAAGCCACTTCCTGTTTATCAGAAGGTTCGTTTAGACTTGTGTTTGGAAGAATGTGCTCAAAGTGCAGCTTTAAAAAGAAGAAATGGTCAAACTCAGAGGTTGAGTTATGAAAACAGAGCTTTTCCTACTTCCTGTGTGTGAGAGGAAGTCCTGATGAGGCCGCTGACCTCCTGCCGACCTGCACGGGGAGAGAGGAGCCCCTCGTTTATTTCTGCTCTAACTGGCAAAAGGCTCATTTTACAGCGTTTTACTCATTCCATCGTTGTCTTTTTGGCCCTTTTGGCCCTCCGTATTCAGACTTAGAAGTCGATCTGTGCTGTTTTGTTTGTGTTTTCTGCCTGTGGATTTCTGTTGATGCTTCACTCTTAAGCTGTAAGCATGTTTTGTTGTTATTAAGCTCTATTAATACTTTATTTATTTATTTATTTATTTATTTATGTAGATTTGTATATGTGTGTACATAGGCCAGTGTTAGGCAGGGTGTGTATTTTCCTACTCGCTGATTGGACAAGGCCATGTCAGCCTGATTCTATTGGAAGAAAGGGGCACAAAATGGGCCAATGGGAGCAGAGCGTGCTGTCATGTGACCTGAGAAAGGAGATGATACTGTGTGTGACCCCTTTAAATGGGGAGGAACATCTGTGGGGGGAATTCTTGGAAAAATCAGCTTTTTAGGTCTTTAGATGAAGGAAAATCATTGTTGTGTTCACAGTGCTCAGATATCTGAGGTTCAAATCAGGGTTTCTTCCAGGTTTTTACCCACTGTGGGAACTCTGGGAGGTTTACAGCCTGTTTTGGGGCTTTTTAGCTCAATTTCCTGCTCTTTTTAGCACAGATCCTTTTGCCTTTTTTCTAGTCCTCTTTGTAAGTTTTAGATCCTCTAAGTGTATATTCATTCAGGTTCTGACCCACTGTCTGAACTCTGGGAGCCTCTTTTGGGGCTTTTTAGTCTTTTTAGGTCTGTTTTTGGTCTTTTTAACTTTTTTCTCCTGTGTTTTCAGCTTTGATTTTGGTTTTCTGAGCTGTTTTTGTGGTCCTCTTTACTTTTATGTTCCATTTATTACCTAATTTTGGACTTTTACATGCTACTTCATGGTTTCCTTCAGGTTCTGACCCACTGAGGGAACTCTGTGAGGTTTCGGGGACTCAGTGACAGCTGCTGGATGGATGCTAACAGAGTTAACTTCAGACTGAGGGCAGCAGGGTTAAACAGAGTCTGGATTAAAGCGAAAACTCAGAAATACGTCTGAGGTTCAGCAGGCTAAAAAAATCCCTTTTTATTCCTGGATACTACAAATAATTCATCCCTGAAACAGGTTACAGTAAACACAGCGTCTGGGAGTGGAATGTGAACCAGGACAGGGGTTGTTTCTCCGTTGGGAGACGTGGTGGGTTTGGTTTTTTGGGTTTGGTGTGAGGCTGTGAAACGGGGATCCAGATGAAGCCAGCGAGCTGATTTCGTCCCCCGCTCGCCGCCCGCCGGCTGCCTCTGGGAGCCCACGCAGCCCGGCTCCGCCTCCAGCTTCCTGTGGGGGCAGCAGCTCCGCCGGGCTCCCAGATTCTGCTCATCTCTCTGTTTTCACACCTCAGACGTCTAAACAGCAGATTCAGAAAAACTGCCCGGGATCTCTGATTTTCGGTGTTTGATTTTTATCCTGGTGAGCGTCAGACCTGCTCACATGTTTCCACTTTTGTCTGGAATATCTGCTGGAACAGAGCTCATTTAGTGGAATCAGACCTGGTTCTGAAGAAGAAAAGCAGAAATTCAAGGTTTAACTTGAGATATTGTGAGTTTTCTTCATTTCTTGAATTAATTTATCTGATTTCCGAATTGATTTTTGCCATCAACTATGAAGTTTTCCTTTTATTTTAAAATGAACTCATATTTTTAGAGGGATATTTACAAAACTGATGAAAAAGACTCTTTAAGGTGTTTTAAACCCTTTTGTTGTCCTCAGGTCTGTTTAACCTAAGCAAAAAGTCTAAAATGGCTCCAAATGTTTGAGTTTCTGCTGCCCATAGAAGCTGAACCAGCTCCTGAACTCATGTTTCCACTTCTGTCTGTAATATCTGCTGGAACAGAGCTCATTTAGGGGAAATCAGAGCTGGTTCTGGAGGAAAAAAGTGCGAGTAGTTTCCTCTCTGGTTCTGGTCAGAGGTTCACAGCTGGATGGAAAACCTGCTGCTGTCAGAGCTGATCAGGATGCCTAACCTGAATTGACCCATAGACGCCTTTTAAACCACATTTCCAAAGTTCTGGTGGAAGTAAAGGCTCCCTTCTTTAAATGTTTCCCCTCTTGTGTTTCAGATAAAATCGAGGAGGCACAGAAAGAGCTGAAGGAGCCCCAAGCTCCACAGAAAGGTGAGACTTCCTCCTCACGAGTTGCTGCTTCACAAACAGGAGTCGACCTGGTTTTAGCTGCTTCTGTTAGCCAGCTGTTAGCCAGCCGTTAGTTAGCGTTTACCCAGATCTTAGCCAGCTGTTAGCCAGATTTTAGCTGTGCTGTTAGCCAGCGTTTAACCAGTGTTTAGCCAACCGGTAGCCAAGGTTTAGCCAGCCGTTAGCCAGCGTTTAGCTATCTGTTAGCCTGAGTTTAGCCAGCCGTTAGCCAAATGTTTGCCAATGTTTATCCAGCGTTTAGCCAGAGGTTAGCTGTCTGTTAGCCTGCTGTTAGCCTTCTGTTAGCCAGCGTTTAGCCAGCTGTTAGCCAGCGTTTAACCAGTGTTTAGCCAACCGTTAGCCAAGGTTTAGCCAGCCGTTAGCCAGCGTTTAGGCAGTGGTTAGCCAGCGCTCAGCGGGCGGCTCTCAGAGGCCTTAAGGCTGGAAAAGCCCCTCCTTCCTCTCAGAGGGTGTGTTTGCTTTTGTGGAAAACAGCTAATTATGCCAGCGGGCCTGTCCGGAGGCCTGAGCTCATTTGAAGGAAAAAGCAGCAGCCAGGAAAGACTGACACCCCGACTGTTGCACAGCTCCCTCCTGAGAGCCCGGCCCTTTAAGGCAGCCGGCTCAGGATCCAGGAGGAGCGCTGCTGGCTCCTTACATAAGTTAGCGTGGGCCCAGCTCCACCACAGCGGGCTGCTTATGCAACTCCACCCACAGGTTCTTTAACCCTCTGGGCTGAAGTTCCACCTTAAAAGCTGCTCACACAGCACAGCTTTTCTTCATTTCTGCCTAAAATCTAACAAAAAAACAGCAAATCTGAGCAGGAAAAAGCCAGAAATCCACAAACGCGTCTTAGAATTCACATCAAAACAGTAAAAATCAAAAACTTAGGAACTAATTCAGCAGCAACTGTTTCATCTGATCTATTTCTTGCTTTTTCTGCCTTTTTCTCCTCGGCAACCGCAGCTTGTGTCACATGCAGCTTTCTGATTGGTGGATGTGGAGTTTTTTCTACCAATAGGGAAGAAAGTGCAGCAGCAACTCAATAACTGTCTCCTGGTTCAGTTAAAGTCTTTACTGGTTTAACATGAGTTTAGACGAGAAGGTTGTGTTAATTAGGATGAATCAGACTTTCCCTGCATATTTTACTATGTGTAAATGTTCCAGAGTTTTGTGGTTCTACTCTAAAATCAAACTGGAGTAAACTAAGGCTAAAATGAAAGAAAAAACATAAATGTAAATTAAAATCCTCCAGTCTGCCATTACCAGCAGGTCTCAGCTGTAAATCTGTTTAAATTGAGTTATTAAAGCGCCGGAGCCCCTTTTCTCCACGGACGGTTAACCTAAGAGGATTTGGTTTGTTATATTTTTATTAGAATTTTGTATGACAAGTTACAGGAAATAGACGGGAAAAAAACGGCGAGCAAAACAAAAACAAACAAACAAAACAAAGACAAAACAAACTCAGGGCATATTTAGAAACAATAATCTTAACAAAAGTACAAAACAAACTAAAGCAGGGCATATTTAGGAATAATAATCCTACTAGAGGTCAAACAGAGCTGAACCCTCTGAGGAAACACCTGATCCACTTCCTGTGTGTCTCCACAGCGACGTCCAATCAGAGGCCGGCGGACGTCCTCAAAGGCCTGAAGAGGAAGAAGCTCGTCGGAGACAACCAGCCGGACAAAATCCCCAAATCTCCTGTAAAGAAACCGAGCGCCGCCCCCCCCCCAAAGGCCGCCGCCTCCAGCCGGGGGGGGAAGCCCGGCCCCCCCTAGCAGCCCCCCCCACAGGGGGGATGTCCAGGGGCCGCCCCCCCCTGCTGGGGCTGAGGGGAGAAAGCCGCCATCAGAGGGGGGGGTGCGCCCCCAGAGCCCTGAAGACCAGCAGAAGGGAGGAAGTGGCCCCCAGCTGGGGGGGGACAGTAGCCCCCAGGGGGACAACTTCCACAGCAGGGCCCCTCTGGAGGTCCTGCTGAAGGCCATGGAGCCAGACTTCAGCAGCCTGCAGGCCCAGAGCCAGAGCCAGACCAGGACCCAGACCCAGATCCAGCAGACACAAACCAGGACCCAGATCAAGCAGGAACAGGCCAGCACCCAGATGGCCCGGACCCAACTAGCCCAGCAGAACCAGAACCAGAACCAGCCGGCCCACATGCAGAACCAAACCCAGCAGACCCACATACGGACCCAGGCCCAGGCCCAGGCCAGGACCCAGACGCAGGCGGCCCAGCAGAACCAGACACAGGCGGTCCAGCAGACCCAGACCCATCTGACCCAGCAGACCCAGAACCATACCCAGAACCAAACCCAGAACCAGACCCAAACCCAGACCCAGAACCAGACCCAGACCCAGAACCAGACCCAGAACCAGACCCAGCCGACCCAACTAGCCCACCAGACCCAGACCCACCAGACCCAGAACCAGACCCAACTAGCCCACCAGACCCAGACCCAGCCGGCCCAGCAGACCCAAACCCACATGCAGACCTACTACATCGATGAGCAGGGCCACTTCATCGGCGTGGCGGCGGCTCTCCAGGGCGGCTCGCCGCTCACCGCTCCACGCTTCACCCCTAACCCGGAACAGCCCGGCGTGCCGGTGCTGAGCCTTGGCGCCGGGCCGCCACCCCCGCCCCTAACCCACGCCCCGGCGCCATCCGGTGGTGGCGCCCTGCCGCGGGGCCAACCGCCCGCCGTGCACAGCTGCCAGTCACTGGCCGCCAGCGTCCCCCACCAGGTCCCCGGCACCCCGGGAGGCGGCCGGCTGCAGGTGGCCGCCGTCCTGAGTTTTGGGCCCGAGCAGGTCTCCAAGGACCAGCGGCCCAAGAAGCCCGGAAAGTACGTGTGCGAGTACTGCAGCCGGGCCTGCGCCAAGCCCAGTGTGCTGCTCAAGCACATCCGCTCCCACACCGGCGAGAGACCCTACCCCTGCGTCACCTGCGGCTTCTCCTTCAAGACCAAGAGCAACCTGTACAAGCACAAGAAGTCGCACGCGCACGCCATCAAGCTAGGGCTGCTGGCGCGCTGCGGGCCGGAGTCAGATCGGCCCGCCGGGACGCCATCAGAGGCCGAGGACAGCGGCGAGTCCGAGGAGGACACCACCGACCCGGACAGCGAGGCCCCGGTCTGCCCGCCGGCCGAAGTGGCGCCCGGGCCGCCAGCCAGGCCGGCGCGGGGCCCCAAGGTCGCCGCGGCGCTGCCCAAGGTCGTGGTGTACCCGGTGAACGTGTCCCCGCTGAGGGCGGACAGCCCCCGGGTGGCGGGCGCCGCCCCCGAGCCCCAGGCGGCCGGACTGCGGTCCTCCGTGTCGGTGCTGTCCAGCCTTAAGGAGGTGGATGGTGAACCGGTCCCAGCCGCCTCGCCGGACGCCGCCAGCGAAGACGAGGACCGGGAACGCCGCTCGCCGCCGCCGCCGCTCGGGGGCCACGCCCAGCTGCAGCGCCAACAGGCCACGGACTCCTCCCAGCAGCCGCCGCCCAAGTGCCTGCTCAGCCCCCGCAGCCTGGGCAGCACCGACTCGGGCTACTTCTCCCGGTCCGAGAGCGCCGACCAGGCCATGAGCCCCCCCAGCCCCTTCCTGAAGCTCCTCCCCCCGGCCGACGCCGACCTGGCCAAGGCCGTCCCCCCCGTGGTGGCGGCGGTGCTACAGGTGGCTAGGCCCCCCGACCGGCCCGGGAGGCCCCCCCTGGAGGCCAGCGCCCGCTCCCTGGAGGAGCGCATCTCCAAGCTGATCTCCGACAACCAGGCGCTGGTGGACGACAAGCAGCTGGACAGCGTCAAGCCCCGGAGGACCTCGCTGTCCCGGAGGGGCAGCATCGACTCCCCCAAGTCCTACATCTTCAAAGACTCGTTCCAGTTCGACCTGAAGCCGATGGGCCGCAGGTCCAGCTCCAGCTCCGACATCCCCAAGTCCCCCTTCACCCCCACCGACAAGTCCAAGCCCGTGTTCCTGCTCTCCGTGCCCACCCAGTACCCGCCCCTGGACTGCCTGCCCATCACCAGGAGCAACTCCATGCCCACCACCCCCGGCCACGCGGCCCCGCCCCCGAACGCCTTCCCGCCGCCGCCCCACCCGCTTAGGGTCTGCCAGTCCTTTGACGAGAAGATCGGCTCCCCGAACAGCGACGGCTTCTCCTCGCCGCCCCCCAACCAGGCCGCCATACACGCCCGGACTCTGGTCAGGCAGGAGGCGGTGGAGGACGTGTCCACCGGCGAGAGCCTCCCGTCGGCCCGCTCCATGGACGATGGCGGCGGAGGAGGAGGCGGCGTTGGCGAGCTTCTACCGAAGAGCAGGTCCTTTGACCAGGACCGGCTAAGGAAGCCGCCCCAGAACAAAGGCACCATGTTCGAGTGCGAGACCTGCCGCAACCGCTACCGGAAGCTGGAGAACTTCGAAACACACAAGAAGTTCTACTGCTCCGAGCTGCACGGCCCCAAAAACAAGCCGGGGGCGGCGGCACCGGCGAGGGAGGCGGCGGCGTTGGCGGCGAGGGAAGCGGCGGCGGCTGCAAGGGAGGCGGCCGAGGACGTCTTCTGCCTGGGCGCCACCCGCTCGCCCATTGGCTCGGGGAGTCTGGACCAGCAGACGTCCATCAGGAAGAGGAGGAAGATGAAGAGCGTGGGCGACGAGGACGACCAGTCCCCCACCGACACGGCGGCGCCCTGCGCGGTCGGCTTCCCGCCGCCAGCCAGTGGGGGCTTCTCCCCGTCCAACGGCGAGCAACCCAAGCCGCCTCCACTCCAGCTAGCGACTCGGGGGATGAACTCAGCGGAGGCCCGGCTGTCGCCCATCCGGGAGGCCCAGCTGGGCGGGTCCTGTAAGGGGGACCTCCAGAGGCAGGGTAGCGGCACCTCAGTCATCCGGCACACCAACTCCCTCAGCCGGCCCGGCTCCTTCGAGACCGAGTCCGTCGGGAGGGCCTCTCCCGCCGGATCCATGGAGGATGTCCCCGTCAAGGCCGGCGCCGACGGGGCGGCCGATCCCCACCAGGAGGCGGCGCCCAAACCCCCTGGAGCCGAGTTCGGGAAGCCGGACCGGGCCGGTGTCCACCAGTCGCGTCTGGTCCGCCAGAGCAACATCCAGGTCCCCGAGATCCTGGTGACGGAGGACTCGGACCGGGAGCACGAGGCGCCTGGCGGTGGTGGTGGCGGCGAGCCAGTCGACAAGCCCCCGGAGTCCTTCAGCTGGCCCCAGAGGAGCGAGAGCCTGTCCAAGCTACCCGCCGAGAAGCTGCCCCCCAAGAAGAAGAGGATCCGCCTGGCCCAGATGGAGCACTCCTCGGGGGAGTCTAGCTTCGAGTCCAGCCTGTCGCGCAGCCTGAGCCGGGACAGCAGCCTCTCGCGTTGCTCCAGCGTCTCCGCCTCCTTCGACGAGCCGAGCCGTCCGGGGAGTCCGTCCAGGGGCGAGAAGCCGCCGGAGCCCCCAGCGGCGCCGGCGGCCTTCAACACACTGGGTGTCCCGGGCGCCATGCGGAGGGCCGCCTCCGAGCAGATCAGCTGCACACAGCCCTCTGTGGAGGTGACCTGCGACTACCGCAGCAAGTCCTTCGACTGCGGCCGCTTGGCGCCTGGCCGGACGCCGCCCACCAGCCGGCCGGGCGCCACCTTACCGGGCGCCACCCTGCCCCTCTCCTGCCCCTCCCGGCCGGCTCAGCTGCCGCTCATCGAGCGCCGCCGCGGCCCGCTGCTGCGCCAGATGTCCCTGAAGATCGGCCCCGAGACCCAAAAGCCGCCGGACAAACCCCCGCCGATCCTCCCGGCCCAGAACCGACCCGGCCAGCAGGCCCAGGCCGCCCCCCCGCAGCACCACCAGCAGATGGTGCAGAGCGTCAACCTGGGAAGCCCCACCCTGCAGGCCCAGGTGCACGGCCTGCCCCACCCCTGGCACCAGGCGTCCCGGGTGCAGACCTGCCAGAAGGCGCTGCAGACCTCGTCCTGCCGAGACGAAGCCAAACCGGCTGACCCCGACGACAGCAAGTGCTTTGTGCCCAAATACCAGCTCCCCTGTCCGGCTCGGAGGGCCGGCCCCGGCTTCTCCTTCTGCTGCCCCCAGGCCGCCCAGATGGCTCTGCCCATACTGACCATCCCCATCGCCAACCCGGTCCTGAAATCCGCCGATGTCTTCGTCTCCAGCCGGCAGGCCTCGGACCTGAAGCTGGAGACAAAGGACTCGCTGGACCACAGTCAACCTGGCGCTGTCGCACTGCCGCAGATCCTGATCACCCACGAGCAGGTGCACCCCACCGGCTCCCTGGGCTGTAAGAGCTTCCCGGCATCGGCCCCGAAACTGGAAGCCGAGGCCCAGAGGGACAGGGCTCAGCCCCCCGTTCTGGAGGCCCAGAGGGACAGGGGGCAGCCTCCAGGTCTGGAGACCCAAAGGGACAGGGGACAGCCCCCCGGTCTGAAGGCCGAGGCCCAGAGAGACATGGCTCCAGCCTGGGGGCAACCCCCCGGTCTGGGGAAGCTGGCCTCGGGGAGCCTCTGCCCCCAGCAGGAGCCCGCCGCCTCCAGCAAGCGCATGCTGTCGCCCGCCAACAGCCTGGACATCTACATGGAGAAGCACCAGAAGAGGGCCAAAGACGAGCACGGCGGCGCCTGCCTGACCGACGGCCGGTCGCTCAGCTACCTCAGCTCCAAGGTGTCCGAGGTGACCCGGCAGCGCAAGCTGATGCTGGTCAGGCAGGTCTGCACCAGCGAGCCGGCCGACAGCCCCATCGAGACCGAAGCCCCGCCCCTTCCCGACCCCAAGCCCGACAGCCAGGACGACCCTGAGGCCGGTGACGAGGTGAAGCCCATGTCGCCCGACGGGTTCAAGAAAGAAGAAGCACCCGGGAGTCGGGAGCAGATCGGCCGGCCCGGGACTCAGGGGACCCCCCTTCAGGGGGAGAGGTGGACCCCCGCCAAGTCCCTGATCCGGCCCTCCAGCTTCCAGGCAGGCCAGGTGAAGCTGACAACCTCAGTGTCGGTGGTGAACGCCAAGGACAGCCAGCGCCTGTCCTTCCCCAGCCTGAAGACGGCCACCACCTTCACCTGGTGCTTCCTGATGAAGAGGAGGCCCCTCCACGGCCCCCAGGCCGACCTAAAGACCTCAGCATACGCTGCCTGGGCCGTCAACCCCAGCAACCCCAACCCCCTGGGGCTGCCCACCAAGGTGGTCATGTCCCTGTTCGACTCCAAGCAAAGCGCCAAGAAGGTCCACTACACCTCAGCCATCCAGACCGGCGGCCAGTCCGACATCCTGTCCTATTCGGGCAAGCTGAAGGACGTCATGCCCAGGGTGAGTTTTCCCCAGAAAGCTCTGGGTCCCTTCAGGTCTCAGATCCAGTCAACAAGTCCAATCGCTTCCTCCTGCAGGTGCCGGTGACCCCGAAGCCTGTCGCAGCTGAGCCCAGAAGCAAACCGGAGCCTCAGACCAGCAACGACTCGGAGAAGGAGGCGGCGCCTGTGGCAGAGCCGCGGCGGGTCAGAATATTCGATGGAGGGTAAGAGTCGGGGTCTGTAGGGGTATGTGGGGTCTGTAGGGATATGTGGAAGTCTATGGGGTTTGTAGGGGTATGTGGGGTCCTTAGGGGGTATGTAGGGTCTGTTGAGGTCTGTAGAGGTCTATAGAGTCTATGGGGTCTATAGGGGTCTGTAGGAGTATGTAGGGTCTGTCAAGGTCTGTATAGGTCTATAGAGTTTGTGGGGTCTGTAGGGGTATGTGGAAGTCTATGGGGTCTGTATGGGTCTATAGAGTTTGTGGGGGTCTGTAGGGATCTGTGGGGGTCTGTTGTCTCTATGGGGGTCATTGGGCTCTATGGGGGACTTTGGGCTCTGTGGGGTTTTGTGGGGGTCTGCTGGACTCTGCTTGATGCTGGATCTCGGACCCCACAGGTTCAAGTCCAACGAGGACTACGTGTACGTGCGCGGCCGCGGCCGGGGGAAGTACATCTGTGAGGAGTGCGGGATCCGCTGCAAGAAGCCCAGCATGCTGCGCAAGCACATCAGGACCCACTCTGACGTCAGGCCCTTCCACTGCGTGCACTGCAGCTTCTCCTTCAAGACCAAAGGTGGGAACCAGGGGACCAGATAACCAAGGGACTAGAGAAACCAGGGAACCAGGGGACCAGATAACCAGGGTACCAGATAACCAGAAAAAAACAGGTGACCATAGAAATCAGAGAACCAGGGGACCATAGAAACCAACTAACCAGATAACCAGGGGACCTGAGAAACCGGGGGACCTGAGAAACCAGGGAACCAGATAACCAGGGAAACTAGGGAATCAGAGAAACCAGATAAATAGGGGACCATAGAAACCAGGGGGACCAAAGAACTAGGGAACCAGAGGGAACCCTGCTGCAGCAGCCAATCACAGCCCCCCTGCTCTGTTTACAGGAAACCTGACCAAGCACATGAAGTCAAAGGCCCACAGGAAGAAGTGCCTGGAGATGGGGGTTCCTGAGGGGGCCATCGAGGACCCGGAGGCCGAGGACTCTGGTAACTGGACTCCGTTTCTTACTGCTCTGCTGCTAATTAGCAAAACTAAAAATCTGATTCACTTCATTTTCATTTTGTACCTGATTCCGTCATCAGTTTTATGGGATTATATCAGTTTCTTA
>CAJRST010005557.1:11521811-11532007 GCA_907169785.1 Menidia menidia | reverse complement strand
ATGATGCTCTAATGACGTTCTTATGATGTTCTTATGATTTTCTAATGATGCTCTGTTGATGTTTTAATGATGTTCTAATGATGTTCTGCTTATGTTCTGCTGGGTCGGGGGGCGTTCAGGGCTCACCGTGTCCAGAGGGAACCTCTTCAGAACCTTGTAGTTCTTCTTGGGCTCCAGTTTGTAGACGAACCTGTCGGTGACCAGCAGCGCTCGGTCTGTGCTTCTGTTGAACCGGTTCACCTGGGACAGCGGGGGGGGGGGGGCAGGACAGGTGAGGGGGGGCAGCTCAGGGCAACCAATCAGAACTTACTTAGAACTTAGAACTTACCTTCCTGCAGAAGCCCGAGAACACAACTTGACTAAAGCTGTCCTTGTTCTTCAGCTCCTTGGAGGCTCGGACGAAGCTGGAGCTGGTCTGAGGGCAGTCCCGGACCTGGAGGGGAGAGACCACGTTAGCTACCCCCCCCACAGGGCAGGACCAGGTCTGGGGCCTGGTCATGGAGTCATGGAGGCTGGTTATGGAGTTATGGATAGTATAGCTTATTGTCATAGTGATGATAAATGTAATATTGTGTCTACTCTGTAAGTCGCTTTGGATAAAAGCGTCTGCCAAATGCATAAACATAAACAAACATAAGCATGGAGGCTGGTTATGGAGTTACAGAGTCATGGAGGCTGGTTATGGAGTTGTGGAGGCTGGTTATGGAGTCATGGAGGCTGGTTATGGAGTTATGGAGTCATGGAGGCTGGTTATGAAGTTGTGGAGGCTGGTTTTGGAGTTATGGAGGCTGGTTATGGAGTTATAGAGTTATGGAGGCTGTTTATGGAGTTATGGAGCATCATATGTGTGACTTAAAGACTTAAAATAGATAAATGAAGGAATGCTCTCTGGTTAGAGAAGACATAAGGAGCCTTTCTCCTGGAGAGACAAGCGTCTGCCTCTTCTCCGATCAGCAGACTGAGCTCTGAGGGGCTCTGAGGGGAAAAGCGGTCACATGCAGGAGGCAGCAGGTCTCAGGCTGCCTGACAAACTGACAAACGGGCCCCAGGCGTCGCCCTGTGCAGATGAGACACCCGCTGGATTTCCCCCATTTGCTGAGCCGCTTAGCAAACCGGGGAGGGGGGGCACTGTCCAGCTTAAAGGAAAACAGGCCTCACCCCCAGTAGGAAACTGGCTCTTCTGCTGATTGAGTTCAGAAAATTTTTCATTTATTTAAAAATAAATAATTTTTCTAAATGTTAATTCATCTAAAAAAGGGATTTTTTTGAAAGACATATCTACATTTTTTAAATTTTGGAGATATAAAAATTTAAAATTGGAAAAAAATGTTTCTTTGGGAAGTAAAACTTTTTAATTGAAATATTATAATAATTAGTTATTTATTTGTTTATTTATGTATTTATTTATTAACTTATGTATTTGTTTTGAATATTTGTTTTTAATCCATTTATTTATGTATTTCTTAGTTATTTATCTATTTATTTATTTAATTATTTATTCTCTTTTTATTTCAGAGGAAGCCCAGACATGTATTGGTGTGACTCCTTAGTGTGTTTCTGTGACTACTTTTTGTGACTCCTTTGTGTGTTTGTGTGACTCCTTTGTGTGTTTGTGTGACTCCTTTGTGTGTCGGTGGGTCTCACGTTGGACAGGTAGTCCCTCTCCCAGACCCGGCGCGCTCCCCAGTCCTTCCTCTCGCCGCTCAGGGCTGTCAGAGCCGCCACCTTGGACCGGACCTCCAGCATGTCGGACGGGGGGATGTTCTTCACAACCTGCCTGGCCCACCACCTGCAACGACCGTGACATGTGAGAGGACCAGAACCAGGACCAGGACCAGAACCAGAGCCAGGACCAGAGCCAGGACCAGAACCAGAACCAGGACCAGAACCAGAACCAGGACTAGAAACAGAACCACAGCCTGAAGCAGCTCCGAGTCCATAAAGACAGAAAGCCAGCAGAACCCACAGGGAACGGGTTCTGGAAGGTTCTCCAACCAGCAGATTAGCTTCTGGCCGGTGAGGGTGTCAGGATTGGGTATAAAAGCAGATTTCACCAAATGTTTAGTCTCTAGGCTAAGCTAAACTGGAGCTAAGAATAGGGCTTTGGATTGCTAATGGAGCAACAGATAGCAGCCAATTAGCCTAGTTTAGCATTAACAGCTAACGTCAATTAGCAAATGTTAGGTTTATGATGCTCTATATGAGTGTCTAAGGCGTGTAGTGCTAAGTTTCACCAACTTAGGTAGCTTAGCCTGCAGATGCAAAGCTAGGTTAAAGTAAATGGTTGATTCTAAGCTAATTTAGCTCATTTAGTTTAGAATCCACAGCTAATTTAAGAGATTAAAGATAATTTAGTGTTGATTCTAAGATAATTGAGCTATTTTAGTTTAGAATTTGCAGCTAAATTAAGAGATGAAAGTTGATTTAGGGGTTGATTCTTAGCTAACTGTGCTAACTCACACCGCTAATGCTAAGCTAAGTTGCTGCTTGCAGGTCATCTCTGTTTGTGTTGGACACAAACATCTGTGTCTCGGGCTCTGACCTGCGGTGCAGTGACACTGTGATCTTGTGGAACTGGGCCAAAGCCGCCGGCGGCGTCGGCCACTCCAGGCTCTTCCCGTAGTCGGCCATCGTCCGCACGTTGGAGAACCTCTGCTCCACCTCCCAGAAGTGGGCCTTCACCTTGTAGCGCTTGTAGCAGCCCATGATCGCGTAGATGGCCCTCATCCGGCGGCACCTCAGGCGGGCCAGAGCCCCTCGCCAGATCTGGGGGACAGTTTTTCATCTTTTAGAACACCAGAGACAAAAAGCAGAGAGGAGTGCCTCCTCTAAGGCCGACCGAGCCCCACCAGGCCCATCTGGCAGATAAAGGCTAAATGGGTCAGAGGAAAGAGAGGAGACAGTACTTTTCCTCCAAGCAAGAAACTGACTTCACCCCCATCGAGTATAAAATGATCGCAACATTTACAGGTATTCTGCAGGCAAAAAGCAGGAATTCGAACTTTAAAGTTGAGATATTCTGATTGATGTTTATTTCTTTTAGTAATTCATCTGATTCCCAAATGAATTTGTGGGATATTTTTTTTAGTTTCTTGTGGAAAAACTGAGGTCTTTGCATAATTTTCGTACAAAATCAGCTCCTGTTTTCAGAGGATTCTTCATCAAACTGAGCAGTGAGACACTTTAAGCCTCATTTTGTCTAAAATCAACCTGTTTCCAGCTCCTGAACACACGTTTCAACCTCTAATCAAATCCGTAAAATCCTCCACGGTGCCCTTTAAGCCTGCGCCCTGACTGACCTTCTGCAGGAACAGCACCAGGATGGGGATGAGGGCGGCGCGCTGCTGCTCCAGTGTGAACAGCGAGCGCGGCGTGCGCACGAACAGCTTGGTGTGGCCGTAGGCCACGTCGTCCTGGAAACCGTGCTGCGTGATGATGGCCTCCACCGCCGCCCGGTCCGAGCCCATCAGGTGGTTCGGCCACGTGTACTCGCAGGTCATCTTGTACCTGAGGAGGGAGCCGGAGAGCTCAGTTACAGCCTGAAAACGGTGGGAGCGGCAGCTCCGAACCATCCGGAGCTCCGATCAGCCACGTTTTAACAAAGGATTGAGTCAAAGACAGGAATAAGATGTTTTTTACATGTGAATAAAGGTATGAGAGGAGCAAGAGACTGAAAACTGAAGCCAGAAGAAAAAACAGAGACTGGTTTTACAAAAATACAAAAAAAACATGTATAAAATGAATAGATAAATAATTAAATTTATCAAATAATAAATTAATTTGTAAATTAATTAAACATTAAATGGATTCTGGCGCTGTGGAGACGGCTGCCTTTCCAGTATCTTCTGGTAACCTTAATTTCCTGAGGGAGTCTTCCCAAGGGATCAATAAAGTTCTGTCTAAGTCTAAGTCTAAGTCTAAGTCTAAATATAGGAATGAATGAATAAATACTAAATCAAAGAATATATAAATAATTAAATCATTAATTAATAGTAAATTAATTACAAAATGAATGAATAAATGCTTGAATGCATGAACGAATGAAAAAAAAAATGAATTAATAAATGAATGATTGAATAAATGAACAAACGAACGAATGAATGAACAAACAAACGAACGCGGTGTGCGGCGCCTTACCGCTGCAGGAAGCGGGCGTACAGCTGCCTGTAGGCAAACCCGGCCCGGCGCACCATGACGTTCTCCAGCAGGCCCAGATACGCCACCTGGTGGCGGCAGCGGGCGTCGTCGAACAGCACCGGAGACTTCACCTCGTTGGGCTTGATGCAGCGCACGTAGTAGGGCTCCTGAGGAGAGAGCCAGCCGGGTGGCACCTGGTTAGCATCTGGTTAGCTTCCGGTTAGCATCTTAACCACTGAGCCAGCCGGGTGGCGTCCAGTTAACATCCGGTTAGCAGCTGGTTAGCATTTGGTTAGTATCTTAACCACTGAGCCAGCCGGCTGGCACCTGGTTAGCATCCGGTTAGCAGCTTGTTTGCAGCTGGTTAGCGTCTGGTTAGCAACTGTTTAGCATCTGAACCACTGAGCCAGCCGGGTGGCGTCCAGTTAAAATCCAGTTAGCATTCGGTTAGCAGATGGTAAGCGTCTGTTTGGCATCTAAACCACTGAGCCAGCCGGGTGGCATCTGGTTAGCTTCTGGTTAGCATCTGGTCAGCAGCTGGTTAGCATCTGAACCACTGAGCCAGCCGGGTGGCGTTCAGATAACATCCGGTTAGCAGCTGGTTAGCATCTGGAAACCACGGAGCAAGCCGGGTGGCATCTGGTTAGCAGCTGGTTAGCGTCTGGTTAGCAGCTGTTTAGCATCTGAACCACTGAGCCAGCTGGGTGGCGTCCAGTTAAAATCTGGTTAGCAGCTGGTTAGCATCTGGTTAGCAGCTGGTTAGCATCTGAACCACTGAGCCAGCTGGGTGGCGTCCACTTAAAATCCGGTTAGCAGCTGGTTAGCGTCTGGTTAGCATCTAAACCACTGAGCCAGCCGGGTAGCATCTGGTTAGCAGTTGGTTAGCGTCTGGTTAGCATCTGAACCACTGAGCCAGGCGGGTGGCGTCCAGATAACATCCGGTTAGCATTCGGTTAACAGCTGGTTAGCGTCTGGCTAGCATCTAAACCACTAAGCAAGCCGGCTGGTTAGCGTCTGGTTAGCAGCTGGTTAGCATCTGAAGCACTGACCCAGCCGGGTGGCGTCTGGTTAGCAGCTGGTTAGTGTGTGGTTAGCATCTGAACCATTGAGTCAGCTGGTTAGCATCTGGTTAGCATCCACATTCTGGGGTTCTTGGGCTCCTCTCCCACCTTGCAGGCCAGCTTATCCACCAGAGCCACGATGGAGTTCTTGAAGAGCGTGGCGGCGGTCAGCGGCCGCTTGGTGACCTCGGTGATACCCAGTTGGCCGTCCGGCCACATCTCCCTCAGGACCGGGTTGGAGCTGGCGGGGGAGGGGGGGTAGAGAGAGGGGTGAGGACCAG
Organism: Menidia menidia; assembly: GCA_907169785.1. Taxonomy (NCBI): domain Eukaryota; kingdom Metazoa; phylum Chordata; class Actinopteri; order Atheriniformes; family Atherinopsidae; genus Menidia; species Menidia menidia. The sequence continues at coordinate 11,526,528 of CAJRST010005557.1, read as the reverse complement.
GGTGAGGACTGGAGGGGGGAGGGCCGTGGCGCCGCTCGCCATGGCGCCCACCTGTTGTACATGAGACGCTTGAAGTCCTGAAACAGCGGGTCCTTGTTTTTGTCCAGAAATCCTTCCACAGAATACCTAAACCAGACAAACAGGAATACATTATTATTATTATTATCATTATTATTATTATTGATATTATCACTATTATTATTGTTATTATTGTTCTTATTAACATTATTATTATTGTTATTATTGTTGTTTATGGCGTTTGTTTATTGTGTTGCAGCTGCATCAAGATGAATTTCCCCTTTTGTTTGATTAATAAAGTTCTTTGAATTTAATAGAATAGAAAAAAGGGCAGTTTAGCAGTAGCTTTTTAGTTTGTTTCCCCTGAAGTTGTTTTGGTTCTGGTTCCTGTTCTCGTTCCGGTTCTGGTTTCTAGTTTCACTATTTTGGTTTCACATTTCAGTCAAGTTTTTTTTTTTTCTTTGTCTTTATGAGGCTCAGGATTTTTCAGCTTTTCATGTCCCTCTCACATTATGCTCAGCCAGGAGGTCAAAGGTCAGAGGTCGTGGCTCAGAGTGATCACACGTCCCAGAGCCTCCTGCTTCTCTGGCCTCCTTAAAGGAGCTGACCGAATGGGACCACTTTAGGCCCGAGTCCACTATGAGGACCTCCGGGGGCTTTAGAGCCTCCAGAACTGGAACCAGAACCTAAGGGAGAGTTCAGAGCTGTGAGCCGGCGGCTGAATCGGGTCATTCTGAACAGAAGAGGCTCCAAGCGAAGGCGCTTTCCTCACAGACTCTCCAGGGAGCAACGATGGAGGCTGCAGGAGGAAGTGGGTCACAGCTGGATGATGGAGCCTATTTTTAGAAAGGGGGGGGGGGGCGCCGGTTCTGGTGAGAGGAACCAGAACGCATCGCTGTGCTTTTTATGTGTAGAGCTGAGAGTTCAAAGCTAGTGCTCTGAGCAGAGAGACGGGGCAGAAACCCAGCAGAACGCAGCAGAACCCATCCGAATGCAGTCGAAACTATCAGAACCTAGTAGAACTCAGCAGAGACCCAACAGAACCCAGTAGAACCCGGCAGAGACCCAACAGAACCAAACAGAGACCCAACAGAACCCAGCAGAACCTAGTAGAACCCATCAGAGACTCAACATAACCCAGCAAAACCTAGCAGAAACCATCAGAGACCCAACAGGACCGAGCAGAAAGGTTCTGTTTGGTCTTTTAAGGAGGTGCACTCACGTGACGTCACCGGCGTAATGGCGGATGCGGAAGTGTTTCTGGAAGTCCATCATCTTGTCTGTGGGGCTGAGCTACACACGAGAAGAGAAACCACAGCAGGAAGTCAACAACATAGACATATATAAATATATGTATATGTATGTCTATGTCTATATGTCTATGATCAGCACAGCCGCCACTTTGCCTAATTTTTCTTCATCGAGACTTTTTAAAGAGGACGATGTTTAAAAAGTTTCTCCCGTCCGACGACGGACTCTGCTGCCCTCTGTCGGCAGAACGCTAAAACTACACCTGCAGCTTCAGGCCGTTTGTGTGCATCCCGAACAGATTAAATTTCTACTGAAATAAAGAAATGCTCTATTTGATTCTTAATAAAACAGCAGATAACATCAGATCCTGTTTTGTGTTTCATTTGGTCATTTTGTGGTAATTTTGTCCCTTTTTTTATCTTCTGCTCCTCAATTCAATCATTTTGTGTCTCAATTTTTCAGTTTTTAGTGCATTTAAGATCATTTTCTGATCGTTTGCTCCACATTTTGGACATTTTGTGTCTCATTTTTTCAGTTTTTAGTGCATTTAAGAACATTTTCTGATTGTTTGCTCCACATTTTGGTAATCTTGTTTCTGTTCTTGAATTTTTGTGTCTGTTTCTGCAGCCTCCGCTGGACTGTGTGTGTCTCTTGGTGTCAGACTTGTTGTGGACTAACTGTTTTCCTGGAGGACGTTAAATCGAACAGGAGCATTTAGTTCGAGTTGGATCTCTTCTCTGAACTCTGAGAGGCAGTGACATCACTCAGTCTGAGGGGCTTTGGATTTAAAGGGGGCTGAGGAGGACCAGATTAGCCCTGACAGAAGCAGAGTGTTACAGCAGAAGCTGCAGAAAGTGGCAGAGGGCCTTGTGGACCACCTTGCGTGAGGTGTAATGGGGATGCTGAGCCAGTTTGGTGTCCATGCTGTCCAGGCACATTGTGTCCGTGACCTTCCCGACCGAGAGGCAGGCCTCGTCCAGGATGGAGATGATGCCTTTGTGGGGCTGTTCCACCAGGTCCACGATGATCTGGTTGTTGAAGTAGTCGATCTGTGTGTGACAACAGCAGCAACATAAAGCCCGACAAATGTATAAAGTGAGACTATTTAGTATTTTGTTAAGAATTTGAACTGATTTAAGTTGAGACAAGATGGAGAAGCAAACAGAAACAGATGGAGGAACACTTGAGATCTAGTTTTGTTAACCATTAATTAGGTACAAAAGCAGGACCTTAGAGAGGTGCAACAAACCCCAAAAACTGTCTGTGAATACAGATGCAAGTTAAAGCTGCTAAAGGGGTTCGTTTGAACGTCTCCTCTGGACCAAAGCTTGTTTGAAATGAACCTGCAACTGTTCTGTGGGCCGATCAGAAGCTGATGCTGGATCAGCAACAGCCTCATTTAACACCGTAAAGCACCAAAGCCCGACAGAGAGTTGATTCCTGTGAGTGTTTTTAAGAGAGAGGCTGTGTCTGTGTGGGGTTCCTCACATGCTGCCAGGTGATGCCCTCCCTCTGGTACTCTCCCTGCTCCTGCCGGAGGATCAGCTCGATGAAAAGCTGCTGCAGCTTCTCGTTGCAGTAGTTTATGCAGAACTGCTCGAAACTGCACAGGAGCCAACAGGTGAGCAAAGGAGGAGCCTCCAGGGTGACGACGAGGGCAGGACACCAGACACAGACCTGTTGTTGTCAAAGATCTCGAAGCCGTAGATGTCCAGCACACCGATAACCGTGTTTTTCCCATGGAGCACCGGGTTGTAGTCTTTCACTTCGATGATGCTGTTGATACGGCTCACGATCCAGCCGAACAGCCTCTCATAGAGCGCCTGCAAAGACGATTCAGGCAGGGATTAGGTCTCAAATCAGAGCTCTAACAGGTCAAATCAGACTTCTAAAAGTCAAACCAGAGCTCTATCAGGTCAAATTAGAGCTGTAACAGGTCAAATCAGACTTCAAAAAGTCAAATCAGAGCTCTAACAGGTTTTAAATCAGGGTTCTAACAGGTCAAATAAGAGCTGTAACAGAGCCCTAATGACCCCAGGCCGCCTCTCTCTGAGCCCTCAGTACCCCCCCGCCCACCTTGGCGAAGGCGTCGCGGCCGAAGCAGGCGTCCTGCTCGGAGTGGCCCTTCTGGATGACCTCGCCGCCCCCGGTGGCCACGGTGCGGAACAGCAGGCTGCTGCTGAGGCTGGCGGCGTCGGTGGCGAGCAGCTCGGCGATGTGGCTCAGCGCCTCCGGCCCCACGACCCCAACGCCGTCCCCGTCACTCTCAAACCGAAGGTTGCCCTGGAAGACAGTCTCAGAGTCAAGGAGCTCGTCCCACTCAGACCAGGTCTTTGCTGTCATCATTAACATTATATCCATCCATCCATCCATTATCAATACCGCTTATTCCCTCATGGGGTCGCGGGTAACATTATATGTATTTATAAAATTATGTTATTATATATATATATAACTATCAATATCTACCATTTTTCATCCAGTCTACAGCATCTATTTAATCACCCTCTCTCTCTCTCTCTCTCTCTCTCTCCCTCTCCCTATCTCACCCTCTCCCTCTCTCTTCCTCTCTCTGTCTCTCTCTCCCTTTCTCTCTCTCACCCTCTTCCTCTCTCTGTCTCTCTTGCCCTCTTTCTCTAGCCCCCCCCCCCTCATGATCCTGAGGTTTCTTCCTCCTAAAGGCAGTTTTTTCCTCCCTGTGTCTCCTAGTGCTGCTTTTGGTGGGAACTGTTGGTCTCCTGTAAATAACTCAGAGTCGGTCTGATCTGCACTGTTTGGAAAGTTGTCAGATACCTGCTGTTGGGATTCGGAACTATGGAAATGAAACTGATTTAAATTGAACTTTCCCCATCTGAGGACCTACCAGAAGCAAAATGGAGGCCAGGATCCGGTAGACTGAGGCCACCTCCTCCCCGGAGAAGCCGATCACCTCCAGTGCGCTCGTCACCGCCTTGTGGCTCGAGCGGTCGTTGTTGGAAGTCTGGAGGTTTCATCACAAACCTCTCAGGACTTTGAGTCTGAGCCTAAAGATGCTGAATTCTAGTCCTAAAGCTCTAAAGTCTCTTCTTTCCTGATAGCATGTAGCATCAATGGATGCTAGCTGTGGAATCTGTGTTCTAGCTGGATGATAAAGCCTTAATGCTAAACCCTCTGCTAGCATGTAGCATCAGGTTGAGCTCAGAGTGGATGCATGGAGATGGAGAAATGTTAAAATTATTTTCTACATTTACATTTCTGAATGCAGCAGATGCTTTTATCCAAAGCGACCTACAAAAAGATAGTTTGATATTAAGGATTTAACATTCAGGTACACAAGTAACCACACATACTGATGCTACATGCTATGAGGAGATGAGAGACTTTAGAGCTTTAGGACCAGAGACACTCTAGAAGAGAGTTTATCTATCTATCTATCTATCTATCTATCTATCTATCTATCTATCTATCT
>CAJRST010005557.1:11422098-11494928 GCA_907169785.1 Menidia menidia | reverse complement strand
CCGGCATTAATGGCCATCGCAGCGGGCGGCGGACCAGGCCCATTCCTCCCAGAATACCTTTCTGATGCACTTGCAAAGCAGACGGGGTACACGGCGGAGCAGCCGGCCTTCTCACATTTTCTGTACTTTTTCTCCGACTGTTCGTCTTCTTCTTCTGTGTCTGTGGCCTTTCTTTTGCTCTGTGACCCAGAAAAGAATATTTAAATGACCAGAGGAAGTAGATGTAAGTAAACAGCCAGCAGTCTTAAAAATATCCAGTAATTTCAGGGTTCATCTGGGTTTCTGCAATGTTTTGTTTTCCTCATAAGCATTTACCTTGTAGATTGAAAAAAATGTATTTGGTTTAATTTCTTAACTACTAATCATTCAGGCCCCTAACTCAAGGGTGAGCCAGTGTTGTGTCCAATTAGCAGAGCAGCAGTTTAGAGTGGATCTTTAGGCTCTTTGTTAGCCGCAGCCTGTCACACAGACACATAATTTGTTCCATTTCTGTAGCTGATGGAGGAAAAACGCCAAAGAAAACACAGTCTGACAGCCAGGAAACAGGATTTCTGAGGACTCCCAAAGAGCTGCTGGCTGAAAACTGGGCAGATCTCAGTCTGGTGAGCAACCAGTCCTCAAAACCTGAGGAAACTGGACCAGTGGAGGACAAAGGAAGAAGAGTTGGGCCTAAAAACTCTCTCCAGCAGACAGATAGTGGAAGAAATCCAGCAAAAATGACCTGAGTGGGTCTGTGACTTTAAATCCATCTATAAAGGGGTGTGCTGTCTGATGCAGAAACCCTAAAATGTGTCAGAATTATTACCACGAGGCTCACAGTGGTTACTGGGATTAAAACACATGTTTTGTGGTGCGTTTGATGACACGGATAAAATTGGACTCCGCAGCGCACCTGTCCAGGTGGCGGATTGTTGGTGCGCTTCACCCGGACGTTGATCTGCCTCCCCGAGGAGCGCAGGCCCTGGCTGTCCCCCGGTGACTCCCCGGAGCTCCTTCTCTTGGCTCTCCGGGCACCGGAGGCGCTCCCGGAATAATCTGTGCTAACAAAAACAAGCCGTGTGTGTTTTACAGAAGCCAGAACAAAGAACTCCTGTTAAAAAAAGGCCTTTTTCGTCACTGCTTAAGGCTTTTTATGACACGTGAGCGTATATGTACGCATACTTTGACCAAAGAAGGGGGAATCCATTTGTAAACACGGCACAGGTGGCGACACGTTCACATTACCCAGCTCTTTAAATGAGCCAAACAAATGTCAGCCTCCCACTTTAGCTTGTAGCATGTAGCGAACACCGACCTGCGTCCGAAAGCATCACCACCAGCCGCTCCTCTTCACAACCCAGGGGTTTTTCACCAGCCGTTTGCTTCTCTAACGCCTCAATGATCTCCTGAAAGCGCGTCTCTTTTATTGTTGTGGGGAGAAATCAATGCGCCGCCGTTATAAAAGAGAGACTTCCTGTGTGAACGAGGAAATAGGCGTTTTGGTTCGGACCTTTTTGGACTCCGTTGCTCTCCGTACTGCTGTTGCACTGTAGCCATGGCAACAGCAGAAAGCTGTAAGGTCCGGGCATTGAAAACGGAGCGAAGAAGGGAGGTGATGGATGATTTTTAGCTGACGTTTGGGAGTATTTAAGCAACTTTTTAGTTAGGTTTTAATTCAGTTTTTGTTACTAACTAATCACAACTTACATTTACACAGTTTTAGAGTGAGTTTTTGGGCTGTAAAGATACACATTTGACTTAACGGACCGTCTAAAGGTAGCTAACATTCAAAAATGGACTCAAGAAAAGTGCCTGATTATTTCTCTAGCAGTCTGGGAGAAGCACACAAGACCCAGCATCCGCAGGAGGTAAAACGTATAGTTGTTAATGATTAAAGTGTATTTCTAAAGTATTTTTAGAAGAAAATAGTACAGATATGGAATTATTATTTCTAAAGAGACACAAAAGACTTGCAGAAACAGGGAAATCTGTAGGTTTAAATAACAGGGTTCAGTCAGCTAATTGAGAGGTCATAGGTTAAAAACATACATCTCTCTCTTCTAAGAATCTCACACTGTCTCCAAATAAGGAGATGGAACTTGGTCTGATAGATAAGACCTGCAAATGGAGAAATAACTCTGTGCTGCTTTAAAAAGTACCTATTAACACTAAATGACAGCAGATCTGTCAAAGTCTGGATGCTTTTTAATGAAGCTCTGATCCTAAAATGGACACTTTGAGCTTCCAAACAAACAGATTTAACCCCTGTGTGCTCTGTGGTTCCTTTCATAGCCCAAATCCTTTTTCCTCTTTCACAGAATTCCTGTAATTTTCAGGAATTGTGTCTCTCTGCATCCATTATAGATCATATAACTGTCAGCATTCCTCATGCATTTATTGTTTCATAGATATTTCTAGCAGCCATTGGCTTTCAGGACACAAATGGACCCCCATGGAGCAGAATAGTTTATTTCTTTGTGTAGTGCTTTGATGGAATGCATTTATAAATACAATTATAAATGACTTTGGCCATGAATGCTAATGCTGCCTGATGGATTTTCAGCAGCCTCCTGCTAAAAGTCTGGACCTCGATAAGGTGGTTCGTCTTTTTGAAGATCCCCTGACTGTAGGTAAACTCGAAGGTTGCTCATTTAATTCTCTGCTTGATGTTCTTGTCCATGTAATTAACAGATTTTATTACAGACAAACTTGAAGGAGAGGCACCTTTTTGTCTTGAAGAAACTACTGAAGAAGAACCAGAATGGTTTTGTATCTTTTTCTTTGGATTTATTCTTTCAAAAATGTTCTCTATAAGAAATCATGCCTCTTTGCAAATGAACTCCTAAACGTCCGTGGCTGAGTGTTTAAGTCTATGATGTACCTGAGCAGGAATGTCTTTGGACCTGTTCAAGGGGGGCTTTGCTTCCCTTAAAATTACCTTAAGGAAAGGTTCCAGCTCCCTTTTATCCATCTCTGTATCAACAGACTTCAGTCAAATGATTATGACTCCTTAAAGTATTTTTAAGCTTTTAAGGGAGCTGGCAGGCATATCCAGAGTCCTGAACGTTTGTGCAGAGAAGGTGAATGATCATCCCGAGTATCTGCCCAGTTTGTGCGAAGCCCTTCACATCTGTGGGTGAGAAGCTCAGATGTGTAGAGATACCAGACGAACAGTTTCTGCTCTGATGGGATCATGTGATCATTGGCGTCTGCTCTCAGGCTTCCCTTCCTGAAGGAGAAGGCGTCCGACGAGCTGAACTACGCTCAGGATGCTGCAGAGTTCATCTCCCACATTGGTACATAACCAGTTTTTAAAGGCATATCGTCATTGTTCTGTAGATCACAGCTCATTATATTGTATACTTTACAGTTTGCTAATTAGATTGGGCTCTGTTACTTTTAGTGGGTTGAAATTACTCAAATTAAACTTAATATATTTGTCCATACAGGCCTTAACTCGTAGGTTAACAGAAAAACAGTGTTTCTGATCATTTTGAACACAGAGCTTACAAATATATATATATATGTGCTCAGTATGCACTGCAAAACAAGCTACAGCCACAAAAGAATTGTGGAGACACTTTAAAACTGGCGTCCATCTAGGGAGATGTTATCCAGTCCGAGTTAGCGTAAAGGAAATCCATATCATTAGTTATCAGTCAGAAACACAACTATTGGTCACATAAAGAACAGAGACTCTGATATATGCGTTCCTCTTTTCAGGGTTTCTGATGCGGGTTTCTCACTTTGAAGTGAAGCAGAAGGTGGTTGAATGCGTGAAGTCTTTCTATGGCTGTCTGGGTCAAGTGGAGCTGCCTGATGGTATGGATCACCTCCGCAGGTCACGGCCTCCGACCTTCCCCTTTGACGAACCAGCTGCATTTGGTCTTCTGTAACCCGCAGGGCTGCGGTCCACCTCTGCTGGCTACAGGCTACAGCTGCTGGAGCGCAGCGACCTCCCCAGGACGCTGCTGCTCTCCATGGCCACTCTGGAGAACCGGCCAGCCATCAAGCTGCAGCTCCTGCAGACACTCCAGACCCTCTCCTGCTCCTCTGGTCAGCGGGATGTTCACGAGAGAACACCTCTGTTTGCTGGTCAGTGCTTTTTTAATCACTCATCTTTTTCATTTTGTAAAAACAGATGTGAACTGTTCTTCTATTCTGCGTGCACGGGGAGCTGAGATGATCTGCCTCCACATGAACGAAGGCCAGCCTCGTGTTCAGGTCCTGTCCTGCTCCCTTGAAATCCTCTGGAACCTTTTGGAGAGAGGCCGCAAGGAGGAGGTTACGGCTCAGCTCAGCAGCATGGAGTGTGTCGTGTATGGACCGAATAGTTCTGTTCTTCTTCTTTTCTGCAACATGACCAACTCATTGATGTATAATGTAGAAATCCTACAGATTTGTTCAGTAGCTGCTCTGAAAGTAAAAACCATTGAAAGTGAACGAGTGAGTTTCTGGAGCCAGAAATTACAAACTGTGAGTGTTCTATGAGGGTCCATCTGTGTCCCGAAGACCAAAATATCCATAAAACACCTATAAATCTATGAGGAAAGCTGACATTTATCTGATTTATAAAGGTAGCAGAGGGACACAATTCCTGAAAATTACAGGAACTCTGTGAAAGTTCAGCTTAAACTGAACAGAGGAAAAAGGATCTGGGCTCAGAAAGAAGCCTCAGAGCTCACAGGGGTTAGAAAGTGTAATCAGTTCGGAATCATTCAGCAGCTGGTGTTGCTACAGGAGGTTTCCCCATGCAGCTCTGAGGCTAGAGAGCACCAGAACCAGGTTTTAAAGCTGTTTTTTCTTGCTGTCTGTTTATCTTCCAGATCTCTGAAAGAAGCTTTCAGCCACCTGATGGTGAGCGCCTCCCAGCATTCTGACCTCCAGCTCAGAAACAGTCTGCTCGTGATCACAACTTTCATTGCTCAGATTCCAAATTCTCCTCTTGTTGTGAGTGCACTCGTTAAAGTGGCGTCTTTGGTGCCCCAGCTGCTCGTGTGTGTCTCTGTTGTGATACCAGTATGTTTTTGCCTTTAAGGAGAGTCTGTTTGCCAAACAGCTCGTGGGCTGCGCCACTTTTCCCGAGCGTGAGCCCACTCTTTCTGTTCAGTCAGTTCTATTCTCACACTGATGTGCAAATGAAAACTAAGCAGATTTCTTTGTGTTTCAGTGAAAAGTCACAACTCTTTGGACCAGAACTTCAGGTTCAGCTATAGTGACGAAGACCTGAAGATGAAGAAGTTTCTGCTGAATCTGTTGGTTTTGATGTGCAGAGACTCGGCCGCCCTGCAGGTGAGTCGGAGTCTCCCCACGAGCTGTTTAACCCGAACCATAACGAGTTTTATGCCTCTCACTGCAGCTCTACACAGACGAGCTGGTGGTGCTGTTCCTGCTGGAGCTCATCAAGCCGCCCGCCGCCCCCTCTGAGCGCCACTGGTCGCTGGTCCAGCTGGAGGAGCTCCAGCTGCAGGCGCTGGGCGCCCTGGCCAGCGTGGCCCCGCTGCTGCTGGACGACTACATGTCCTGTCAGGGAAACGCCCGCCTGCTGCTGCTGCTGGACTGGTGCGTCGTAGCAGGTCTGCCAGCCGCGACCCAGCACACCGTGCTTCTTCTGGGCTTTTGTGGTTTCTTTTGTGGGTCGTTTTGCCACAAGTTTTAGTGTTTGTAGTCCGTAAAAGAAAAAGAGGAGTCTTTCCTGATCGCTAGATCTAATGAGCCAGTTTAGTCAGACAGAAAGGTTTAGTTCCAGCTGTGAACCCGTCTCCTCTCTGTGATTTTTTGCCATCTGTGTGAGTAGGTTTCCTCTTTCTTCCCCTGCTGCCAGAGCCCCACCCCGCTGGAGGACGAGGCAGTAAGCAGGCTCAGAAGCGGCTCTGCATCCGAGCGCTCAGGTCTGTGACGTCTTTGGGAGACGAGGCTGTGAACCAGGACCTTTGTGATCAGGGGGCCATCGGCCAGCTTCTGGGTAACTTCAGCTGACGCGCCCCGGTGTTCGCTGGCTAATGGATCCACTTCGGTCTGAGCTGTGGCGTCTTCACAGGAGTTCTGATGGAGATGGAAGCCAGTTCTGCCGGGAAGGACATCGCCACTGTGGAGATGATGTCAGACATTCAGCTCATCCTCTCAGCTCTGTGTGAGCCTGACATGCACAGAAAGGTAAACCAAGAGTCTCTGTGATGGTTTACTACCCGTTCTGTCTTGATAGAGGAGCTGGGAGAAGGAGCTCTGTTTGAATAAACATAGACATAGACATAGACTTCCTTTATTGTCATTGTCAAAAACACGAGGTGAATTTGACAATGAAATGGCTACCAGAGTAAAATTTTTAGCAACGAAACATCAATAAATATGTGTGTGTGTATGGGGGGGGGTTATGTGGCGTTAAGTAGTCTGATGGCCAGGAGGAAGAAACTATTTAGTAGTCTGGTCGTGCAGGATGCAGGATGAGCAGAGCGAAAATTAGGTTTTAGGTCATTTTATGTCACACGTTTGTGTTTCAGGAGCTGTTTGGATCAGATGGAGTTGAGATGGCACTTCACTTCCTAAAGAAAGGCTCAAGCTTGTTCTACAGCGGACTTGGACACAACAAGCTGCTCCTCTCCACAGTGGACTGTGTGTGGTCAGTTCAATGAACCGCATCAGGATGCTTTATGAAAAGGATCCACTTTTAGATCCAGCTCCAACGCTGACCTGAGGTTCTGAGGTTTTAAAAGTTTATTTTGTAAATACACGTCTGTCAGAAGTAGAACTTTTAACTTATTTACTCAAGTTATAGTGAAAAACTTTGCTCTGAAATATTGCTTGAATCCAGAAGTACAAAGCTCCCTTTCTGGTGGATAATTCAGGTGATGTTTCAGTGTGAAGTGAAACTTCTTGTTAGATCTGTGAAGAGCTGACAGGGGCATCAGGAGATCATCACTGGGCTCCAGATCAGGTCTGAATCAAAAGGGTTAGGCTGAACATGTTAGGTTAGAAATCCCAGATGTCTCTGTTTAATGTGACTGTGAAAGACATTTCCATAGCTGATGTGTGGTTCCACAAAAATCTGCCAAATCTGGAGGATTATATGCAAATGATGCCTAGAAATAACCTTAAACCTTTCACTTTTCCATCCTGACATCTCAGAGCTTCTTAGGTCTCAGGTTACATCATTATTTCCTGTTTTTTTATGACAAATATCTTTGATTTCTTAAAAAACAGAGGTTTCTGTCTGTTTGTCCTCATCCCATCAGGTCCTGCATAGTGGGCTGCTACACTTCAGAGGATTTCTTCCTGGCTCGCGGAGGCGCAGCTCTTCTGCTCGACATCCTCCTTGTACGCAGCAGACTGCTGTGTTAAATATAAAGGATTTCAGATTTGTGTTTAAATGAAAAGAGCTTTTGGATGTTTGCTGTGATGCAGTGAGTGCATTTACAGCAACTCCAGACCAAACCATGGGGCTCTCTTCTCCAGACGGGCCCCAGATGTGTGCACGGCCTGGTGCTCTCCACCCTGATGGATCTCTGCGACAACCCAAACACTGCGTTCTACATCCTGAGATGGGGGGGCACTACCGGTCCGACTGCCCCAGCACTCCTGCTGCAGCTGTGGAGGGAGGAGGAAAGGGAGCTGGGGGTGATCCGAGACCCCCATGGAGTGATTTCAGGTCAGTCGGAAACCTTCAGAGCGAACCACAGAGGGGACGGGGAGCTTTATCTCTTCAGAAATACACATTTGAGGTGATTTCTGACAGCCAGACAAGACGGTGCAAAAATCCTGATCAGCCTTTATTTCCTTCCGTAGTATCTCTGAGCTGCAGCTCAGCAGCTTTCTGAGGCTCTTTTCTCTCAATTTCAGTCCTTGTAGCTATTTTCAGAGGAATATGTGTTTCCTGGTTCAGCCACTTAACTCTGAATCATTCAGGTAGAAAAAAGGCCCCTAACTCAAGGGATGAGCCAGCGTTGTGTCCAACTCAGCAAAGAAGCAGTTTAAACTCGATCTTTAGGCTACAAAATTACCAAATTTTCATTGTAAGCTCTGCAGAATTAAACTGACTCTGCTATTGCTGCACGTTCTGGATTCATCTTCAACATATACAGAAATTAGAGGCGAGTGAAGAAGGTTAGATGCAATAAATATTGGAGGAACTTATTAGTATCCAGTCTTTTATTCAGTCCAGACAGAAAGAGTGTGATCCCAGCAGGTTTACAGACCTAAACTGTCCTTTTGTTTCACAGCTTCCTTTGTTGTGTTTGTTTTTTTGCCTGTTAGACCCTCAGAGGCCCATCAGTGCTTTCCAGCAGGGCAACAGCAGTTTGACTTTTCCTGCGAGCACACAGAGCGCAGTGGTGCTGGAAATATCACAGAACCAGCGGGCAAATATTTACTCCATCCTCTGCTGTCTGGGTAAGACCCGACCACAGCTTCCAGAGTCCCACAGCTGGCTGACGTGGGACAGACTCTTACTCGTGGTCCTCACATCCTTTGCTGGTTCAGGTTTTCAGGAGCTGCGCGGTTTGTCGGCGGAGGATCATGTGACCCTCTGCATCGTAAAGGGATATCCGGACTTAAAGGTAAGAAATGTGCAACATGTATAGAGACAGGTGCTGGTTAAAGGATGTCACCGCTCACTGAAAAAAGTGGCTGAAACGAGATGAAACCGGATTCAAATTCCACAGGAAGGAGTGGTTTTTCAGTCAGATCTGGTTTCATTGTGAGAGAATCATTCTGCTGCATTTCTCTTCTAATAATGTCCTTTATTGTTAATTATTCTGTTTCTCTGTTATTTGGGTTCAAACTGAAAGCAGAAATTTGAATGAAACTTGGCATTTAGACCTTAATTTGGGCGTCTGTCCCGGCCTCAGGTCGGTGAGGTCTGGGCAGAGATGTGCAGGGAGCTGAGCCTGGAGGGCGTGAGGCCCATCAGCCCCGACCGGGAGGCCATGAGCACCATCTGTAGGATGTCAGAGGACACAGCAAACAGCATAGCGGCTGATCAGAACAGCATCCTGGAGTGGGAGCAGAGGGAGGACGTCAGGGAGGAGAAGCTGGTGTACACAGAGGTGCTGATTTAACACCTTTTTATTCAAAGCAGACACATGAATGTTGTGCTTTTAAGTTATATTAGCACCACTGAATCTCTCTGTCACAGATTAAGTCTCACTGGAAGCAGCAGGAGCTGACAGAAAACTCCTGGAGAAAATATGTTTCCAAGACTTCCAATTACGAGATCCTTAAGGTTTTGTGCTTTTTAGATACAACCAGAAATAACAGCCAGAATCGTTTGCGGTGTTCTCATATCAGACCCAAGTTTCATTTCCTTTTTTTTTCTAACCCAGCAAGAAAAAGCTAAGACGGAAAAGCAAAAGGAGACAACCAGACCCAAACCGAAGCAGGATCAGGCAGCCGGCCGTCCCGCGCAGGTTTCCACGCTTGCTTTTTGTCTGGTTTCACCCATTTTACAGCCCACAGGGGAGCGTTTGTGCAGGTAATCCTGAGCACAGTGATGCAGAGCTCCTTTTTTTCTTCACCTTTCAGAGTTTTATGGGGCGCGTTGTGGCAGTGGAGAGCACAGGTGTTCAGGGTCCTGCTGGGGTGAAGCTGACGCTGGCCAGAGCTCCAGTTAAGACTGAAGCAGCAGCCTGAACCCAGCGGAGCCTCAGCTCTGTCACAGATGGCTTCCCCTTCATGGGAAACCCGACAGAGCTCCTCCTCATTTTTCAGGGTTTGTTTGGGCTGTTTAAACTGAGGCAAAAAGTAGACATGACGTCACTGCATATTCACAAACAGAGGCTTGTTTTCCCAGGCTGCAGCCGGCCCTCGAACTGGCTGCAGACTGGCTCCTCCATCACATCACTCATTCAGCTCCTCTGTCTGGGTCTCATGTGGGTGCAGCGGCCATCTTTAAATTACTCCAACTGAAACAGCCCCTTTTACGCCCCTCCCCCAGCTTTTTTGTCTTATTTCAGCCCTTCTGACACAAACTGCTTGAATTCTGGTCAAATAACAACAATTCTCAGATGAACAGATCCAAATAAAAACTAACAGCAATTAATGATCTGTGATCTTGTTTGTTGGATGCTGATCCACAAGTTTTACTCTGGGTCAAAGGTCAGAGAGTAAAAAGCTCATACAAAACAAACCAAGTCAAATCAGACAGCACCATCAGAACACTTAGAAACTAACAAAAAGATTGTTAAAAGCCTGTAAAGTGACACTTAAACTGGAGATAAAACTGGTTTGATGGCCTCTGATGAAAAAAAGCAGCACACAGACGAGAAAGTTTGAGTTCCACTGAGTTTACTGATCCTCTCAGGAGGAACGGGACTCAGACTCTGGTCCTGGAGGGCCACTGTCCTGCAGGTTTTAGATTTTTCCTGCTTCAACTCGCTGATTCAGATCAATTCTCAATTATGAGACTGGAGATGGCTCCATCTTTTAAAGAGATCTGTTCCATCTGAATTATGTGTTTTAAAGTAGGAAACAACTTAAACCTGCATGGCAGCAGCCCCAAGGCAGAGGCAGAGGAGGTAGTTTTGTTTGGTCTCAGAGGAAAATTCTCACAGTCTGCTGAGGAGAGGATGCCGGTCAAGGTCACACTGAGGGCGGGGGGGCCAACTGGAAGACTGAGGAGGTTCCAGTTAGCTGATGAGAGCTCTGATCAAACAATGTGGCAACGGGCGGCACCCCCTGTTGGACCTCCAAACTCAGCCCAACCAACCCTAAAGCCACCCTAACACCTCAGTCTGGCCTGTGTGGGGCAGATTCTCCCTCCATCATCCTTCATTTGTGCACCCAGCGGAACAACCAGCATCACATCAGACGTTTCATGCATAGGATCACTTTAAAAAAAAAACAGTTTTAGCTACTAAATTCAGGACAGTTGTTGAGTACCCCCCCCCCCTCCAGTGTTTTTTGGGTTACATAAGTTACTGCAGCGCATTAACACACATGTTCCTTCAGGCGTGCAACACGCCGCACAGAGCCTCTTCTTCTCTTTGCTGGCTGGATGGTCAAATCAGCCGTGACAGGCTGGAGCTTTTCAAGCTGAGGCGTTCCCACTGTACAAAGAGCAGGGACACAGAGGAGCCTCTCAGAGCGGCATGACAGGAGGACCAGCGCCGGACTAACCCAGAGGACCTGCACACCCCCCAAACTGTGAGCTTTCACTTTGCCTAAATGTTCTCGATGTTGTGGAACTGTGTTGCTTTTAAAGGCTTCAGATTTTACATTTAGCTTTGTTTCAACCACTTATTGTGACTTCATCAGAGAAAAATTGCTCAGAAAATTAGTCAAATTCTTGTATAAATGTCACAGATACGTGTTAATGGCTGCATTATGGTGTCTGATTAACATTTGAAGGAATGTTGGTGCAGTTTACAGATTAAAACCAGCATAATTGGGAGGAAAATGACTGTGCGTACTCAAAATAGCACGTTATAGTTAGACAATGTGAATTAAACCCTCATTTACATCCACAGGTTTCTATATCAGGACATGTTGAGGTAATCATTAATGCGTTTACCTCCTCACCAGGAGGCTAAATTAAGCTGACCAGACCTCAGATGAAGGACCGCTTCTTGACATATTAACCTTTGTTACTGACCAGAGTGAGCAGTATTTTATGTCTTATATGTTAAACATATGAGTTGAAAAGAGGACAAACTTTCAGGGCCAGATGGCTGTTTTTACAGAATTAGTTAGAAAGCTTTTGATTCCTTTAATGAGCTGAATGCAGCTAAAGATGTTAAGATTATGTGGATTTATATCGGAAAACTGATAAAAATGTTTAAAGTGGTTAACATTGTCATTCAGTGTAATAATTGCATTAATCAAAGCAGAGCTGTCACCTTTCCCGCATAGTGGGGCTTAACTGAACCCAGAAACAAACAACCCAAAGGGGAAAGTTAGTCAAACTAAGCAGCTCAGAATTCAGTCATTCCTATGTGACACTATCGCCCCCACCACTGACTGTCTGAGTAATGGCGGCTCTGTTCCCCTGCAGGACGCCTCAGCAGCAGGAACGATGCTCCGACTGGGAAGGCTGACGCCTGGATACTTCCGGCTCCTCCAGGTGAGTCTGTCTGAATCGCTGATGCCACCTTTCCCTTTTCGCCTCCACAGCCAGGCTTCGTCTTTATCAAACCATGGAAGGAAGCCGCCTGCATATTTCATGAAGATAGTTTATTCTCAGAGACCTTACATAAGCTGCTCACCAGACAGACAAACGTGGTCAGATTCTGGGCTCCTCCTCTTGTACATCAGCTTTAGAGGACGGCTGGTGCTTTAGGCAGAGTTTAGCCCCGGGGAGGGCAGCTCCAGGCCTCTTTGGGCCGCTGTCCTGCAGGTTTTAGAGGGTTTCTCTGCTTCTACACACCTGATTCACATCTACGCAACATCAGCAATCCAGAGCAGACCTTAACCATCTTTAAAGAAGGTCCACTTCATCTGAATCATGTTGGATCGATGACAGGTTTTTCTAGGAGGAAGGTGGTTTTGCACCAAACCAAAGAATACAAGAATGGTCTCAGAAATCAGTTGCAGACATCAGATTTACAAAATCTCTTGTGGGTCAAAGGTTATCGTCACAAAGTTGAAATGCTGATTTGGGAGAGTTTCTGTGGAGACTCAGAGGCCGAGTGCGAGGAGCAGGTCGACTTTAACACGCTGTGCTCACCTGTTCGCAGAGGCAGATGTCGGGAGAGGTCCGGGTGCAGCCGCACGGCAGCATCGTGGAGCCCGTTGCCATGGCGATGGCCACGCTGGGGACTGGGGTGTGTCTGTACAGCGCCCGCCAGCTGGCGACCAATCACTGAGCAGCTCCGGATGAATGTTTGCGAAGGTCAGAGGAGGTCTGTGAGTGAGGAGGCGTCTCTGGGAGGAGAATGAAAGTGTCTTAGGAGGAGAGAACATGTGATTGGGAGCTGCTGGCTGCACATTTTGTGCACGTCTTTGCAGGAATTTGATCGTTTGCTAACAAATGCAGTTATTTGAGCTGCAGATGTGACTCATTTCTATACAGTTTGCACCAAAACTACACTAAATACGTAAAAGTTTGCAAGAAATTCTCATACATTTGCTTGTTTGCTGATATTAAAACATTTTTCCTTCAATTCAGTCATTCAGGGTTTATTTTTTGGAGTGTTTAATGTTCCCTGTTGAGATGTAAATCATTTTATTTTAATATTTTTTAGAAGCAGCTGAAGTTGTTTTTCACAATTTTTTTCACAATTCACCGCTATTTTCTAACTGTTGGTTCTGTAAAAACACGATTCACTTTTAAATAAATCTGTTCCAGTCATCGTTCTGTGTGCAGGTGGATGTTTTCATAGTGGTCCGGTTCTCACGGCTCTTCAGTTGGAAATGCGTTTTCAGGTGGCTGCACAGTCTGTTTGGAGCAGTTCATGTGAATTAAAGGCACCACAGGCTCCACAGCATGAATGAAAGACCACAAACCAATCAGAAAAAAAAGTAGGAAACAACCCAAATATTTTGCTACTTTAAATTCGATAGCCTTGATTTGTGATCCATTCCATGTTTTGCTGTGCAAGACATTCAAATTCCTTCATTCTTTTCTTAAAATTGATCAGAAAGGTCTATTTGAGCAGATTACATTGAATATATAAAGGTTATTTTATTATTTAGAAGTGAGTCATATAAAAGCCAGAATCTTAAAGGGCACATTTTTCTGTCTGGGGGGACTTTTCTCCTAAATGGTTTGGCAGATTTAAGCAGTGGAGAAACATAGTGCATCATTCTTTGTTTATTCAGAATCAAGTGTCCAGCATTTACAGAAATAAGATATACATTATTATTTAAAAAGTGCTGAAGCAAAAGCTCAACATTGAATCATTTACATAAGATTATTACAAGTTATAAAACCCAACCCCCTGCGTTTTAATCCCTCTGTCTCCTTTTTCGTTTCTTCCTTCCGTCCTCATAGTCCTGAGTTCCTCTGACCGTCTTTTATTGATCAAATGAAGGTCCTGTGTTTGGTATTGTTTGTTTGTTTATTGGTTAAGCATCTAAATGAGACCTCCGGGCGGCTCCTGCGGTCCTCCACCCAGCAGATGTCCCTTTAACTCCGGGAGGAAGGCAGCCGGCGGAGGTTTTCGTCTGGTGGAGGTCAGCTGGTCGGGAACACCCAGCCGGTGGGGCCCACGCTGAGTTCGAGCCGCCCAGGAGCGCGAGACAGACGCTCGTGAGGGCGCGCCCGCGAGTCCACCTGCAGCTGAGGATGAGGAGCGAGTCTGTCCGCGCCGCGAGCCGCCGCTCGTTCCCCTCCAGCTGTGCGTAATTGTGACATGCGTGCGGAGCCGGTGCGTAAAGCTCCGTCCGTGCTGCGCTCTTCCCCAGCGGGTCCAGAGGCGGTCCGGCCCGTCTGAACATGGCTGTGCTCGGCCCCGCGCGGAGGCCAGCGTCCTCGTCGCCTCGGGTGGGCTTGTTGTGCCTCCTAACCCTCGGCTGCCTCCTCCTCGCCGCGTCCGCGGCTCGCAACGAGACGCACGAGGAGCCGCGTCACCAGCCCAACTCCACGGACCACAGGAAGGCTTTCCCCGTCCTCGCCCTCAACTACGAGCACGTCAGGAAGCCCTTTGAGATCTCTCTATGGATCCTCCTGGCCCTGCTCATGAAACTGGGTGAGTGCTCAGAGCAGGAGGCCTCACGCAGACATCTGATTTCTTCTTCAGACATCAAATTAAGGGCGAAATGCGGAGTTTCCATCTGATTAAGTTGCGTGTTCACGGAATGATCAACACGTTCCTATTTTACCACCACAATATGAATAGCAAAAACATATTAATCAGTCATCTCTAGAATGTTTAACTTATTAAAGTGTTTTCCCAGCTGAATAAATTCACTTGAATATCAGAATATCATCAGAAAGATGTTGACTCCTATCAGAAAAACAAGCAAACATCCACCACAAAGCTCAGAAAAACACACTGCTTCAGTTTGTTGCTGCAGTTTTTGTTCAGTAACTGCATATAAAGTGGGAAATATTGTTTTTTTTAGACCTCAGAGTATGAAGAAGGGGCTCTTTTTCACACCTGAGACCTGACCAGGCCTCCACAGGAGAGCTTTAGGAGCTCATTAGTGATGCTGGCTCTGCCAGTGGCTTCATGGATTATTATGGGGCAAAGAATTACTGAATTGTATTCTAAACGTCAGTAAAATAATATAACAAATTTTCTCTTTTAAAATTTCAATTACTTCTCATGTTTTGCTTCCAGGTCATTCTCCAATATAATGCCAAAATCAGGCATTTTTATAGTTTTATTCCATTGAAATGATATTATTGGAAAGTTTAAGAAACTAAAATGGTTGATTTTAAAGAGAAATATTTCCAAACTGGCTTTTTTTAATATATCTTTGCTTTTCTTTTAACCTGGAGAGGAAATTTGGCTTCAGTTTTCTGGTTTTAAATCCAGAACCAATCAGATTAATCAGAAATAAACAAATGAAATGAAGATAACTGTTTATTTTGGGACAAGCCATGTGGAATCCTTCAACTCCTGTGAGAGTTTCTACGCAGAATAATTAAAGCGATGAGTCAAATCTCTCGGGGGGGGGGGTTCTATTTAAACTCCGTTGCGACCTTTAGCTCGGCCACAGCTGCACTCCTCCTTTAGAAAAGTGGCTCATTGAGAGGGTTTAATGTCTAATTTTAACTGGACAATTCAGTTTGTTTAATCAAATCAGGAGTCAGCGACTCCACAAAAGCCTAAATTTGTCTCCTTGTTCAGCTGTTTTTACCCATCTGCGCCTTTAAGAGTGGCCTTTTTAAACAGATGTAACTCAAAATCCAGACGTCCACACCAGCAGCAGCTGAAAGGCCAGAAAGGACATAAACAACATTAAAGGGCTGTTTGGAGAGGTTCTGGGAAAGAGAATCCGTTTTTCAGCTTCAGTTTATTTCTGTGAGGTCACACTGGGTGAACAGTTTGGTATTTTCCTTTAACTTTTGAACTCTTTCATTTTTACTCTCTCATTTTTTTTAGATTTTGGGGTTGAAACTGAAAAAAAAAGTTATCTCCAGGGAGGTTTGCCCTTCCTGCGGACATCACTTATCATCCTTTTGGGGTTTTGTAAGCAAATCCCATCGTACTCTGGGACCTTTCGCCTCCCAGTGAGTTCACTTCCTGCTCTGAGGAGCTTCAGCTCTGATAAAGATGCAGTGAGACGTTGTGTTTGTGGCCCTGCTAGCGAGCACAGAGGAGCCTCTCAGAGGTCTGTTATCTGTGGGCCCGGCTGCTGCCTCTGATGTCGGCCCTGCTTCCTGCCCCACTGCGCCGCCCGATAACAAAGATCTCAGTGTGGAGAGAAGGAAAACGGCCAGAAAAGCTGCACTCAAGGCCTCCAGCTGCACCGTCGTCCATCACAAAGGCCCCGGCGGGGGTCACATGACCCGGTTAATGTGCAGCTGAGAGCCGAACGCAGCAGCCGCTTCCCGTTTAACAACATATCGATTTTCCTCTCCTTTTAAATTAGCTTTTAAATGTTTTACAATCTTCCATAAAATGCACTTGTGTCACCAGAGAGCGTTTGAAATCCAGCTTCTGAAAACTGGACTAACACACCCAGATAATGAACTCCTCCTTCATCTTAATGTGTTTTCATCTTTTAGTGAAAACATCATGTTAAAACGGGTGAATTTTAGATAAACTGACATGTTTTTTGGGGCGATTTCCCAGCAGAGCTGTTTGGAAGCTCGTCCAAACTCTGGTTCGAGTAAAAGTGTGGGTCTGTAACTTTTTGAGGGCGTGGCATGAAGAGCAGTGCATTGTGGGTATAGGTACTAAAGAGAGGAAGCCAAAGGTAAACCGAAAAAGCTTAAAAACATCTCCTGGGCAGGGTGGAAAGCCAAAAAGATGCAGAAACTTTGTGTTTTGGTTGGGTTTTAGCAGCTTAACAGGACAGAAGCAGCTCACAGAGGACAAAAAAAAGGAAGTTAATTTACAAAATTCAGTACAGAATATAATATACACTCTAAAACTAACCTTAACTTAAGGAAAGTTATAATATCCGTTTCCCAGATTAAATCCGAGATGAAATCCTGTTTCCATGTGTGTCTGTAGGGTTCCACATCATTCCCAGAGTGTCCCATGTGGTCCCAGAGAGCTGTCTGCTGATCTTCGTCGGCCTGCTGGTCGGCGGCATTATCGAAGCCATGGAGGAGAAGGCGCCCGTCCTGGACTCCAAGCTCTTCTTCCTCTACCTGCTGCCGCCCATCATCCTGGACGCCGGCTACTTCCTGCCCATCCGGTCTGTTGTGGAGGTTTTTTTTAAGTTTTTTTAAGAAAAAGTAATCAAAAAAGACGGCATTTGACCAGAATATATTTGATTTGAGCACTTTTGCTGACTGAAAAATGTTTAAAAAGAAAAAAAGGAAAAATCAAGCTTTGCCATGTGATTGCTCAGAAATGAGCATCACTGCTATTTATTGGCCTCAGAATCCAGTCAGCCTGATCTCCCTTTAGGATGAAAAAGATGTGCTGTGGACAGTGGACACTGAGCACTTAAATGTGCCACATGATGTCATTTTTGACCCATTTGCTGCTAAATCTGATGGAGACAGAGAACAGGAGTCGTGTTTAATCATCTGCGTCTGTGCTGATGGTTTTTTTCCCCCTCTGCAGGTCCTTCACAGAGAACCTGGGCACCATCCTGACGTTCGCGGTGGTGGGCACGCTGTGGAACGCCTTCTTCATCGGCGGGATGATGTTCGCTGTGTGCCAGATAGAAGCGGCCCAGGTGGGCCACGTGGGGCTGCTGTCCTGCCTGCTGTTCGGCTCCATCGTGTCGGCCGTGGACCCCGTGGCCGTGCTGGCCGTGTTCGAGGAGATCCACATCAACGAGCTGCTGCACATCCTGGTGTTCGGCGAGTCGCTGCTCAACGACGCCGTCACCGTGGTGCGTGGCGCAGAAAGGCCGATGGGGGTTCATTACAAACCCACAGGCCGGTTCACAGATGGGCAGAAATCATCCTAAAACCAGGGATCACCGGTCCCAAGTCCCACCTTGAGAGTCCAGAGATGAGAAAAAAAAAAACATTAAGCTAGATAGCAGAAAGCTGAGGGCAGCATCTATGTAAACAAGTATTTAGTGAGATTTTGTTATTTAAAGGAAACAACAACCAGGTAAATTGTAGACTTCAAAGACACAAATGTGAACGAGTAGCCTTACAACCCATAAACATCAACAAGAGTATGTCCTACTTTAAAATTGAAATAAAAAATTAAATGAATTAAAATTAATGAATGAAATGAAATCAAGTAAATAAAAATAATCAATTTAATTTAAATAAAACAAAATTAAATTAAAGATGTTTTTACTCCTAAATTGGAGAAAACTGTTTTCAAATGTGGGGTCGGATCAGTAAATTTAGACTTACTACAGACACTTAAAGAACACTTTTTTTGTTGTGATTATTTATTTTAGTTTTTCTTTGGTGCTGCTTGGCCAGGTTAAATTCTTGGCCAATAAACAGTTTCTGATTGTGAAATGGTTCCAAAAGTTCCTAAAGATCATCCCTAAAGTACATTTCAAGAGTTTTCTGTCACAGGAAAGAGGAAAAAAAGGCTGAAAACTCCACTTTTGCCTCAGTTATGATGAATTATTTGAATATCAATGTTTTTTTTAAATCACCAACCTTTATTTGTAAGACAAGAGCAGCTTCTGTTGGTTTAAAAAGATCATAAATGAACTCTTTCTCTGCAGGTTCTGTATCACCTGTTTGAGGAGTTCTCCCACGCTGGGACGGTGACTGTGGGCGATGCCCTTCTTGGCGTGGTCTCCTTCTTTGTGGTTTCACTGGGAGGCATCACGGCAGGCGTCATCTATGGCGTCCTGGGGGCCTTCACCTCCCGCTTCACCTCCCACACGCGTGTCATCGAGCCCCTGTTTGTCTTCCTCTACAGCTACATGGCCTACCTCTCAGCGGAGGTCTTCCATCTGTCGGGGATCATGTCGTGAGTAGACCAGCCACCAGTCTCGGTCCTCTGATTTTGGATGTGTCCCTATGAAAATCTTTGCGTTAACCCATGATCAAAATGTACATGTATGTTAAAACCACTCAGAACAGGAACCCAAATATGACCACCCAGCCTCATAGATGTGACCATTTCATGTTCAAAAAGGCCTCATGAACACACACACAGACCATTTTTGGGGTCCTTGGGGATTCTGGCTCTTGCATCCTGTGTTGCATTCAGTGCTGGTAGAAAGCTGGGGTATCTGGGTTCTCTAGAATAGCAGTCATTACTCAGGAGGATTTGCCTCATCAGAGGAGCATGTTGACTTATTCTTTAAGTGCCTCTAATCGAGTCTGTTTGCCGACTGGAGCATGGCCTGGCTGTCTTTGTCAGTAAGACCTCTCCATCTTTTCCTTCCACTCACATCTCAAACAGTTTGATTGCCTGTGGTGTGGTTATGCGGCCGTATGTGGAGGCCAACATCTCCCACAAGTCTTACACCACCGTCAAGTACTTCCTGAAGATGTGGAGCAGCGTGAGCGAGACGCTCATCTTCATCTTCCTCGGGGTGTCCACAGTGAAGGGTCCCCACAACTGGAACTGGATTTTTGTAACCTTCACGCTTGTCCTGTGTCTGGTGTCCAGAGTTTTGGGTCAGTACGACAAAATGGTGATCAGACATGGGTGTATTAGGGCCTTTTGTTGTGTGTAAACATCTTCCTTAACCAGATGACGACGTGAACACATCTTATTCTCCCTGGTGTAAACGAACCAGGATCTTTTTTACATTATCTGCTTGTTAGAATCATAGTTGGCATTAACCACTGTATACTCTACCTGTAGACACTTTTATAATCAAAATAAATATCATTGAAACCTGGAAAGACAAAAAGTTGATTGAATAAAATCAACCTGTGACACAGAAAGGCTAAGCTAGTCATGGTTAGAGATGTTTTCCCTTCCTGAAGTTTATCTTCAGGTTTATTTAATTATTCATTTATATAGCATGTCAGAAAGATTCCCCTGAAATAAATCCATAAAATGTGGTACCGGCCTTGATGGTTCATCAAGGAATATAACTCAAGGAATATAACTATATGGCCTATCAAGGAATAGGCCATATAATAGTCAGTTGTAAGGTGAGATGCATTAAATTCAGTCCTAATTTAACTTTAACTCTCTGCTGCCTTCTGTCCTATGAGCATGAATTTAATCTTTAAACTGAATGAAACTGTTTTTGTGGGTTTCAGGAGTCATTGGTCTCACATTCATCATCAACAAATTCCGCATTGTGAAGCTGACCAAGAAGGACCAGTTCATTGTGGCCTACGGCGGCCTGCGAGGCGCCATTGCCTTCTCGCTGGGATTCCTGCTGACCGAAAACGAGACAAAGCACATGTTCCTCACAGCCATCATCACCGTCATCTTCTTCACAGTCTTTGTGCAGGTGAATCCTCTCACTAACCGGCTCTGAAATTATAATGCAAGAACAAAACTATTTACAAAATATTAAGCATTTACACACGACTATAAAACTAAATGCTACTCATTCTATGAACTAAAGTAAAGCAGCAATTCTGTGTGTTTGTATTGGACTAACAAAAACAAGACATTAAGATACACCCATAAAATATAAACGGTGTTTTTTATTCAAAATATTGGACACTGGCTTTAAATTAGGGGTTTAGTCAGATTAATAATAAAGAATGGAGAACAAACTCTTAAAATTGTTCCTGTTACACTAAATGACAGCGCATCTGTTAAAGTCTAGATGCTTTTAATAGATATCTGATCCTAAAATTGACACTTTTAGCTCCCAAACCTTCAGATTTAACCTATGTGAGCTTTGAGGCTCCTTTCTGAGCCCAGATCCTTTGTCCTCTACTCATTTTTAAGCAGTCCAATCCTGCCTTGGACGTTAAAGTACTCAGGATACATTTCTGGGGAAAATGACCACAAACTAGGTGTCGACCTCAAACAGCGTGGCTGAATTGCAGAACTCGGATTTGTTTTTAGAAAGTTCCTGCTGTACGTTTTGATTCGATTGTTTCTCTGCTTAGGGAATGACCATCAGGCCTCTGGTGGAGCTCCTGGCTGTGAAGAAGAAGAAGGAAAGCAAAGGGTCGATTAACGAGGAGATTCACACGCAGGTGAGAGCTGGAAACCACTGAGCTGGACAGATCTACAGTTTTACTACTGAAAGCAGTCCTGTCCTTTTTATAAAACTGATTTTAAATGTCCATTGTTTGTTTTAAAGCGCCTAGCGGCCTCCCACCCCATAATTTATCTGAGCTTTTAACAGTCCATAATCCCAGTGGAGCTCTGAGGTCAACAAATCAGATTTTTCTGGAAGTGCTGAGGTCAACATATAAACTGTGGGATGACCGATTAGGATGGCTTTTAGCACCCAGTAGATTACACTTTTATCTTCCTAGATTTAGTTGTATTGTTTTTCACTGTTCTTTTTTTTTTTTTGTTCTTACTTATCCTCCTTTTTATTTATCTGCTGTGAAGCACTTTGGTTCACCGAAAGGTTAAAAAGTGCTTTATGAATATAGATCTAAATTCTACATTTCAAAATAACACGTGTAATTAACAAAAGTATCTACAAACAAATTTTGCCCCCAGTTCCTGGACCATCTGCTCACAGGAATTGAAGGTATTTGTGGTCATTATGGACATCATCACTGGAAGGACAAGTACGTTTTTATTTAAACTTTTTTCTCCCTCTTTCTTCTTTTTATATTTTATTTATAGACTTTAAAAATCTCTCTTTAGAAACTTCCACCCGGTTTTTATTCGGGTATAAATAAAGTTATCTAATATATATATATATATATATATATATATATATCTCTATCTAATGGGTTGAATATTTATAAAAATCCATTCAGTGATTGTGTCTCATTGGGTTTAAGATAACTATTTCTAATGAGTTTCAAGCTAAATTATAAGTTAAAGCAATTAATAAATGACCAGATGAATTCAACACTTTCCCCTCTGTCTTTAATCTAAGAGTAAAGACTGATGTTTGTTCCTCATTCAGGCTGAATCGTTTCAATAAGGCCTATGTGAAACGGTGGCTAATCGCCGGCGAGCGCTCCACCGAGCCCCAGCTCATCTCCTTCTACAACAAGATGGAGATGAAACAGGCCATGATGCTGGTGGAGAGCGGCAGCGCCGGCAAGCTGCTGCCGTCCGGCTCCTCGGCCTCTCTGCAGTGAGTCCGTTTGATGCTCATCTTCTATTAATTAACATTTTAGGCCCATGAAACCTGAAAATAACTAAAACAGGCTTCACCAGATGTCACGAGAATGATCATCTAAATCACATTAATCAACAAAGTCACAGAAAAATTGGAAAAATTGTTGACACATTAAAAGAGAAATAAACATATGTTGAAACATTCCCCATGACACGTAAGTATTTATATATTTTTTTTTTCTGCTATTGCCTTGACTTGAATAATTCCTTAAGATTAATAAATTAAATGTATATTATCCGTATATATAGTCTTTATATTGTCTGATTCTACTTATTATAAGAACAAACAGCTTTAATAGAAGCCACAGAGTTCATTTATATACGTCCATTTTATATTTGCTGTTCTCATTTTTCACAGATTTTTTTCTTAAATTATGTAAAATTAGTTGTTTTGTAGAGCTGCAAATAAAAGCGGGAAAATGGAAGAAAAATATATCAATAAATGAATAGTAGAGAAAATATGGAAGCAAAAAATAAATAACATTTTAAGAATACTACATTAAAAAAGCGCAGAAATAACACAGCAAATGTATTTTGGGAATATTAAATTAGCAGTTTCATTATTTTTCTTTTATGTTTGCGTCTAAGATCATTTTCATGTTTTCTGCTCGTCCTTTTCTGCCTGATTCATCCGCAAAGCGCCTCTCAAACCGCAGCCTTGAAGGCCCTCACGGCTTCTTCTGTGGTTTTGCTCCACAGAAACCTCCAGCAGAGGGAACCCGCCCGGCGCCGAGCCATCCCCAACATCTCAAGGAGCCGGGAGGCGGAAATCCGAAAGGTCCTGCGGGCCAACCTGCAGAAGACCCGGCAGAGGGTGAGACAGTCCTCAGTCCCCCCGGCTCTGCTGATGCTCGTAAAAAAAAAACCACACTATGCCCCTTAGTGATGACCAAACCAGCAGAATCACCATGTCAGGACACATGCTCGCCAACTAAAAACGTATTTGTTCAGGATGGCTTTTTGCATGCAAAATCTCTATATACTGGGTTCTGTCACCAATGTGTCTTTGTATATTTTGATAGTTTGATCTGTTTTTTATTCTGTAAAGCACTTTGGTCAGCTCCGGTTGTTGTAAAGTGCTATATGACTAAACATTGATTGATTGATTGATTGGTTCTGCTCCTCAGCTCCGCTCCTACAGCCGCCACGACCTGTTCATGGACCCGTTTGAGGACAACATGAGCGAGGTCCGCTTCAGGAAGCAGAGGGTGGAGATGGAGCGGAGGGTGAGCCCCGCCTCGGCCGCTGGCGCCTCTGCAGGAACGGCGCCCTGCTGACACAGATTTGCTTTGTTTTGTTTGGCTGGCAGATGAGTCACTACCTCACGGTCCCAGCTAACCGCCAGCAGACTCCACCAGCGAGGAAAGTCTGGTTTGAACCAGGTGGGTGACCAGAACTCAGACGGTCTCACAGCATGAAACAGTAGGAGGACAGGAGGGTTAAAGTTAAGAGTGGATGGTAAAATTTCACCAAAAAACAGGAACACTAAACCCTCCCACTCATATTTTTTTAGATAAAGGAAAAAATTTGATGTGTTGAAAGAGCTCATAAATATCAGCAGTTTTTTTTACTTTTTTTTTTATCTTTTCAGCCCTATTTTTGGCCTTCTGAGCTCTTACTTTGGTCCATTTTCCTTTTTTGTCCTTTTGGTACCCAGTTTTAGATCTTTTACATGTATATTCATGGTGTCATTCAGTTTCTGGAAGGTTCAAATTCAAGAGAAATACTCAAATGATGCCATATGGGGTCAAAAACTGAATTTGAGTGGATAGATCAAAGTGTTTCTAAAAAACAGTTTATACTCTTGTTGATGCTCCTCACTTCAAACTAAGGGAAATGAATAAAAAATAATTCCAGTCCAAAAAAACCTGATTAAAACCATTTATTTGGTTTGGTTGTTTTTGTGTAAAATGCGTCGCTGACTCGCTGCTTTCTTTCTTTTCTTTTCTTTCCTCCAGAGCACAAAGTTTACACCTATGACGACAGCGAGGGCCTCGCAGGCCAGGCCGCCCTTCCTGACCCCGGCCCTCCTGACGACGTCGGCCTGGTGATGGAGACCCGTCGAACGGGCGCCACGGCGAGGCCCAGAGAGCCCGATGACCAGGAGGACCAGCTGAAACTGGCCCGCTGCCTCAGCGACCCCGGCCCCAACTGATGGGGCCCCCGTCTTGACGGCGCCACCAGGCTCCTGGACGGAGCAGAGGCCTGACATGTATCACTTTTATTCTTTGGGATATGAATTTATGCAACATTAATAATATTTTCTGACGTTGTTTGCATTATTACCAAAGATTGCCCCACAAGGCATTTCAGATTTTGTTTTCTGAGCCTCAAATTAGCCAAAAAAACTCCTCCATGCAGTCAGACGGAGCGCGTGTTTTAACCATCATTGCGCACCAGTGGGGTGGAGTCATGCTCACCAGTCAGATTTCTGTCGGGGGGTTATAATAAAAACACTGAAAGTGTTGGAGAAGAAAATTCTGTTTACTGCCATGAAGAATTTGTGGTTTACATAAATCCTGCCGACTTAATTCATCCAGTGCCATTAGTGGGTTCCTTTATGAGCAGGCCTCGTTAAGCTGTTGCATTATCACTTCTGGTTTTATTACACCAAACTTATCCTCCCTCTGAGCCCTGTCAGTTGTCATAAAACACGAGTTGTCATAAAACCTCATTTGAGGAGGTTGGGATGAAGATCACAGTGTAATTTCGGTCCTATTTAAACATTGGCCATATAAAAACCTTCATAAATATTTCTTCTTTTTTTTTTATGGCTGAGAGCAAAGAAAGTCATTACAGCACCTAAGAACAACACAAGAAAGGCATAATTTATTTATACTTTCACTTTGTAACCAAGTGATTCACTTAAGAGTGATCCCAACCTTTACCAATATAAATATGTAAATAGAAATGTTTTAGAGACCAAAAAATCTTTAAAGTGTGTTTATTGAAAGGGGATTGTGGTGTGTAGGGTATCAGGGTAAATGTTGTGATTAGTGCACACAAATTGTTTGAAAATGAACATACAGGAGGGATTCTGTGTGATTATTGTAGACTAACATAGCATTTACCCTCAGTTGCCACTTGGGAGTTCTCCAAAAAAGGACCACCATCACTTAGAGCACCAGCTTCTCTCAAAGTGTGAAATACCACACGTCTCTTTAAAGATGTAGCGCTGTCTTAAAAGTCCTAATTAAGCTGCAAACATTGTTTGGCCGAGCTCTGTGAAGACACTTAGCGCCGTTAGCCTAGCAAAGCATGCCTCAAAGTGTTTCCTCAGGGACAGGCTCATCATTTCACAGCCAGCTGCTTAAAGATGTACCTGTTTTCGGCCTAAACTGTGACCATAATGTGTTGGAGCTTCAGTGTTTTCAGTAAACAGGGTGATATTTGTCCGTGGCATGGGAACAAAGTTATGTCCCCACTAACTGGACGTGCCTCCGGACTTTAATCTGGAGGTGAAATGTTGATGTTTGCACCTCACAGCCCTGAACTGCCCAAGCTTCTGCTGCCTGCACGTTTGCCTTAAAGAGTTTGGCCTTTGTTTGCAATATTTTTGTATGTTTTGTGAACATTTTCATCAAATGAAGGAAAGCTTTACATCCAATGTGTGATAAAATAAAGATTTAGTGTTGGTTGTGTGGGATTTTTTTTTTAAAGAGAAGGATGCAGAGGGAAATGACTGATGGAAATGACAAGGAATTTTGCATCGCTCAGTGGGAGGCGAATGATATCAAATACAAAAAAAAGCTAATCAATGACCCATTACCCACGTCAAAGCCAATTATTACATGTTTATATTAACCGATTAGATGTGTACAAAGTGTACAAATGGCCAATCAATTTTTGATAAAACTAGAAAAGGGCATTTGATTTTTTTATTTTTATTTTTGCCTTTTTCTCAAAGCAAATGCCTAATAAAAGAGATTATCTGTCCGCTCATGGTCTCGTCTGGCTGTTTGGGGTTGAAGCTGTAGGTGGCGCTGTGGCGGTTGGTCACTCTTTCAATAGAAGAAGAGTGCAAAGGCGCCTTGAAATAGCGCATGCGCTGTGCATTCTCTCTAGGCTCGTTTACCTTAGAAAAGATTTTATTCTGACGCGTTTGGAACTGTATGTCCAGATACATGAGGCCTCCAAACTCTTCTTTGTTTGTTAGGAACATCTCCGATGAGTCCAGGTGAGCTATTTGCACATCCGCATGTAGTTCATTGACCTACTCAGGTTGATGGCATCCGTCCGCGTTAGCTTAGCAGCTAGCCTTAGCCTCCTCCTCGGAAGAAGACGCGTGCGCGTGAATGCTACCGCTTTTGTAAAAAACAAAACAAAAGGCGAATCTCATCCGCTATGGCTGTAAAATGTATTTTCCTCCCAAACTGCCTTCATGTGTTTGCTTTCGTCCCTTTAAGTGGTCCTTTGTGTCTTTTTTACAACTGTGAATAAGCTAGCAGTGGTAAAAAGCTAACTTAGGCTAACAAACAATGTTTTTACCGGAATATTTTTGATCAGTCTTTCGGAGAAAAATGGGTTAAATACTTTATAAACGCATATTGCAATTTAATGACCATCTAATTAACAAAGGAAACTTAGCGTTTCTGAGCTTCCCATTAAAAACCATATAACTGCTATTTTTTTAATCAGCAAACAATAGCTAGTTGTTTTTATAATTGATCTAAAAAACAAAACAAAAACAGAGCCATAATTATGCTTCCCTGTTATTTAACGCACATTAAAAATCATAAAAATCATAAAATCATAACTCTTGTAATTTCTCCAACAAAACTGTTTGATGCACTTTGTTAGGTCTTTCTGTCCATATTATTTTCAAGATTCTTAAACTGTCATCCGTTTTGACACATTTATACCTATTATTGAATATAACATTGTAAGAAGTCTTTTGACTTTTCATTTGGCAGCTGGGACTGAAATCCCCATTAAAAGTAATGGTTTGTGAAGAGCAGTGTCTCACCTCACAAATGTGCATAAAAAATAATTCAATGTTTGATTTATAAAAGAGGGAGTTATATACATGAAAATGAAAGTATTGTGTTTTTCTGGGTCTTTCTTAAATGTCTGTTTACTGTATTTGATGCTTCTGTGTGTTTTGCCCTGTCATTAATCCATGTATGTTTTATTCTTATGTCCTGAGAGGCTGTTTTTGTACATTTCTGTAGATACTAAAGTAGTCTGACTTTGGCTATCAAAAGTGGGACAGTTGACCCAAAAAAGAGCAGCAGAGTGTGGGTTGTCGCTCTGCCCTGAATATGAGCGGAAGCCGACATGCATCCAGCACAAAACGCTGAATGTTTTGTCTACATTTTGTTTTGTCTGGTTCTGTACACAAGTTCTGATCCAGACTTCTGATGTGGTCCTGAGCAATAGTTCCCTGAAGCTCTTTTCTCTCATTTTCAGTCCTGTTAGCTGAGCATTTTCAGAGGAATGTGTAGTTTCTTTGTTCAGTCACTAAACTATGAGCTCTGAATCATTCAGGCAAAAAAATGGCCTCTAACTCAAGGGATGAGCCAGTGTTGTGTCCAACTAAGCAAAGAAGAGCTTTGGGACTTCCTTCGAGAAGCCTGCAGAGCTGCTTCTGGGGACTCCTTACAGAAAGGACACACAGCTGCTGGCAGATGAATCACTTTGAGCAGCACATTTTGGATTTCTCTTTATAACAGAGCAGTTCATAGAAAGCCGAGCATCCATCTGAACATTTAGCCGCTCACGCTCTGCTCTCTTTTTAAAACCACCAGCCAGTGTTTGTCTGAGCTGATCGAACAAACATTAAAACAAGCTGCTTTGGGTCCAACTGTCCCTTTAGCGTGCTGATGATGTAGGCAGACGTACCTATGACGGTCCGTTGAGTCATATTTGTATTTACGGTGTTCAGGCCTGAGGATTTGCGGCGTGAGTTTGGCCGCTATGGGCCGATAGTAGATGTCTACATCCCACTTGACTTCTATACACGTCGACCAAGAGGATTTGCATACATTCAATATCCTTTCCCAGCGAGTCCAAACTGTCTCCTGCTAACGAGTCACTGTTTTCCTTTCTGCACAGGTGCTTTGCTTTGTGTTCTGACTTCTTCTTTCACCCAGTTTGATTGAAAATCTAACACACATATTTCTCTGTTATTGCTTCAGAAATTGTAAAAGCATCCACTTGTGGGACCGGCCACAAAGAGTAACAAAGACCCGTGTAGAGTAGCTGTAAAGACCAGTCACACACAGACCTGCAGGATCAGAGGGAGGGAAAAGGTTGAACAGAGAAAGTAAAGCACGAAGAGGAAAAGGGAACCGAGACAAAGCTTGGAAATGGCGGCAAAGAATGGGGAAAAGAAAAGAGGTTTAAGAGGAAAAAGCAAGCAGGAAACCCAAGTCTCTCTGGGAGTCGATTAAAGAGTGTAAAGATCAAGATGAAGTTCAAAGCCGCGCGTGGGCAAAGGTAACAAGTCTGAGTGTTTTGTATCCTCCCAAAACGAATCCGACACGACACCCAAAGCAGCTGTGCTTTTCATTTTGGTGCAGACAGTTTGATCAGTTGTTGCTGTTTGATTTGTTGATTTGTGACCCCCCCCCCCAGACGAGCAGCTGGCCTGCTTTCCCCTGATGTCAGAGCAGTTCTGTGTTTTCCGAGCGCTCAGAAAGGCCAAAAGGCCATAAGGAAGCTGGGCACTGCTAAGAGCCCAGCTTCCCCTTTAGTCTTTCCACCTGAACAGTTGTGACTGTGTGCTGTCCCCCCCACCTGAGAGCAAACTGAACCCTTAACCACTCAGCACATTTGAGGATGTGCGGGATGCCGAGGACGCCCTCCACAGCCTGGACAGGAAGTGGGTCTGTGGCCGGCAGATCGAGATCCAGTTCGCTCAGGGCGACCGGAAGAGTAAGCACCTCGCAGCTTTTGAGTCTTCCACAAAGTCCAGTGTCTCCTCTGACGTTTGGCGTCCCTCACCAGCGCCCAATCAGATGAAGGCGAAGGAGCGCAGCTCTCCGGGCCGCTCCTCCCGGCACGACGACTATGAGCGGGACGGGCGGCGCCGGCGCTCCCGCAGCCGCAGCTACGACAGATACAGGTCCCGCAGCCCGTCGTACGAGCGCCGCCGCCGGCGCTCCGAGAGCCCCCGAGAGTAGGTCCCCACACACACACACACACACACACACACACACGCTGCTCTGGGCTGGGAGCGGGAGACGGCGTGTAACCGGTTTGTTTCTGCAGATCCCGCGGACGCGTGTACGGAAGAGGAAGAAGCCGAAGCCGTGAAGAAGAAAGGTGAGAAGGACTTTGTGGAAGGAGTCAGAGAAAAGATCCAAAACTTCTCCTGTCTTTACATGTCGAAAAAGAACTTAAATGAGTAAAAAATAGTAATGACAGGGTCCAGAGAAGAGTTAAAGGAGAAAAAATATGTTTCGATGAGTTTAGAGAGGGGAAAAAATAGTTTAGATGGGCTTAAAGAGTGAAAAATGAGTTTAAATACGGCCACTTCTTGTCCAAAAAGGTTCCTTTAGCAGTTCATGTAACACATGAAAAACAGTGGACCGACCGTGTGGACTTCTACAATAGTTATCTAAATTTTAAAATGATTAGAATAAAAAATGACATAATAAAATCATGCCCTTTAACCCTGATACATTTAGATCGCCTGGTTGTTCTAATCAAGACGATATTTCTGTAGTTTCCCGCTTGTCTTTGAACGCACCACCGCCCCAGGCTGTTGTAGAACCACAGATCGTCTGGTTTCGGACTGTTTTTAGTCCTGCGGTCCCTGAAGGCGGCTCAGAGCTGGATCTGGTCTTTGTGTCCTCAGGTTCCGGCCGAGGCCGCGCAGGGAGGAGCGGGAGAGGTCCAGGTCTGCGTCTCCACGGGAACCCGGCGACGCGCCGGCCGCCTCCCACTTCACCGAGGAGGAGGTCCGGCGGCTGCACACGCCGTCCCGCTCCCGCTCGGCGTCCCGGTCCCGCTCGCGCTCCCGGTCCCGGTCCTGGGCCGGCCGCAAGTCTGGAGGCCGCTAAGCAGGACTGCCCCCCCCCCTTTCCTGCCCCTCCCCCCTCAGACGGACCCGAGAAGAGATGCCCGACGTGAATGTGAGCCCACAGAACCGCCCCGGTTTGGGTTTTTCCAGTTGGGTCTCCTCCTTTTTCTACTGATCATTTTACTTCCTGCTTAGCAGAAACGTGCAGTATTAGCCCCGTCTGTCGCCCCGGCGCCCCCTGGAGGCGGGGGGGGGCACCGGGCATGGCGTCCGGCGCTGGGCGTTCTGTGGGGCGTCCGGCGCTGGCCGCCTGGCGCGGTCGGAGCTCATCGGTTTTATCTGTGTCTCCTCTTTGTGTCTCCTTCCTGTTTCTGCATGTGGTCTCTTCTCGTCTTTAGTAGGAAGAGCTTGTTGTTTTCTGTAATAAATCGATAACCTTCAGTATCAGAAACCGGCGTGTGGCTGTGCTTGGGGTCGGGCGGCCGGGCGGAGGCGGGCCGGTGTGGAAACAGGGCGGCGCCGTCCGCAAGCGGCCCCATCGATTTCCTGTTAATGGAACATCGGCTGGAAATTAAAAGTTCCCAGCAGAGAAGCAGCCGAGCGCGAAATGGGACGCACGCCATTGATCTGTGTACCCAACAGAGGGGAGGAGGGGGGGATAGGAGGCCAGGGGGGAAGGAGGGGGATGCAGCTTCTCCTCACAAACTGGAGAAAAGTTCCTTAAATCTCTTAAACTCATTTTCTGTGTAGATTCACGTTTCTGTCATTTTTACCTAAATGCATCGTTTATTGGCATTAAACTTTTTTTTTGTAAGTGATTAACTGATCTCTGATTTTAGCCATTTTTGGGTCTTTTTTTTTTTTCCTTGGCTGCTTTTGGGGGATAAAGCACAACTACTACTTACGTTTTAAACTGGTTCCAGGACCTACTTTGTATATTGAAATTTTCTTGGTTCAAATATTCCCATCAGAATACACTGTAATTAATATAATTCGTTCCACAGCCCAAACACCTACGATAACTCGTTAATAAATACTGTAGACAATTACACATAGCAATACAAAAAATGCATTATATAAGAGAGATGTAAAAACTAGTAAATTATAAAGAAATAATAAACTAAAAGCGGTTTTATTAACAAGTAGAGACTAACATACAGGACCTAATCTAACTTTAACTTTGACTACGTGAACTTTAAACTACCTTGTTATAGTTTTTTTTTTTCTATGACTTCATGTTGGAATTATACATGGGTTTGGAGTCGAATATTTGATCAAATTTCACTTCGGATGTTGGAAAATGCGTATGTTTAGGCATCATAAGCAGAGTTTCCGCTGTGTTTGTTTGCAAACGGGTTCAATTGGGCATCGAATCAGAACGAGGTCCATCAGGACGTGGCTCCGCCCCTGACCCGGTCCCACAGGTCTTCCCGGGGCCCGGGTCAGCCGCGGCCTCCTCCTCGGTTTCGGGGTCTCTTGGGTTCAGCCTGGGGGGGCGGCGGGGCCTTTTCGGCCTGATGACGGCGGCGTCCCGCCCAAAGCGCTGCGAGCCAAATGGCAGCGGAGCGGCGCCATCGATCGCTGAGCTCACGCCGCCTATAAGGGGCCGGCCGGCCAGCGGGCAGCGGCAGTTTGTGCTGTCAGACCAGAGGCCGGTCCCAGACCAGCTCAGGAGGAAGACCAGACCCAGACCAGCTCACAAAGACCAGGCCAGGAGGAAGACCAGTCCCAGGCCAGCTCAGGAAGAAGACCAGTCCCAGACCAGATCAAGAGGAAGACCGGACCCAGACCAGCTCAGGAGGAAGACCAGTCCCAAACCAGATCAGAAAGAAGACCAAACCCAGACCGGCTCAGGAGGAAGACCGGTTCAGAGCTCAGGCTGGACCGGCTGAAGACCAGAGGTGAGTTTTTGCCTCCACGTGAGCTCCAACAGGCTGATGAGGCTGTTTGAATCACTGATTTATTATTGATTTCCAGCCAGTGAGTTTTATGTCATCGGTTGGAGGTCAGACGTCCTTTAATGGAATAAAAATAAGCTTTAAAGGACTTTTACTTTGTTAAAACTTTTCTTATTAGGTATTAAAAACCCAGTTTAACAGTGCATGGACTTGAATAAATTGATTTTATCTGAGTAAAGGCTGCTGTCGGTTGAAAGGATTCACTCTCAACTGAGTTTCTGACTAAATAAATGCATGTTTTAACGAAGAAATAAAGGCTGAGTAAAGCGGTTGTCAGTGTTTCCTGATGACGTTTGTCAGCTTTTGAACTGGCTATGCGTCCATTAAAGGTCATGTTGACCACAAACGGCATTAAGAGGCAGAAAACTGCCCCTTCTGTTTATCTCCACAGTAAAATACAATAAAATAATATGTTGAATAATTAGTTCGACTGACAGAATGTTGCAAAATTTGGATCAAATACCACAAAAAGAGTATAAAAAATGGGATAAATCATGTTCCAAGCCTGTTGTGTGTTTTTTACTGGTGTTCTGTCCTGCTGTGTTTTAGGTGTCGGTCTGTCCACCAGGCGTCGGTCAGTGGGGATGGACGGCGCCCCGCCCTGAGCGCCAGCTGCAGAACCGCCCCGCTCCTCCTCTCCAGGTGGGTGTCCAGGAGGTCCTCCATGGTTTCTCGTTTCATGGGGACATCTGAAAAGGCCTCTCGAGAACCTTTCTGGCCCTTCTCCTCTCGCCTTTTTTAAGGGTTTTTATATCCAGTCTGACTGGGGCCCCTTTCTTAGGGGGTCCTGGATCTGATTCATGTTGGTTTTCTGGGACCTTTGAGGTGGCTTTTGGGCCCAGAGGACCAGCTGGAACCGCCTGAATCGGAGCCGTCCACACATCTCTGAACCCCCATTCTGGTTTCAGGATCTGTGTCCCGGTCGGTGACCTCTGACCTCTGAGCCCGTGGCCTCTGCTGGTTCAGAGCCAAAAGCCTTCTGCTTTTAGGGTCTCTGGAGCGGCTCGGGTCACAGACAGAAACAACGACACCAATATTCTAAAAGCAGGACTTCAAACGGTCCTAAAATGCTTCCACTTCCAGTCAGTCAGTTCATTTGGCTTTTCCACCCAAGTTTCTAATAAAATTCCCCAAATCAAAAGGTTCCTCAGTGAGTCGTGGGTTTTCCTGCAGGGGCAGAGTTCCTCTTCAGTCCACTTTTTACACTCAAATGAACCAGCAGGCTTCTGAGGAAACTTCCCATCTTTATTCAGCCTAAATCAGATGTGTGGAAGCAGAGGGAAGGAGGCCAGGGGGGAGGAGAGGATGGGAGGCCGGGGGGGAGACCAGGGGGGAGCATGGGAGCATTGGTTTCCTCTTTGGGGCCCCCAAAGAGGAAACCTCCTCCCTCTACTGAACGTCCCCCCCATTCTGATGCAGGCTTCTCCACTGTGGACGGAGCCGCTGAGCCGCCGGCATGGGGGACTGGAACTTCCTGGGGGGGATCCTGGAGGAGGTGCACATCCACTCCACCATGGTGGGGAAGATCTGGCTGACCATCCTCTTCATCTTCCGGATGCTGGTGCTGGGCGTGGCGGCGGAGGACGTGTGGAACGACGAGCAGTCGGACTTCGTGTGCAACACGGAGCAGCCGGGCTGCCGCAACGTGTGCTACGACCAGGCCTTCCCCATCTCGCTCATCCGCTTCTGGGTGCTGCAGGTCATCTTCGTGTCCTCGCCCTCGCTGGTCTACATGGGCCACG
The DNA here is from genome assembly GCA_907169785.1 of Menidia menidia. Classification (NCBI taxonomy): domain Eukaryota; kingdom Metazoa; phylum Chordata; class Actinopteri; order Atheriniformes; family Atherinopsidae; genus Menidia; species Menidia menidia. Next base: position 11,461,066 of record CAJRST010005557.1, on the reverse strand, counting down.
CCATCTACCGGCTGCGGGCGCTGGAGAAGGAGCGCCACTGCCGCAAGGCGGCGCTGCGCCGCGAGCTGGAGGCGCTGGACGGCGAGCCGGCGGAGGTGCGGCGCCGCATCGAGAAGGAGATGCGGCAGCTGGAGCAGGGCAAGCTGAACAAGGCGCCGCTGCGCGGCTCGCTGCTGGGCACCTACGTGGCGCACATCGTCACGCGCTCGCTGGTGGAGGTCAGCTTCATGACGGGCCAGTTCCTGCTGTACGGCCACCGGCTGGGCGCGCTGTACCAGTGCGAGCGGGAGCCCTGCCCCAACGTGGTGGACTGCTTCGTGTCGCGGCCCACCGAGAAGAGCGTCTTCATGATGTTCATGCAGGCCATCGCCTGCATCTCGCTCTTCCTCAGCCTGCTGGAGATCATGCACCTGAGCTTCAAGAGGATCAAGAGGGGCATCCTGGACTACTACCCGCACCTGAAGGACGACCTGGACGACTACTACCTCAGCAAGTCCAAGAAGAACTCGGTGGCGCAGCCGGCCTTGCCGGGCGCCGCGGCGGGCCGGAAGAGCACCATCCCCACGGCGCCCAGCGGCTACACGCTGCTGCTGGAGAAGCAGGGCAACGGGCCCAGCTACCCGCCGCTGGCCGCCGCCCACGCCGCCTTCCTGCCCGTCCAGGGCGAGCCGGGGGCCCGGCCCGACGCCCGGAGGGACGCCAAGGAGGGCGTGCCCAGCCCCACCGAGCACAACAGCAACTCCAACAACACCAGCAGCGAGACGCGCTCGCTGCCCGCCGACAAGCGCGACGAGGAGGAGCCCCCCGCCAAGGCGCCCGAGCTCCGGGCGTCCGAGTACCCCACGCTGCCGGCGGCCGACGCCGCCTCCTGCCCCGCGCTGCCCGGCGCCCGCAAGGCGCGCAGCCCGCCCTGGAACTGCTCCACGCTGGTGGAGGGGAACTGCTCCGACAGCGGCGACTCCTACGCCGGCGCCAAGCCTCGTGGCGGCGGTGGCGGCGGAGGAGGCCCCGGGCCGCGGGCCCGGCTGCTGTCCAGGCCCGAGCCCCGGAGGCCCGGCCGGCCCGAGAGCCCCGACTCGGCGGGGGAGCTGAGCTCGGCGTCCCGACACAGCCGGGAGAGCAACAGCCCGCTGGCCTCCTCGCCAAACCGCAGGCCGTCGGCCGCCAGCAGCGGCGGCAGCAGCCGGCGCGCCGCCACCGACTTACAGATCTGAGGACCTGACCCTGAACCCCTCCGAAGGGCGCCCGGCCCGGCCCGGCCTGGCCTGGCCTGGCCTGGCCTGGCCTGGCCCGGCTCGGCCCTGCCGGGGGGGGAGGGGCCCGGCGCGGGCTGCTCTCACACTTCTGGGTCAGACTCAGAGGCCCACGTTGACCTCTGATGGATTGGAGAGGAATGGAAAACTCAGTCCCAGATCGATGGATCGACTTTAGGCGGCCCACACTTCCACCCGAGTTCACAGCAGCCCAAAGCTGCAGCCAAAGATCCACAGAGGAGATCACATGAACGTGAAGTTTAGATTTTTTTTATGAGAGGGTTTTTCTACTTGATGCTGAGTGATGGAGTTGATTTTTATTTTATTTTATTCGAGATGTCCTGAAAAAATATCTGAGGGCCTGTCAAACGTCCACCGGCCTTAAGTTCTGTCCTTCTTCCTTTAAAGTGTTCCTGAACAGCTCTGCAGCTTTCAGAGTTTTTGGGCTTCTCTCATTTTCAGTCTTTGTAGCTGAGTGTTTTCAGAGGAATGTTAATTTTTAAAGGCCCCTAACTCAAGGGATGAGCCAGCGCTGTGTCCATGCAGCAGAGCTGCAGTTTAAAGTGGGTCTTTAGGCTCTTTGTCAGCAGCAGCCTGTCACAGAGACACTTTATTTGTTCCAGTTCACAGTCTGACAGACAGGAAACAGGATTTCTGAGGATTCCCAAAGAGCTGCTGGCTGAAAACTGGGCAGATCTCAGCTGGTGAGCAGAGAGTCCTTAAAACATTTGATGAAACTGGACCAGTGGAGGACAGAAAAAGAAGACCTGGGCCTAAAAAACTCTCTAATCCAGCAGATGAAGAGGATCTGAAAGCGGAGCTGAGAGCTGCATCTGGACCTCCAGCTGAACGTCTCCTGTTCAGTTCAAGGCTGAAAGCAGCCGCATCGAGAGCTCTGCTCTGTGTCCTGATGGGACTAAAAGTCTAATGCCTTTGGTAAAAAAAAGTTATTTAAGGAATGTTTGTTTTTATTTAAACAAAAACAAGACAGTGTGTCTGCTTCTCGTTTTGGGGGAAAAAGCAAAAGTTTGTAGGGGTGTGCAAAATGAGAGGGCTGTCACTTTTAAATCTGTACAGATGGGATAAAATAAAGGACTTTAAGCTCCTCTGTTTCTGCCTTAGATTCTGGATTTGCTCTTTTCCTGTAAACGCTTCCAGGTAGATCAAGACTCCTGCAGTCAGACGTCCAACACAAACATTCATGAGCAAAAGTTGTTTATTACAAAACAAAGAACCAGCAATGTTGTTGATTAAGCAATAAACATTTACATCCTGTACAAACTAAGGCCAGTGTGCAGCGGGTTTTATTTGCTTTTGGTTTTTTCTCCACCCCAAAAAAAAAAGAAAAGAAAGAAAAGGAGAGGTGGGAGCCTTCAGATGGTGGGCGCATCCTCGGACTTGGACTCGTACTGCATCAGCTGTGAGGGGGGAGGACACAAGAGGTTAGAGGCCCCGGGAGGACACGCACGGCCCCCCCGCTCCCCCATGGCTCACCCGGCTCTTCAGCTCCTGGTTCTCCTCCATCAGCAGGCTGCACTTCTCCTGCAGGTCGGCCAGCTCCTGACGCAGCGGTTCGGTGTCCACCGGCTCCGCCGCCCCCAGGTAGAGCTTTATGAAGCTGGGATGCTGGTTAAGGGGGGGCACTCGGCAAGTTTATGACCATCGTCCTGCTTCCTGTGATGGTTCCTCCACACTTTGCTGCTTTTTAACTGACGCTTTGGGGAGAATTAGTGAGGATTTTTAAGTTTGCCTTAATCTAATTTCAAATGACAGGACTCCAGTTTATGTCAAATTTTGTCCCATCAGTTTAATATCCATCCTAATTGTATATCCCAGGCACAATTAATTAGAAAATAGTCGTAAGTGAGGCTGTTTGGTGGAAGAGTAAAAACTAATGACGTAGGCAGGTGATTTGAAGGTCCAGTGAAACGTCTGAAAAATGCGTAGAAACAACTGAAGGATACTCGAGTGCATTGTTGGGTTTGTCAGGCTCCTCATATAGCGCCACCAAGACTGCAAAAGAGAGACGTTGATGAACCCACACGGCGGGAAACACGCGTTAACCGGGTGAACCCCTGTGCACCCACCGCTCGTTAAAGTGTCCAGAACACCGGATTTCTCCAGGTATCTTCTAAACTGCTCCCGTTTTGATTCGGGGGCCTAGAAAAAGGGCAAACACGAGTTAACAGCACTCGATTCAACCTTCGTTGACACACCTAAATATAATGAAAGAAGAAGACCATATCGAACAGTTCAAAATGAGCAATCTGACAGGACACATGGTGCGTTCACTGCCAAACAGGATGCATATGACGCTAGCTAGCGAGCACAGGCTACCTAAGCACGAGCAGAAAGTTAAAGGATTTCATGTATAAACATACAAAAGTTTCACAGGAATACACTTACTCGGTAAGCGGCCATTAATGCGATGACAGCAAGGTACTTTAAAGCCGTTAGACCGACGCTAACGTGTTTGTCAGCAGCTGCTTTTGCGTCCACAAACAGCTGTGCTGTTGCTACGACAACGTGTGAATGCGGAAGTGAAGCTCTGCCCCAAACCGCCACAAGAAGAAGAACAAATAATTAAAACGAATATTATTAATGTAGGCATCATTTTCACTATTTTTATTTTTTATTTAAATTGCTCAACCACAATGAGAGAAAAGCCGTGTTGTTGCTAGGCTTTAATGAAGAATTAATAAAATGAAGTTTAAAATGAAAAAATCCAAATTCTCTACTGGAACATCATATTTGGTGTACGCTGTTATATACAATAGTATAGACTTATAACGTATTCATACATGAAAAAAAAACTAAAAACGTATTGATTTCCTGTCAGCTTCAGTGGTAAACTGGAGCGTTTTTTAAATTTCTTTGCAGCCAAAGGCAGAAAAATACACCTAACACTGTTTTGGAACCTATCTGCATAGTTTATGACTGTTTACATTTGAATAAACATTTTTTCCGCAATTCGTGCTGGAACTGATCTTTCACAACTGTCCATGAAAGAAGGCGGAACTGACAGTCGGTCGCTTGTTTGACGTCACAGACGCGACGTCGACTTGTAAACAATGCGCAACGCACTCGGTGGCTCCTTTAGAACTGGTCGGAGCCACTCCGAGCACTTAGAGATTGAGATTTCTTCCTGGTGTCAGCAAACAGCGCTGCTCATGTGACTCCAGAGTTAAACAACAACTGCAGCATTTGTGTTGGCTTGCCGGCTGAAGCTTCAGGCGCCTTAAACCTCTGTCACTTCATGAGGTTTCTTGTTTTAAATAGTTTTAAAGGTAAGTCCCATTTTTGTAATATTTATATCTGCTGTTATGAATAAGTAACATATTGTTAACATTTAGGGTGTTGACACATAGTCCCATCTTCAGAGCGGCTCCACTGACTTCTGTGGGAGATTTGTTATTGAATTAGACGTTTTTGTTTGTTTGTTTTTTATTTATCTACCAATTCAGTCCAGTCACAAACCATGCAGCCGTAATAATTCCTTTTATTAGTTTCATGTCATTGTGTTTTTCATCCTTTGTTTTTACCAGATAGCTTAAAAAGCTTCAGATTTAGTCCCTCAGGGGCACCAGCGTCTCCCATAAAATACAGCCCACACACATTTTCATTTAGATGATTTTAAGCCTTTAACTGATCATTTTTTTCAGGCCGTTTTACCACTTCCTCAAAATGTAGTTTTTTCACCTTCAGTCCACCCAGGAATCAAAAGCCGCAGGAGCAGAAACGGGCAGCTTGATAATACAGTGATTGTTCTCTGGAGATGAGATCTGAGCATCTCATGACGGATTTCGCTTGTACGTGCACAGACCTGCTGTAGTCACATGGAAAAGCCAATAGAGCACATCTGTTAGAGGGAGCTGGACAGATGTGCAGGACATCTCGTTTCCGGGAAAAAGGGGACCAGCTGAACAGAGTTGGTCCATTTCTGAAGGGCTTAAAGAGAAATTTGATGTGTTTCTGTGACAGGCTGCTGCTAACGAAGAGCCTAAAGATCCACTTTAAACTGCTGCTCTGCTGATTGGACACAACGCCGGCTCAGCCCTTGAGTTAGGGGCCTTTTTCTGCTTAAATGACTGCTCATTAAAAGCAAAGATTCAATTGGATTGAATATAAAATCGGTTTTAAATTAGGGTTGACTCAGTTGACTGAGCTGACTCTAGAGGAAAACCAGCAGGAACTCCAGATTCTTTGGACTGTAGTTTGTATCAATGGCTCATTTTTTTATGTGTTCTCTCAGACAGGATAAAGTTTCTGAAATTTTCCTCCCTGGAAGTAGCACCTTGTGTTTCCACAGATTCACACAGGCTCATGAATGGCTGTGTCATGATTAGATCAGAGTTTCAGGCTGCTGACTTCCTCCTTTGGAACTATCACTCTTCCAGTTAATCTGGAAATCACAAACATGAGGAACCATCATGTCTTTATCAGATTGTTTTTTGGGGGTTTTCACCTTCCTCTCAGTCAGAGTTTCCCATTGCCCTTTGCCCTTTTGGGCTGGAAATAAGTTCATTACATGCTGTGTTTATTTGCTTTTTGATTCAGCTCTTTAGCCTTCATCCATCACAAAGTCTGAATTTGCTTCCTTTGAATCATCAGTCTCCATAAGTTCAAAACTATTTTTTGTCCAATGTAAAGTGGAAATTGGCCCCAAAGAAGCGCAGGCAGCTCAGAGTTCTGCTCTGTGACACGAGTGTCTGTCACTGTCTGAAACCTCCTTTTTTCTCCGGTGTTTCGTCCCCTCTGCAGAAGTCCCGGCCGCCATGGCTCACTGACGAGCTCAGAGAGGGAACGCAGCACCATGCCGTCTCCAAACGGCTTCTCCATCAACGCGGCCCCGTCGGACGCCTGCGAGGATGGCGAGCGGCTCATCGAGAGCCGCGAAGGTGAACCGCTCCTCCCTTCAACCCTCTGCGGATGAAACCAGTCTGATAACCATTCATTCATTCATTCATTCATTCATTCATTCATTCATTCATCCCCCTTGAATTGGATAACAGTTCAAAAGTAATCAGGATTAATGCAAAAAACAAACAGAGAAGTCAAATCTGCTGCTCCAGCTGATTAAAATTTGCATCCATCATCAAATTCGTGCAACGAAAAATCCTCTGCTGCCTTTTTTTTTTGCTGATTGGCTATATTCCCATCAGTAACAGTTTGTCTTCTTTTGGTTGTTTTTTTTTTCCAGTTGAAAGCAGATTTTTTTCGTTTTTGTGCTGAGATTTGTTTTGTGTGTGGTTTAGTGTCTTTTTGTAGTTTTGTGTGTATATAATGTGTTTAGTGTCTTTTTTTGGTTTTGTGTATATTTAATGTGGTTTGGTGTCTTTTCGTGGTCATCTTGTGAGTATTTAATGTGTTTCTGTTGTCATTTTTCTCTTTGGGTAATTTTTTTTTTGCATCTTTGTGATGGTTTCATGTCTCATTGGGGAATTTAACGTCAAAGGCTTTATCCTTTTAAGCCTTTTTAACTTCACTGTTTATTCTAAGACCTTTTTTGGCTGATTGTTAAATTAAATCCGAGCCTTTGGGTTCGGTTTGAGTGGAAATGGTCTCACAGACTCTGGGCCTCCTGTTGATCCTCCTCCCTCCTCTGTTGGTCCAGTTCCTCCTCGGTGCTGCTCGGCTCGCCTTAATCTGGCCGTCCTCATGTTCCTGGGGTTCTCGGTGGTCTACGGCCTGCGGGTGAACCTCAGTGTGGCCATGGTTGCCATGGTGAACGCCACCGACCCCAAAGCCGACCAGAACAGCTCTCTGGTGCACGCCTGCCCGCTGCCTTCAGGGACCGGGAACAGCAGTGGGACGTTCCAGCAGCCAGAGGGGGTAAGACCCACAAAGCGGTTCATGTATGTTTTCCTGGGTTTTCCTCACTCTGCCCCCCCCCCTTCTCACCCCTGCAGATCCCTCAGTTCAACTGGGACTCGGAGATTCAGGGCTGGCTGCTGGGAGCCTTCTTCTTCGGCTACCTGTGCACGCAGATCCCAGGCGGGTACCTGGCCGGCCACTATGGGGGGAAAAACTTCCTGGGCCTGGGCGTGCTGGGCACGGCCGCCCTCACGCTTCTCACCCCGCTGGCTGCCAGCTGGGGGCCGTACTGGCTGTTTGCTCTGCGGGCGCTGGAGGGCTTTGGAGAGGTAAAAAAAAACTATATGAAGGCCTTTTATTGTCATCGTACACATGTACAACGGGATTAAAGCCGACTGCAAACAGGGCAGGGACACCAGAACATCAATTAGCAAAAACAGTATAAACATTAGGAGGCAAGGTGCAGAGTCCTGGGTGTGTGTGCATTACAGAAATACATAAACAGCTAAATATATGTGTGCAAATATTGCACATTGTGGGGTATAAACTGTAAATATTGCAAATTTTGAGTGTAAGAAACTTAAAATATTGCACATTTGGAGGATTAACAACTGTAAATACAGCACATCTCAAGATGAAAACAGTAAATATTGCATATTTTAAGATTAAAAACTGTAAATATTGCATATTGTAGGATAAAAACTGTAAGTGTTGCAAATTTCTAGGTTAAGAAACTGTAAATATTGCACATTTGTATGATAAAAACTGTTAATATTGCAAATTTTTAAGGTAAGAAACTTTAAGTATTGCACATTTGTTGGACTAAAAACTGTAAATACAGCTCATTTCATGATAATAACTGTAAATATTGCACATTTCAAGATAAAAACTGTCATTATTGCATGTTGTAGGATGGGATTTGTGTGGATTTTCGGACAGTAAAGTGACCTTTAACACGGCGTCTGTGCAGGGCGTCACCTTCCCGGCCATGATGGCCATGTGGGCCCGGTGGGCCCCCCAGATGGAGCGCTCCAGCCTGATAACCCTGTCGGGGTCAGGGGCCAGTTTCGGGGCCTTTCTGGCCCTTCCGCTGACCAGCTTCCTGTGCGAGTGGCTGGGCTGGCCGGCTGTCTTCTACCTCTGTGGTGAGCCAGACACACAAACGACCACAGAAGAAGAGAGCAGAGCCCCCCCCCTTTTCCCCGTCCTGCCCTAAAGCCTCTCTGCCTGCAGGGGGCGCCGGCTGCCTCTGGGCAGTCTTCTGGTTCGCCTTCGTGTCCGATGACCCTCGCACTCATCGGCGAATCAGCAATGAGGAGAGAGATTACATCATCAACTCCATTGGAGCTCAGGTAGGCGTTAAAGTTTAAAACTTTCAGCGTCTTTCTGGTGTCTTTTTTTCTTTTTGTGGCTTTTGTGGATTAATTTATTGTTTTTTGTGCCTCTTTGATGTTGTTTTTGTGTGTTTCGATGTGGATTTATTGTTTTTGTTATGATAGTTGGGCATCACTTGTGGGCTTTTCTCTTTCTCTATTTTGTGATTATTTTTGTTTATTTCTGGTATGATTTTGTCCCTTTTTGGTTATTTTATGTGCTTTTGTGTCCTTTTTCCATTAATTTCTGGATGCTGGAACAGAGCTCATTTCAGACGGGTTTCTGTCAGAGTTTAAGCCGCAGAGCAGGAAGCATCCAGCTCATTTTCACCCCCAAAAAGGCAGAAAAATACAGTTCGGACGTATCAGCTGCACAAACAGAAAGAGCAGGAGGGTCAATTGAATGCAAAACTCTGTTTTTGGCGAAACGAGCGTCCATACTTGAGCTGTTGTGACCTTTCAGGGCACAGGTCACGGCTGGTCCCTGCCCCTGCTGTCCATGTTGTTCTCTGTCCCTCTGTGGGCCATCATCATCACCCAGATGTGCTCCAACTGGGCCTTCTACTGCCTGCTCACCTCCCTGCCCACGTACATGAACGACATCCTGCACTTTGACCTGCAGTCGGTGAGACTTTTCTTCATTTCCCCTTCAATCCTGTAAAATCATGAAACTTTTTTTTAAAGCCACTGCATTACGGAGACTATACTTAGAATTCATTCACTTTGCTAAGTTGACAGGGATGGTCTGGGCCATTTTTAGGATTATAAAAAAAATAGGCTTTTCAGACCCACATAGGAGGAAACACACAGTCAGGACACACCAGCTGCAGGAACAGGTTTCAAGTTGATGCTTCTCATAAAGAAGGGAGGACTTCTCGATCACTTTCTGACCGTCTGTGCTGCAGAACGGCTTCCTGTCGGCGCTGCCCTACCTCGGCAGCTCTCTGGTGTCGGTGCTGTCGGGCCTCTTCGCGGATTTCATCATCGAGAGGAAAGTCTTCAGCATCACCGTTGTCCGGAAGCTGTTCACTTTCACGGGTGAGGAACCCTCTCTGAGAGCCCCCCCCCCCCCAGTTTTGGGTCTGATCCTGACACTCTGCTCTGGCTCCGCAGGGCTGCTGCTGCCGGCTGTTTTTCTGACGGCCGTCGGCTACGCCGGTTGCGACCACCTCCTCACCGTCACCTTCCTCACGCTCTCCTCCACCCTGGGGGCCACCAGCTCCCCCGGGGTCTTCATCAACCAGATGGACATCGCCCCCCGGTGAGCGCAGCCCCGGGCGGGTCGGCCACTTTTCTACCTCCCATGAGGTCAAAGAGCAGCCAGTAGTTTTCCTGGTGGTCTGTAATCAGAACCCGACCAGAGGGCTGTTTAAAAGCCTTTTTTATCTTTATATTTTTATTGTGAAGCAGACGGAGTACCATAAATACATCCATCTTTGGTCTATACAAAGATTAATTCAAAAAAATATATAAGTAACAAAAGTCTCCTACAGAGAACTAAATGCATAAAAAAAACAATAAATAGGCGAAATATTAGAAAAATATACAAAAATAAGTAAACAATGCCTTTTAATAAATGAAAAATGAATAATAACAATAATAATTAATATTATTATTGTTGTTAGAATAATAATTATTAGCATACTACTAATAGTACTACTAATAATAATAATAATGATAGATTGAAAGAGTTACAATTCTGCTGATGATTTTCTCCACAGAGAAAATTCAAAACTCAGAGCAAAAAGCCTATTTATTTTGCGGTGCAGTGAATGCAGCATAAGATGAGGCTGAGCCGTGCTCAGTTCTGCTCTGTCCTGGGAATGTGGTGGTGTGGGGGGGTTTCAGCTGGAGGCTGAGCTCTGTGTCTGCTGGCTCTCGGGCAGGTACGCAGGATTCCTGCTGGGAGTCACCAACACGTTTGCCACCATCCCCGGCGTGGTGGCGCCCATCGTGACGGGATACTTCACCGAGGACGTGAGTTCTCTTTTGTTTATTCCGTAGATAAAGTTTCACTGTGTTTCAGTGCATCTGAAATGTATTTTCTAGCTTCGGTGTTCAGTCTGAGGCATTTTTTTGGTTGAAAGATGAACATAAACATCTCAAAATGTCAGCAAAGGTTCAGAGTTTTCCCAGTTTGAGTGGGAATTGCATTGTTTTGGCCCTCACTCGTCTTAAAATTGTTTTCAGAATGAAAATTTATTTTATTGGCCAAATGTACAACATACAAAGGAATTCCATCTTTTGCTTTATCCCATCGCTTGAAATAACAAAAAAAGTATAATAATAAGTGAGTACAATATGTACAACTGAGCAGCGACATGCACAGGAATGGTAGTTTATCGACCAGAAGTAAACACAGGATAGCAGGAATAAATATGTTCTTTAAGTGTCTGTGGAAGTGGGGCTGGGGGGGCTGAGTTGTCATGTAAGAGGGAAGAGGCCTGGGGGGGGGGGACTGTTCAAGTGCCTGGTGGTTTTGGTCCTAATGGGCCTGAATCGGGACCTGAGCCGAGATCTGACCTGGGTGAGATGGGTCCTCCAAACACATGCTGAATAGATTCACCTGTTTTAAACAAAAAATGGGTCCAGAAAGTGACGCTCACTCTTCTTCTGTGGTGCGCAGCGCACCCTGTCGGGCTGGAGGAAGGTGTTCTGGGTCGCTGCCGCCATCAACCTCGGCGGCGCCGTCTTTTACACCATTTTTGGCAGCGGCGAGATCCAGGCGTGGGCGGTCAGTGAGGAGGACGGAGCTCCCCCTGAGAAGCAGGGCGGCGGCTCCAGACGCTCAGCCGAGGACGCCACAGCCACAGACAGTTTAAGGTGAAGGGGCCATGTGGGGCAGAGCTGCTTCCCCCTGAGGGTCAAAGAGAAAAAAGCCTGAGCCGAAAGCCCCGTTGACCTCTGGACCAGAGAGGCTGTGGTAGCTCCAGATGCTGCAATGATTTACCTCCACTGTGTTTGCTGTTTGGAGCAGTTTTTATCCGAATGGTTTTCGACCAAAATTCAGGAAAATAACTTTTTAAAGTTCTTTTGAATCCAAACGCAGTTTTTTACTCTGAAGTGTCATATTTAGGGTTGAATCATGCTGCTGTTTGATGGGTAAAACGCTGTTTCTGGGCCTCGGAGCAAAGCTCAAAGCTTTCAGTCCTTTTGAGGACTAAAGTAAAAAAAAGATCCACCCAAAAAAAAAAAGTGGGACATCCATGTTAGTTTTCTTTTTATATAGTTTTCATCTCATGCTGCTTTCATTCATTGCTTTTAACAATCAGGAAGTTCAGGAAGTTCACTTATTGTCACAAAAATGATATTTCCATTAAAACCTGTGAGAATTGCTCTGTTCAACCCCCCCAAAAAGCCAAATGAATACATGAGGTTTGACCAGTCTGAGCTCCAAAAACCTGCATTTGAGCTTCACTCGTTTTTCTAAATTTACACCAGATGCACACAAACGTGAGCCGGATTGAAAAGGTAAAGAAAATAGGTGGAAAGATGGTAAACAAGACTAAAATGTGTGGGATCTTTATGGTGTCTGACCGATGATGGAAAAAGGTCAAATTCATCTGAGAAGTGACAGGAAATCCATCATATAAAAGGCTTTTTAAACAAACTGGTCCATCAGTTTGGATCTTTATTTAATTTATTCAGAGAGCAGTGACTTCTTTGCACACCTAAATGTTGAAGAAAGACCTGTGTATCGAAATTTTGTCTGGATTTGTTGCACTGGAGATATCCGATCTAACACAGAATGAGTTATTTATCGAAACTCTTCAGTCAGCAAAGACCTTTTTGCGTTGATTTGGTCACAAATTGAGCTGGTCTCTGTGTCATTTAGTGCTGATATCAGATTTCAGTGTTAATCTTGAGTATGATGTTGACAACATTTTTGTTTTTTTTGTTTTGGTATTTTCTGAGCTGTGAACACAAAAGAGGCCTCGCTGGGCTGACTTTTCTCTGTCAGGTGAGACCAAAACAAGTATTTTGCCTTTGATTTTATCTCAATTTCCACTTTTTCAGACGATTTAAAGCATTTTTTAAAAAGCTTTGGCATTAACTGACTGTTAAATAACGAACATAAGGACTTCAGAGTGTTAGAGGTGTTTTTCGTTTACACATGTTCAGCATGTCCACAGGGACCAAGAGAAGCTACATATTCACCAGGATAAACACACCAAATGCCTTAAATCTGCCACTAACCTGTGAAACAGTCCGTTTTTCTTCTTTCTAAATCATTTTCTTTTGAGTAGAATTGTGAGATTTTTATTTTATTTTTTATGTATGATCTCATTTTACCATCAGTCTGCTGCCTTTGTTTATTTCTGTAACCTCAACAGGGACTGTTTTTTTTATTATTATTGTTATGTAGGAAAGACATCACCATCTCTGCCAGTTAGTAAAATGCTTTGTCTCCTTAAAAACATTTTATAGATAGATGTAACCATTTATTTGCCTTCTCTGTGCTTTTACGATGTCTGACATTGTGCAATTGTGCAATTTGATTATGGAAAAAAAGACCTGGAGACCAGCATCCTTTGAGGCATTCTTTGTCTGTCCTTTAATTCTAAATTAAAGAACAGGCAGATTTTTGTTTGGATCTTATGATGTAAAAGTGTATATTTTTGCCTTAAACAGCAAAATATCAGAAACCTGAGGGAGGAAGTATCAGATGTTTGTAATAACTGTCACAAAGCAGCACATTAATGGCTTGTGATGCTTGTGATGTTTTCCGCCTGCAGATGTTGTTAATCTGTGGACAGACAGAAGGTCCTGTGTGTGTTTGAAAGCACTTCAATGAATTATCATTTTAGCTTGATTTCAATCTAGGCCCCACACAGAAACTAAGACACTGGCTGTTTGGGTGGAGGCAGTTTATCACTACATCCACTAGATGGCACAAGAAAATATATCTGTCAGCCATTCTTGTTCCTTTTCTCTTCAGTTGTCCATAACCTGAAAAGTGTTAAAATAGACAGATTCTAATAAAAGTCTTGAAAGTATGATTATATAACTCCCTCGATTATTAAGTAAATTAGTTATATTTTATGTTTGCAATGGAAATCAAGTCAGTGTACACCAAAAAGATATACTAATTAATATTATAGTTAAGGAAAGGAGCCACTGAAGCAAAATTTCTTCTTTAAGGGAAACCTCACATTTATTTAAAGTTGTTTGTTTTAAACGAGATGAGCAAATTTGTAAAACTATGGTAAATAAATGTATTTAATTGCCTTCTTTGTGCCTGTTCTCTGTATTGACTTTGTCTTGCTTGTGTTTTTTATGGGTGTAACGACTGTTGCTGCTCTCCACTAGAACTTGCATCAGACTTGGATAAGATGACCCGGATGTTCATTAAATCACCGGTGACGGAAGCGGTGTGGTGTACCGGGAACTATCGTCTCCCTGCGCAATGTTATTCAAACGTCACTTGCCGAGTGTTATTTTGCAATACTTTTCAGTCGCCATGAATTTCATGACCATTATCTTAGATAAGCTGACGAAATTCCATATTTTATTTTTTTCCCTAACTATTTATGACAAAGCCGGAGAAATACGGTACTTTGTTAGCTAGCGAGCTTTTATAATGTTTAAATACACGACTAACAAACGAGCTGCTTTCTAATGAACTGGGTTAAAGTTTTTTTTGTCATGTGTCTGATGAGACCCCGAAACTAAGATGTATGGCAAAGACTTCGATGTTTTTTGGCCGAAACATAATTCTTTAAAAAACATACACACCTAGCAACATGCTAATTTCTGTCAGCACTGTGTACCGATTAAATTGTTCCGTCAGACGTGTAGAGAAACTTTATCAACAAAAACAAAAAACAGACTTCTTTAAATTAAACCCTTTACTATTTCACTTTAATATCACATTTGTTATTTATGTTTTTTATTTTATTCATCCTACATGTACAACTTACTTTTATAGCATTTAAAGTCACATCAGGACTATTTGTCACATTGACATGTTATAACAGTGAAAGGCTTTTAAGACTGCTCAGCACTTACAAAAAAAATGACATCAGAAAATTGATTAGAAAATACGTTATTTTAAAAAAAAACCAATATAAACGCTAAAAAAATTTCCAGTAGAGATGAAAAGTGGTCCAAGTTGTGCAAAAAAATTGTGAATATGATATACTAATTTATCTATGTATTTACAATTGTGTGCTTTTGTATATCACATCACAAGCTGTTGAATAGTGAACACTGATGGAAAATGTACACACAGAAAAACACTGATAACTCTTAATTTCATATGAGTACACATGGGATATAATTCAAATACAATTATTTAAGGAAGAACATGTTTACTAATGGAGAGAAAGAGTCAATAACGCTTATCTCCCTTTTGTGTTTGAGTATCTCAACAGACGTTGCAGATCAGCCCAAGCATTTGGTTGAGAGTAAACAGCAGGAACATTGAAAGAAGCAGCTCTCAGAGGGGGTCTGGTTGTTTTTTTTTCTGAGCCACAAGGTGACGGAAAGACTCCAGAAGGCAATCGTCTATGTTGTTTATGCACCAACTCTTCCCTCCCAAACACCTACAATGTGAAACCAGTCCAGATTACTTTGTAAGTGTGATGCTGTGCATTCGCAAGTGTTGAGCTCGGGGGGGGGGCAGCGGACAGGAGATGTGGGTCTGTGTTCTGCAAATGTGCTTTATTTGCATGAACTGTCCCTGTATTTGCATACAGTGTGCTGACAAAGCAGTTCAGATTGACATGCATGCGACTGCCTGTGTGCACATGAATACCAACGACGGGCAGCTTTCTGAAGGCTGGCAGTGATCAGAATCTCTCCTTTTTTGTCTCTCTACACCCACTCAGATATTCAGTCATGATTTTCTTAAAACTGGCTGAAGAAAGAAAAGACAGTTCATGCCTGGAAAATGTTTTGTTTTCCAATCTCCACTCATTTGCTCAGATACTAATATGAAAAAATTTTAAATAATGTTTTCATTTGGGGAATTCTCTAAACATCTAGACTGTGTCGCTTACTGACTTCACATTGTGTTTGATTAATTATCATTTTTCATGACAATTTAAACCTCCTCTCAAATAGGTCTGATGTATAAACCAGCTCAGGGGGAGTGGACATTAGCAGTTTTATTCCTGGTGTTTTGGTTAAATGTGTGATGATGTTTTAAATATTTTATACTTGGTGGAGTTTGTATGTTTTCTATGTGTTCTCCATGTGTCTAGGAGTTCTCTGGCTTCCTCCCACTGTCCAAAAACATGCATGTTAGATTAGCTGGACACTCCAACTAGCTCCTAGGGATGAATGTGAGTGTGGTTGCATGTCTCTGTGTGCTGACCTGTCCAGGCTGGACCTGCCTCTTGCCCATCAGCTGAAATAGGCCCAGCCCCCCCGTGACCCAGATGGAAAAATAAGCGGTACAGAAAATGGGTGGATGGATTCATTTTTAATCCAGAACCTTTGCTGTCGATGACCAGACAGCCGAGGCGTCGGTGGTTTTAGAAGTTATAAAATAACATGTTTATCCATCCACCACCAGACGACGGCTGGCCTCCCGTTGCCATGGCGACTGCTGTGCGATGACTCACCGCCGACGGGCCGCATCTCGGGCGGCCTGTTGAATCACATTCTCCTCTTTCTCACTCCGAAACACTTCCCCCTCTCTTTGGAGCCTGAAATAAGAGCACAGCTGTCGCGCCTCGCTCCCATCTCTCATCATACCGGAGAGGCGGACTCCTCTCTGCAGTCGGGCGCGTGCTGTGAGAGAAGTGTTGGATCCAGGACAAATAATTGAATAAATCTCAGCCTTTTACTGAACAAAATCCCACATCAATCAATAAATTGTCTCAATATTGATTAAAGTTGGTGTTGTTGCCACTTTTTCTTTGGGGGGGGGTATTGTACTCCAATGTGGAACGAATAATGATATTTCATGATATGTCGTCTTCGGTCTGCTGTTATCAGGTTTATCTGACTGAACAGGGTTTGGAGCTAAGTTTTTACCATTAAAGGTTAAAAAAAGTTTCATTTCAGAAACTGTGTGTATCAGATATGAAACACAGGAAGTTTTGGGGATAAAGTTTTATTTTATACACCACAAAAAAAAAGTTTCAAAGTTGATTTTGACATATCAAAACTGCTTAAGTAATCATCTTTTTGCTTTGTGGTCATTAATTATGCAGAAGAATAATTGAAAGCAATGTCTCAGATGACAAAGTTTCACATCTCAGGACCGATGCTGGTTTTCTGTTCCAGGTTGAAAAAAAATCCTCAGAGCTGCGTCTTATCTGAATCGTGAGAGCAAAGGTTTCCCCGTCCTGATATGGCGAGCTGAGTGGCGAGCGTGAAGTATTCACCTCCGCCCTCCTGGAAAAACAGGTCAGTGCGTTTGAGAATCCACCCTGGTTCCTGCCCCGCCTTTTGGAGGCTGAATAGCTCCTTCTGGTTCAGGAAAGCTTCTCAAGAACAGCGTCCCGATGCTCCGGCATCTTTCAGGGCTTTCACACAGTTTTCCATGAAGCTTAAGCTCAGAAGCTCAAAATAACTGGAAGTAAAAGGCCACCGGAGTGTAAAGGTTATACAATGACTTAAAGTTAACCATAGAAATAGTTATGGATGTATTCTAAAAAAGTTACAACAGATTCAAAATAGGAAAAAAAAATATTTTTAAGGTGATTCAGACCTCATTTTGAGCTCAACATGATTTCTTCTCTTCAGCTTAATTTAATTTGTTGATAGTTTTTACTTTCAAATCCAAGACGTGAACTTTGTGATGAACAATGTTGGGAAAGGGAAGTTTTCTCCTGTTTTTAATGTCCCAGCTCCTTCTCCCAACACATTTAGACGCTGTTCGGTGATAAAGAGCTTCATGAGGATATCTGAGGCTATGCTCTGCATCCTGTTTCCAGCTTCTGGGTTCAAACTATTCCCATTTTGTCCCAGACTGATTCCCCATCCAGAAGCCACTGTGAACACAGAGGTTCCCCCAAAGTTTGGCTCTTTGGAGCTCTTGGGGGAAAACTGTTGTCAAACTGGATGTTGGAGCAGCTTCTTGGTTCTGCTGCTGCAGCTTTGTGTGGAAAGCTGCTGATGTTTCAGCTTTTCCAGCCTTTCCAGCCTCCTTCTGGTCAGACGGTCTGATGGACCACGGATCTGATCTCATTCCTGAAGCTCAAGAGCTGGAAACCAGCCAAGAGGGTCCAGAGTTCACTGTGGGCTTTGTTTTTAACTCAGCCTCTTCTCAATATTAACAGACATAGTTAATCTGAGGCTGACATCAGATGACTTTGACAGCTGGTGAGGGGGGGCAGACACTAGATGTATGTGCATTTACAGATCAGAGTGTGTGTTTAGCTGGATTTCGTAAAGTGGTTTCCCATGCAGATGTCTGAGGAATTCTATAAAAGACTTTAAAATGAGAGTTCAGTCTTTTTTAGAGGCCTACATCTGCCCTGTGGCCTGTTTTTTGTCTCAAATGTTTGAGCTAATTGATTAATCCCACCTGGATTAAGGATTCACACAAGAAACTATTTTAATAAAAGAGACCTTTGATGATGCTTCTAAACTGCGTACTTTTTTAACGCAATGTTCTCAAATGTGGTCGAGGACTCAGAACCAAAACTGGAGAAACCTGTCTGTCGCCTTTAACTAGGAGGTTGCGGCCGCAGCCCAATGCCTGCTGGTTATAACAGACTGTTTTCCAGCTTCACAGTGACCTGTGTCGACTCTGACGTGAGGCCTTTTGTGTCAATAATCAGTGGCCGGACTGACAGGTTCAATCGTGGGATGTAAATCCAGCAGAACCTGTTTGCCGTTAAACTGCTAATATTAAAAGATTCAGAGCTTCTGCGTCCTCCTTATACATGCTGAGTATGTTCCCTGTCCCGCTCCCTTCCCTCTGGCCCTGCTCCCTGACGGAAGGCAGCAGCTGCCAACTCAAAGTGGCCGTTACCTGAACTGCAAAGAGCTCAGCGAGTCCTCCAGAGGGGCGGCAGCTGCCTCTACGCCGAGCCAAATGCCCCACTGATGGAGAAGGACTCAGGGTCTGACCTCCTGACCCGGCCCCAGCATCCCAGTGACCAACAGATGAGCTCTCCTGTCCCATCACGCCAGTTTCAATGCATCTTATTCAAAACCTGGATCGATTAGATGTATTACATGGCTTCATTGCACAGAAAGGAACACAAGACGGGAACCCGACTGAGCTTAACTTTCCTAAGCTTGTTTTATTTCAAACAAGAGGAATATTATGAAATAAACCAGCACATTAATGGCTCCCAATTGACTTTTAATTCAATCAAACTCCTGCATATGCGTGTGCAGGGAGTGTAAATGCATGGGAGATAAAGTGTCTCAAGAACAGCAGGAGTTCATCTTTTCACAGTCTGGCCTCTGTTTGAATGCAAATCTCCCACTCGGATTTAGATAATCTAATCGGGGGGATGAGCGTCCCTGAGTTACCGGTGGGTGGGACTATGGGGGGGGAGCAGGAGGGGGTCCATGTCGTCTAAAGTGTGTTTTTTCTACATCTGAATGATGTTTGTAAGCCTTTTACACAGAAATTCTAATAAATAATCCAATAATAAGTGAGTTCTGATCAGCTGCATGACATTGCCTTTGGCTAAAAAGTCTCACTTTTTAAAATAAAAATGGGTATTCACTCCACTTTTACATGTTCAGGTTCAAAACTCACATCATCACAACAAAAATAAGCATAATTATCCCAATATTTGTGCCCGATTTTGATTTAGAACGACACTTAAAACTGTTTCCTGCCTTATGTGAGCTAATACTGCTCAAAGTTTGCAGGTAGGCAGAAAAAAAAGTTAGATTTGAATGTTTGAGTGGTTATTTTAAGGCTTTTTCTCGGTGGTCGGAGCTGATGGGCGCCGCCATCCCTTTCCGTGAGCCTTCATACATGTTTGTGAGGCGTTTCATCCGGCGGCGTGCTGACGTTTTTTGCAAGAATGTGTGTGATTTGCGGGGTTTGCACCGCGGAGGGCGACGGGAAGTCAAGCCGCCTCCCATCCAGTATAAAACCTCCCAGTCCGGCCCCAATCGTCCTCTTTCTGTTACCTGGCTAGGGGCAGCAGCTTTGGCCGTGATAACCCAGAAACACCGGTAAGTCCACCTCTGATTCATTAGCTGGACAGAAAGTCAGACCCGGGCCCGGAACTATTTGACGTATCTTTAGTTATGTCGCCTGTTATGAAGTCCCTCCATTTTTGTTAAACGACGTGAAAGCAGAAGTTTTTTTCCGTTATGTAACTTGACGCTAACCTGTGGATTTATCGCTAAAAATCGCTTTGAAAAGAAATGTGATTACGGCTGTGGTTCATATCCCAAATGGATGTTAATTGCGTGGGGCCTAAATAATAGTACTCAAAACTTTTTGGACAATGGAGGATAAACCAGGGAGGAGAAAATGTGGGGGAAAAGGGAACAAAGGAGTCTGGGAAAACTGACATCCGAGGATGCTTGGCTGGTATTTCTTCCCTCTCCTCCTTTGAAACAACTGGACATACTTCCAGCGACAGGTGTTGGGAAGCCTGGACCAGATAGCCCCTGAATATTTGGCGATCTTTGTAACTTTATCCGACGTGGCTCTGGGAGTAACACGTGTCTCGGCTGGCCTGTGGCCGAGTGAGGCCTAGCGGTAGCCGCCGCCTCTCGCCGGCCCCAACTGCCCTTTAACCGCCAACTAACGACTAAAAGTGTTGTTAATTTTGGCACGGTTCGCTTGAATGTGTCGATATTTTTAATATGGTCGTTTTTGAAAAAATATTTATTACTAAAATGACTCGAGGGAGTGGTGAACCAAGCCCAGTACGCCGCTGTTCGGTGAACGTCCCCCCCCCCTTTTTTTTACCCTATACTCTTCCGCCACCCTAACTGAAAAATACGTGTTGGAATGTGGCCGTTAGCCGTTTACATACATTTTCTCCCTTTTTCACAGAAACTAACACAATGGGAAAGGAAAAGACCCACATCAACATCGTGGTCATTGGCCATGTCGACTCCGGAAAGTCCACCTCCACCGGCCACTTGATCTACAAGTGCGGAGGAATCGACAAGAGAACCATCGAGAAGTTCGAAAAGGAAGCAGCCGAGGTGAGTGCTCGCGCTACATTTTATCTTTTTTGAGCCGTTAGTCGTTTCCAAGATGGCGGCGCCAGCGTGCCTCCTGTGAGCTCAGCTGCCCGGCACGAGGGTGGAGCGCAGCCGTGTGCGCGCACGTACGCAGGCGGGGTGGGGCTTGACGGCGGACATTGTAAATGGTGACGATGCACTTTCTGTTCAGCGGGGGCCTGAAGGCCGCTGTATGGAGAAAAGATCGAGAATAAACTTGATTTAGAAAAGAAAATTGTTTAAACCCTCATTAATTTTTTTTTATTTTTTACCATGGATGTTTCTTTGAAAAGGACAAATGGTGAAGTTGTGTGAAATTGAATCATGTATTGATTTGGTTTTAATTTTTATGAATATCCCTCAGTGTATTTAAATGCTTTGATCTTGAGTATCACACATCAATAATCCAGGATTGGTTAAAAGCATCCAAATGTTAGTGAAGTGATCATTAAAGCATTGTTCTATTTCTATAGATGGGAAAGGGCTCCTTCAAGTACGCCTGGGTGCTGGACAAGCTGAAGGCCGAGCGTGAGCGTGGTATCACCATCGACATCGCTCTGTGGAAGTTTGAGACCAGCAAGTACTATGTGACCATCATTGATGCCCCCGGACACAGGGACTTCATCAAGAACATGATCACTGGAACCTCTCAGGTGGATGTTCTCATGGCTTTGTGCTGTTTTTCAGGTCATTTTGGCCGTTTGAAATGCATGTCCTAACGAACTGTCCCCACGCAGGCTGACTGCGCCGTGCTGATTGTAGCTGCTGGCGTCGGTGAGTTCGAGGCTGGTATCTCCAAGAACGGACAGACCCGTGAGCACGCCCTGCTGGCTTACACCCTGGGTGTGAAGCAGCTCATCGTTGGTGTCAACAAGATGGACTCCACCGAGCCCCCTTACAGCCAGAAGCGTTTCGAGGAGATCACAAAGGAAGTGAGCACCTACATCAAGAAGATCGGCTACAACCCCGCCACCGTCGCTTTCGTCCCCATCTCTGGATGGCATGGAGACAACATGCTGGAGGCCAGCGACAAAGTAAGCGTCTACTGCTCTAAAACCACTTCTCACCCCTACAGTGCATCCTATATTGGTCATTGATTCAATCTTTTTGCTCCATCTCAGATGAGCTGGTTCAAAGGCTGGAAGATTGAGCGTAAGGAGGGTGGAGCTACCGGTGTGACCCTGCTGGAGGCTTTGGACTCCATCATGCCCCCCAGCCGCCCCACCGACAAGCCCCTCCGTCTGCCCCTGCAGGACGTCTACAAAATTGGCGGTAAATTAAACTTTCTTACAAACGCATCTTTTTATAGATATCCCTGTTGGCTGCGTCAGCGCATAAGAAAAAGGACAAACTTTTGTTTCTGTGTGCCATTCACTTACTGTAAAATCAATGGAATTTAAAATAAAAGAATTACTTTACAGCTGGCCGAGAGAATAATAAAGGGCCTCAAACAGAGCCCTGGGGAGCCTTGTGTGACAAAACCTGTACAGATATTTCCACCCTGATAAAGGCTGTTCAGGCTGTCCCGGTAACAGAGTCTCCTACCAGAGGAGCCCCTCTCGGTGAGGCCGGCCTGACCAGCGTCTCTGCCCTCTCAGGTATTGGAACTGTCCCCGTGGGCCGTGTTGAGACCGGCGTCCTGAAGCCCGGCATGGTCGTCACCTTCGCGCCCCCCAACCTGACCACTGAGGTCAAGTCTGTGGAGATGCACCACGAGTCCCTGCCCGAGGCTTTTCCTGGCGACAACGTCGGCTTCAACATCAAGAACGTGTCCGTCAAGGAAATCCGTCGTGGAAACGTGGCCGGCGACAGCAAGAGCGACCCCCCACTGGCCGCCGATAACTTCACAGCTCAGGTGAGCAGCAGGAGGAAGATTTCCATCATCACTTTAATCTTTTTGATCTCCTAGGTAACCTAAGAGCAGGTATTTTAGTCAGGGTTTCAAGCTGCGTGAACACTGAAGAGATCCTCCAACAATTTATGAGCTGCTCTGTGTGCAAAACACCTGCAGAACCCAGAGTTACAGAGTGATTTACAGCCCAGATTCTCTCCATATATGAGAGTTTCTGCATCTGTCAACTCCTTTCCCTCCTGTTGACATATTTTCTATCAGAGCTGGTTCTGGAGGCAGAAAGTGTGAGTAGTTTCCTCTCTGGTTCTGATCAGTGGCTCACAGCTGGATGGAAAACCTGCTGCTGTCAGAGCTGATCAGGATGCTGATCTGAAGCATTTCAGGGTTTGAATG
Source organism: Menidia menidia (assembly GCA_907169785.1). Taxonomy (NCBI): domain Eukaryota; kingdom Metazoa; phylum Chordata; class Actinopteri; order Atheriniformes; family Atherinopsidae; genus Menidia; species Menidia menidia. The sequence goes on along the minus strand of CAJRST010005557.1, from coordinate 11,438,273 downwards.
GCAGCAAACAGTCCAGCTGTTCTCCTCCATCTCAGAGTGGCTGTTTTCTAAAGCAGGAAGTCTAAAATAATCCACAGCTCTGAGTTCCAGCCTTTAGTCGACTGGTTTTAGCACATCCTTCCTTCATTTCTGGATGCTGGAACAGAGCTCATTTCCAGGAAGTGAAACCTCATTCTGGAGGAAAACCAGCAAAAGTCTGAGTTCTCTGGATTCTAGTTTGGACCAGAGGCTCAGATGTTGATGTGTGATCACAGACAGGTTTCTGTCAGAGTTTAACCAGCAGAGCAGGAAGCATCCGGCTGGTTTCCATATACAGAAACTCCTCCAGGTGTCCTCAGGCTGTGTCGTAGTGTGAGTGCATGATATTGATCCATGTTTCTTGGTCTGGTGTGTGCTGCAGGTCATCATCCTGAACCACCCCGGGCAGATCGCTCAGGGCTACGCCCCCGTGCTGGACTGCCATACCGCTCACATCGCCTGCAAGTTCAGCGAGCTGAAGGAGAAGATCGACCGCCGCTCCGGCAAGAAGCTGGAGGACAACCCCAAGGCGCTGAAGTCTGGGGACGCCGCCATCATCACCATGGTGCCCGGAAAGCCCATGTGTGTGGAGAGCTTCTCCCAGTACCCCCCCCTGGGTGAGTGGACCACCTCTGTGATCAGCACTTGTTTATGAGGCTTTTGTTGAACAATTCAAATCTGCTCGTACTGAAACGGCTCATCCTACCAAAGACTGAATTTCTGTCCCTTTGTTTTAATACAGCTCAGATAAAACATGATGGGACAGAATGAATATTTATGTATATATATAGAACAATATATTTGTTCTGATTTAAGCAATCAAAGAGTATATCCCTTTATTTTTATTTAGGGGGGAAAAAATTAAAAAGTCCTCAAACTATTGAATAAATGTGCATGTAAAAATTGTCAATTTTACATATATTTATTTACATTTTATTAAAGCCTTTAAAAAAAAAAAAACATTTTAATTCATTTTAGGGTCAGACTTTAAAGGGATAAAGAAGAGCTTTTGCATTTTTAATTAGACATTTAGTCATATTTTCATTATTTACATTTCAAACATAATTTACTTAAATAGGACGACCTGTAAAGATGTGGTTATATTACTATCATACAATGTTTAGTGACAACTCTTCTGGAAAACCTTCTGCTTCTGAATTACACCATATCTGGTCCAGTTTCCCAGTCCTGGTCCTCAGGACCAGTTTTCCTGCTTCTCGATTCAAATGAATTAAGAGCATAAACGGTTAAAATGGATTCCGGTAAAAAATATTTAATTAAAAAACGGGTTTGAATTTTACTTCTCATATTTTTAAAAGAAGAGATTTTTTAGTAGAAATAAGAAACACTGATTGTAATCCCAGTCAAGAAAAAGTCATTTGGAGGACGACAGGTCGGTTAAAAGCAGCCAAAAAGTCAATTCTTACTGCTTCCTTTATTATTTAAAAGATAAATGAAGAGCTAGAATACTTTATTCTTTACATGGTGCACAAGATGAGTCATTTTCTGACACATTAAGAAAAAGGCTGAGAAAGGCTGAGATCAAAGCTGCAGACTCATAAAACCAGTCTGGACCCTGTGAAAGTTTTCGTGTGTGTCAGCTCTTGAAACCATCCGCGTTGCTTCTCCTCTCAGGTCGCTTCGCCGTGCGTGACATGAGGCAGACGGTGGCCGTCGGCGTCATCAAGAGCGTGGAGAAGAAGGCGCCCAGCGGCGGAAAAGTCACCAAGTCGGCACAGAAGGCCGATAAGAAGAAATGAATCCTGTTGCTCGGCGCCCGGCGCGACACGGCGTCTGAGCAGCAGCGGGCCGCCCCTCCCCTCCCACGCCACCCGGCGGCGTCCTCTCTGAGCTGTCTGCTCAAGGACTGGCTAAAGCTGATTAAAGCCCATCGCAAGAGTTTCCGCAGGAAAGGAGGGTTCGTGCCCCCGGCGGGAAACTCGCACCTCGACTAAGCTCAAACCAATAAAGCTCTGAAACCGGTCTGTTGTGTTTTGTGACTCCAGAAGCTCATCGTTATTGAATGGAATTACTACATATAAAGGGATTATTGAAGGGGGACAAGCTGTTTCAGCTAAAACAGGGATCTTATTAGAAATGAACAAAAACTCAGATAACATTCTGTTGACAAAGAGAATAAATCTAGCTGCTTTGAGGCTGAAGTTTACTCTCAAAGAACATTTGGTAACAGAGGAGCCATGAAGAGGGGGGCATGAAAAAGCTATGACTCATGACAAATTTATTTACTTTTTCCTCTCAGAATCAGCTTAAGCTTAATCTCTCTCTGCCCTGAAAACAGCTTCCATTCCTCCTCTGCTTGTTTTTCTCTCCATCTCTGGTTATTAGGTCCCACAAAGTTTCCACGTTTCCATTTTTGGGGTAATTTTGTGTTTCATGGTCAAACTTGCCCTGTTTTTGGTCACTCTGTCTCTCTTTAGTGTCTTCATGTCTTTTTTCTGTCAGTTTTGTGTCAGTGTTTCACCATTTTCAGCTCATCAGGATTTCAAACCCAGTTTCGCTGAGAAGTCAGAAAAGCAGGAAGCAGAACATTCATCCACTCTTTTCTGTTCAGGAAAAAACAAACAGATTCTGACTTAGTCATCAGAAATAACGATGTTCTTTCATATTTTTTTCCATTTTTCAAGCAAACATGTTAGGAAATGCACTGATATCAATAACAGTTCTGTTTTGCAGTTGAAAATATCATTTTTTTAATATCACCATCCAGTCATACAGCAAAAAAAGTTGATTCAACAGTTTACACCGACTACAACAAGTCAGCCGTTGACTCAGTTGGACTGTGGAAACCTTTATTGCTCAACCCCATAATTAAAACACATCATTTAAAACAGGCTGTGGACAGCCGCCAGCTCCCCTCAACACGATAGAAGCTTGATTCCCGGCACCCCCCCCATCCCCCGCCCCCCCCCCCCCCCCCCCCTGGGCCCCCCCCCCCCCCCCTGCCCGCCACCTGAACAGGTCACTTCCGGCGAAACTGAAAGCCCCATTGGTCCCCCACGCCTGTGGGGGCTTAAAGAAGAGGAGAGCGGTCTCGCAGCTGGTTCAAATTTATGCAAAATTGAAAGCGAAAGTGAGACGTTTCCAGTATTGCCCACCCACAGCTGCCCCCCCACCAGAGCATCTCTCCTCCTCTCACAGCTCCTCCAGCAGCCCGCAGAGCAGAGCGGACATCAGGTGAGTCTGACCCGCCGGTTTCTGACTTTATCTTTATCTTTCTTTATCTTTTTGGTTCTCTTTGATGCCGGGAAGAGATCGCAAGCATCTCAGGAGTGGAATTAAAATGGAAGAGTGAGGAAAAAAACAAATGCTGTGATGGTTTAACGCACGATGATGAGATTTTTCTGCCTTCCTCTTACTTTTTTTCACCTTAATTGAATTAAGATAAAATATTTTTCAATAAAGTAAAGAAGCGTTATAAAGGAAAATGTGTTGGGAAATGATTTGAAACTGCTGTTAAAGCAGAGAGGCTGCCTGTAGATGTGAAGAGTTGTTTGTTTAAAGGGCGTTATCCTTTCATGTCATTTCCCAGAACCTGTTGGACCTTGTTTGTTTGGGGACTTTGTGCCCTACATCGGTCCGGGCCGTTAGGGCACGCTGCTTTGCCTCATTTTAAGGCTTCCTGCTCCAAGAAACCTCATTTGAATAACAGGGAGAGCCCTCGGGCTCTTTAAGCTCTGCAGAAGGCCAGCGGAGATCCACAGAGGAAACAACAACAATTTACCCACAAACAGCCGGGTTAAACAGGCCTCAGCCTCTCTTTTTGTGTCCTAAGTTTACAGGAAAGGCCAGGAAAAGTAATTTTTTCAAGCATTAACCCTTTCATGTAATGCGGCCACTACAGTGGAAGGCTTTTTGAAAGCCTTTTTTTAGTGTACACAAGGATTTTTTATCAGAAGGGCAGAAATCAGAGGGTTGAATGAACAGGAGAGAGGAAAAGGAGGATAGGAGTCATAAATAGAACAAGATGAGACCTGCATGCAGCATTCTGTTAAACGTCTGAATATGCTCACAAAGCAACAAACAGTATGTCCATAGGAGGACATTTTAAAACAGATGCTGTTCACTTTAGTGGAAGTATGTAAAATCCTTGAATAAACACATTTTTGCCAAAAAAAAGCTGCTTCTCTGAGCTGGACACAGCGCTGGCTCATCCCTTGGGTTTGGGGCCTTTTTTCTGCCCTTTTCCAGCTCTTTGGGAGGGCATTAATTTCCATGGAGGGCTTTTTATGGGCGCGTCTGCTCATGCTGTGTGTGGATCTCTGGCCTCCAGCTGCAGGTCACCTGGGATCGACATGGACAGGGAGGCCAGGTCTCCAGGTCTCGGCCCGGTCAGGCAGAGGAGGCCAGCCCAGGATCAACAGGCAGGCGCGGCCGAAGGCGGCGGGGAGGCCGAGGGGCGGGGCCCCGTCCCCCCCGAACTGGCCCGACACATCAGGCGCATCGTCGGGGAGCTGAAGATCCACCAGGCCGAGCGCAGCTGGGCGGCCGAGGTGGTCAACGACTTCCGGGAACACCTGATGAGGTTCCTGAGGAGCAACAACGATCAGCCTCTGTTCCAGTCGGCCGAGCTCCTCACCACCGGCAGCTACTTCGAGAAAGTGAAGGTGACTTTAAGCACTCATCACGCAGATTATCTGAGAGGCTGGAGCACAGAAACAACAGCAGTCTGAGCTCCTGGGGCTTGTTTTACAGGAAGAAGTTAGTTTACTCTGTACTGAACTCAGGAGGGTTGGGGGAAAAAAAGGTATGAGGGAAGAGGAGACAAGGAGGCAAGGAAACAAGGAAGAACATTAATTAAATTAATTAAAGTAATGATATCATAATATAATAATAACAATGATAATAATCAAAAAAGGTTTGAATAAATGGGTCCAACAGAAAGTTTTAAGGGGATAAATTAAAGACAAAGTAAAGAATAAGATATATAATGAATGGAGAAAGGAATCAGTGAAGGAAGAGAGGGAAGGAACAAATGAGAGGGGTAAAAAATAAAAGAAAGACAGAATAAAAGAATTAGAAGGACTGACAGATTAGGCGAGACAACGAAAGGCGAGAAGGGATGTTTAACAGAAAATAAAAAAGGGATGATAAATCATAAATGATAAATAAGAAAGAAAGGAAAGGAAGAGAGGGAAGGAACCAAAAGGAAGGAAGGAATCTGTCCATAAAGGTCAGAAAGAGGCAACGTAACTAAGAAAACAGGGAAGGAATAAAGGGAGGAATTAAATAATTTACTTAAGGAGAGAACATTTGAAAGAATGAAAAGAAGTAATGAGCTAAAAAATAAAGACAGGAACAGAGAGAAGTAATAAAAAAGACTAAAAGGAAGAAAAAACAGGCCTTTCAACCAGGAGGGGAAGATGACTAGTCTCTCTCCATGCTCAGATCCACAGCCCGGATGAGTTTGACATGATGCTGAAGCTTCAGGTTCCTCCTCCTTTCGACACGACCAGGCTGGACGGCGGCCTCTTCTACCGGCTGGACCTGAAAAGGCCCACCCGATTGCCCATCAAGCACCTCCTACTGGAGAACAGGCTCACCCTCTCATCCAGCAAGATCCTCTCTGAGATGTACAGCCTGGTCCGGAAGTTCCTCAAGACCTACAAAGGTCCCCACACTCATAAAATAAGATCCTTTTCCCCCTAACCCTAACAGGCCCCGGTTTTAGCTTTGTTCTTCACTAACTCCTCAGAGCTATTTCCTCTTTATCTGTCAGGTATTTCTGCCTTGTCTGTCTCAGAAAGGCCCCTGAAACAGGTCAGAAACGGGCCAGACTCGGTGGATTAATGCGTTAGCCCTCTTTTGTTTCCAGCTCCTGACAAACACTGTCGCTGGGAGGTGAACAAGAAGCGGATTTACTGCCCGGCTGTCACGCTGTCGCTGTGCAGAAGCGACAACAACGAGCTGATCTCCGTGGACGTGGTGCCCGCTTTGGAGGTGAGCGTCTGACCCAAAGGGCCACGGTCACACATACACTTTTATTTCTGCATGTGTGTGTTTTCTCAGTGAGGTTTTCAAATACGGGCAATGATAATAATTAGCATTATTATTGTCTCACTGTTTCAGATTCAAATTTACAGATTTAGAACTACTTTTTAAACTAATCTCTCCTTATAAATGTCTAAGTAAAAGTTAGCCAGTGAAGACGTTAACTATTTGGCTAGGTAGCAGGTGGAAGACGTTAGTTGGATAAACACTTAACCAGTGAAGGACTTTAGCTGGTTAGCCAGTGAAAGATGTTAGCTGGTTAGCCAATAACAAAGATGTAAGCTTGTTAGCCAGTGAGAAAAGATGTTAGCCGTTGACAGGCCAGTCAAACGTGATTCTGAATTTTGTCCTGGTGTCTGCTTGGAGGCTCAGGCCTGGCCCCCTGTGGTCCGCAACGGTCCAGAAGTGGATAACTGGCTGGGCAAGAAGGTTCGTCAAGAAATCCGAAGCTTGCCATGTTACTTTGTGCCAAAGAGGATGAAAGGACGAAACCTCAGCCAGGACGCCAAAGGTGAGAGAACGTTTAGCCCAAACATGAAGACCAACTCATCAGAGGAGTTGTAGCTCAGATGTCCCAGCTTTCCACCAGTACATGAACGCACCACATAGAATAAAACTCTGAGGCCATGAGTGCTGAAAAAGCTCTCAAAATCCTCTGTAAACTGGCCCGTGCACATGAGAAGATGCATGTCCATGTATTTAAGGAGCCTTTTTGTCCAGGAAGTGTTCACATCTGTCAGGTTGGAGGGAAAAATCTGTGGGAAAAGTTCACATTTTTGTTGATTTTAGGTGATTAGATCGTCCAAAGCTGCAAACAAAGTAATTTGAAATAAATGTGGAGCTTTACTGAGTCCATTTTCTCTGCATGGGGATTCATTAGACAACAACTTTCAGTGTAAAAAAGCAAAGGGAAACAGTTTTATTTCCCGTTGGATCTCTAACCGTTGCACACGGGCTGCTGATGGGGGTTTTCTCTCTTCATCAGAGAGTTGGAGGATTTCTTTCTCTCACATCGAGAAGAAAATCATCACCTCTCATGGCAACAAGAAAACCTGCTGTGAGAGAAATGGCACCAAATGCTGCCGGTGAGTTAATTTGGTTCCTCACATTTAACCCTCCTGTTTTCCTCTTTGGGGCTGAAAATGACCTGGATGCTTCAGAAGTGTTTATCCTGAGAAATTAAAATGACGGTTAAAGTGATCAGTTTGATGAAGAATCCCTCTGAAAATAGGTGATGATTATACAAAAAAAGGATGAAAAGATGTCAGTTTTCCCACAAGAAGCAGATAAAGTTCCATAAATCCCAACAACTAATTTGGGAAAAAGATAAATGACTAAAGTAAAATAAATAAGATATCTCAAATTTCAACTTTAAATTTCTGCTTTTTTTCCCCCCATAACTAACTCTGATTTCCACTAAATGAGATCTATTCCAGCAGATATCACAGAGAGAAGTGGAAACACGTGTTCAGGAGCTGGAGACAGCTTCTCTGAAAAGCAGAAACTCAAACATTTAATCATTTTTTCTTCTAATGGAAACCTTAAAAGCAACAAAAAATTCTATTATTGCCTTTTTTGAAAATGTTAAATAATTTCCTTTATTTCTTTAATAAAAATAGGAATGGAATTACTCTAATTATCGCATAATTTAAATCATTGTGATTGTTATCATGTTTATTTTGGTAATGATGCACAGAAAGAGGCTTTTTGGACAGTAATTAAGTAGAAAATTTGATAAATCAGACCTCCATTTTCATTTGTTTGTATCATGAGGGCTCCTTGAAGTGTAAGTGTCGAGAAATAAAGAGAAATAAGAACAAATCTGGAAATTCTCTTTTTTTTCTCACAGGAAACAGTGCTTGATGCTTCTCAAGTGTCTGATTGCGAGTCTGAAACTACATTTTCCCGTTGAGCTGGAACCCCTCTGCTCCTACCATGGGAAGACCACCTTCCTCCACACCTTGACTGAGAGGTACTCATAAGTTATTCCACCTTCTCCTGGATTACATTTAAAGTGGAATCCCTGCTTCCTGTTCCTGGGACCAGCTGGTGTTTTGACCAAATCCTGTCTCACAAATCTCAGTAAAATTCTCAGAGAATGTAGTCAAATTTAAAAAAAAAAAAAGAGAAGAACATGCTACCTTGGAGATAAATGCAAAGCAGACCTGGGGTTTTGTTGCTTTGTCATACAGTCATTCCTCCAGATTCTTTGGTTTGTTCCATCTCTCCTGTTTGCTGTCATCTTTAAGGTACGATGACGCCGACTGGACCCGCCCTCAGCTTCCTGCGTGCTTCCTGATCCTCGTCTCCGCTCTGCAGGACTACGTCCGCAGAGGCAATCTGCCTCACTTCTTTGTACCTGAATGCAACCTCTTCTCGCAGGCCCTCTTCCCTCGCAAAGCGCGGGACTTCCTCACCAACGCCCTGGAGGAGCAGATGGTGGAAGGCCTTCCCCTGCTCAAGCCTCCGGCACCCGTTTCTTTTCTGGAAACAGCAGCGTTTGCAAAAGAAACGACCTCTGAGAATCAACTTGAAAAATCCTCTCTTGTCACCAAGATGAGAAACAAACTAATCTGGGTGGTCATTGTTGCTTTGGCTGTATTTTTTTTTTCTTTTTTTTTTTTTTCTTGATAAGCATCAATAAAGATTTTGGATGTAGGGGTCTGTTTCCAGGGCGGCACGGTGGTGTGGTGGTTAGCACTGTCGCCTCCCAGCAAGAGGGTTCTGGGTTCGAATCCCGGGGGAACCAGGACCTTTCTGGGTGGAGTTTGCATGTTCTCCCTGTGTCTGCGTGGGTTCTCTCCGGGTTCTCCGGCTTCCTCCCACAGTCCAAAAACCTGCATGTTAGGTTGGTTGGAGATTGGGGAAATTGCCCTTGGGAGTGAATGTGAGTGTGAGTGGTTGTTTGTCCTTGTATGTCCTGTGTGTGGCCCTGCGATGGACTGGCGGACTGTCCAGGGTGTACCTTGCCTCTCGCCCGTTGACCACTGGGATAGGCTCCAGTTCCCCCCGCGACCCCATGAGGGAATAAGCGGTATTGCTAATGGATGGATGGATGGATGGATGGGTCTGTTTCCTTTCTGATATGTTCAAAGCGACAACTCACCTGGAGGTACCTAAAAAGTTCAGTTCGGTCCAGGTTATGGTCTTCCTTCAACCTAGCAAAGCTAGAAAATTGATGGATGTTCTAAGTCTTTGCAGTGATTAAATGTGTGTAGAAAAGTATAACCAGGAATTGTTGGGCCTCTGTAAATGACTTAAGAGTCTGGTCTGACCTGCTCTGTTTGGAAAGCGCTGTGAGTTGTTGTGATTTGGCACTATATAAATAAAATCTAATTGAATTGAACATTTAAATATAAAGGAGTCAAAGGTTTGAATGATTCATGGTTCTGAAACTCAATTCAAATAAACAGAAAAACGACATATCAAATTTCTATATTACATCTTAAAAACATGTCTTGTTAAAATGAAGGTACAACCTGAATTTACTTAATCGTAATATTTTTCAGCAAAGTTTGGACAAACTGAATTAATAAAAGTACTTTGGACCATCTTACAAAAGGCTGCTGGTTATGTTCACTATTACATTTCAGTAAAAGCATTTGTTAACAAAAGATCAGACTTAGTAAGTGGAAAAGATACAGGGACGTAGTTTGATCATTAATGTGTATTTAATTGGTTACTTTTTCGCATGAAGCGGAACCCCCTTTTTTCCACAGCATTCACCCGACTCTATTTAATCTGAACACGCGCGTATAAAAGCTTTCCGCCGGAAACGTCACGTCCTCTTCAAGTGATCCAACATGGCGGTGAGTAGCGTCCCACATCGTACGATGGTGATCAAACACGAAGTTACAGTCGAAATCCGCAATCATCGGAGTTTAAACGTCCCTCAAACGACTTATTGGTCCTCAAAGACTCAGATTACACGATTAACAATAAATCCAGAGTCATATTTGCGTAATAAACGTAATGAAATAATGTTAAAACTGAAAAGCTATAGCAGCTAGCAGGGTAAGCGCCATAAGTCATCCGACACCCTTCATGTGCCTTTAAATGTGATGATATGGCCTCTTTTTAAGACGAGGACATCGGCTTGGCGTTACGTTGTTGTCTGTTTGGGTTTTGGTGTTTTTGGCTCTCTATTTAGTGTCGTTAGTGGTGTTTAATGATGGTTATGCTAACGGTAGCAGCGGGGATATGTACGGACATGTCCTCCGGCCGGCGTGTGCTTCTGAAAGCTGCTTGAAGAACTGTCAGGATCTGGGCAATCAGAGGCTTTTTTAGCCGTGAATGACATGCATCAGGCCGGATATTATCTAGTCCATTAGCTGATCCGTGTGTGGTACTGCCCTGTACCTATGGGCCACCGCTGCAGTAGCAGTTATCCAGGTGTGAGGGTTTTCCGGTTTGCTAACTGGCTCTTATTTTGTTTGTTCCCAGGACCAGGGTGAAAAGAAGGAGAACCCCATGAGAGAGCTCCGCATCCGCAAGCTCTGCCTGAACATCTGTGTGGGTGAAAGTGGCGATAGGCTGACCAGAGCTGCCAAAGTGCTGGAGCAGCTCACCGGCCAGACACCCGTCTTCTCCAAGGGTCAGTGTCTGTCCAGGAGAAACGCCACAGCCGGGAGTCAGGGCCGGTCTTAAGCTTTGTTTTTGTCTCACCTGCAGCCCGCTACACTGTGAGATCCTTCGGTATTCGCAGAAATGAAAAGATTGCTGTCCACTGCACCGTCCGTGGAGCCAAAGCAGAGGAGATCCTGGAGAAGGGACTCAAGGTGAGCTACTCTGATGGCCCCTTTCTCCTACCTGAGGATTGAAAACGCCTTAAAACTCAAATCTGTGACTCTTTGGAAAACATTTAATTCTGAAACTGCCTCAGAAATCAGTTACTTTATCGTGTAATGAGCTTCTTTGGTGTTTGTATGGCTAATTTGACGGGAAAAATAATCTGTGTATGGCTGCACATGTTCAGGGCCCAGATGTTTTTTTTTCTGTTTTTTTACTCCTGCCTTAATCCTGAAGTCTTTCTCTGTGTAAATCTGAGCCAGTGGATGACATCTTTCTTCTACAGAATGTGTTTTAAAGACCTCTTCATGCAAATGGTCATATTAGTTATGTTTCTAAATGAGACGTGCAGAATACAGAAGTTTTGAAGACATCCTAAAAGTTTTAGGGGTTTTCTGGTAAAGAAATCTCACACTTGTTCACAGAGGTTCAAAATAAGTGCAGTCCTCTACTTTTGTGGTTTTCATGCCTGTTTTTAGTGACTTACAGCAGATTTAAAGGTCATTATTTACTTTTCTAAAACAGTTTTTCCTCTGCTCCTCTTCCAGGTCAGAGAGTATGAACTGAGAAAGAACAACTTCTCTGACACTGGGAACTTCGGCTTCGGCATCCAGGAGCACATCGATCTGGGCATCAAGTACGACCCCAGCATCGGCATCTACGGGCTGGACTTCTACGTGGTAAGCGTCTCCTTTGGGGTGACGGGGATCAAAATGAAGGCAGAAAATGCGCAGCTGTCCAAACATTGAGCCTGTTGTGTAATGTGAAAGGTTCTTAAGGAGTATATTTTAAGTTATCTGATTAGTAAGTTTCCTTTTTATTCCCTACTGAAGACTGTCACCGTTCCCTCATTTCTGTACAATTAAGTAAATAAACATATCAGCTGGCTTTAATTTTTAAGTAATACTTTAAGTTTTTTAAAGTCTTAATACTTTCATATTTGTGTTTAACTTCATAGTCCCAAAAACTAAATATTCAAAAATGTTTCCCTCTTAAATGCTTCAGTTCTTTAACTTTTTCAGCTTTGAATATTCATATAAAATATAAATGTGTTGGGGGAATTTAATTTTGTTCATAGAACTACTGTCCTTATTCCCTATACTGACTCCACTGATCAGCAGTCCCTCTGATTTTCCTCCATTTTTACTGAAGGAAAACAGGAAAAAGGTGTATTTTGATCCATGCTTTGATGGGGAAAAGTGGTGCCATCTGATGGATGAACAGATTAAAGCTGAATGAATGAACGAGTGTATTATAAGATAACGGTGTGATCAAATAAGCTTTTTCAGTTTATTTTAAACATTTTTTCAACAGGACTTTGATAGTTTGGTGCAAACGTCTCAGTTTGAGTGGCGTTTTCAAAGCTGAGTCCATAGTCACACGATTTTAAAAGTTTCTGCCCCATCCAGCGTAGATTTCTCTCAAACCTTTACTGTGGTTTTCCAGTCATAACGGGATCTTTCTCTCCGACCTGCCCCTGCAGGTTCTGGGCAGACCCGGCTTCAGCATCGCTGACAAAAAACGGAAAAGAGGCCGCATCGGTTTCAGGCACCGCATCCGCAAAGAGGAGGCCATGCGCTGGTTCCAGCAGAAAGTGAGTCAGCCTTTTCCAGGAGAACCAGTGGTTTAACCCCTCAGAGGGGGGGTCGGAGTATGTGAACAAACCTTAAGGCTGCTGGCCTCTCAGTGGGAGTGTGCGACAGGAATAGATTTAGTTAGAAACGGCTCGAATATTTAATTTTCCACCATAAACTCGGTTGGGAGGTGCCTCGGTCTAAGCTGTCGGGTATGGAACGCCTAAGCTGCCATTTTTAAAATATTATATTGAAAGATGCAGGAGAAAAATAAGTCATGTCACACAAAAAAATTAAATAGAATAATTTAATAGAATATTGATATGACATTTTTCAAACTTTAATTAGGGATCATTTATGTACTTGTCACCCTATTTAAGTTTGTTTTTAGTTGATGTAAAAAAAAAAAAGAACTTCTGTAAAAAAAATTATGTAGAAATTGCATTTCATATGCTATATACTTGTTATATGTTTTAATAGTTAATTATAACAGAGTTTTTCTGCATGTAGGTCTATATGATAAAGTATTGATGTTTTGTGGCAGTATCGTTGCTCCAGAGCTCTGACTTTAAGAGCTGTGTTTGTTTTAAACTTCTGCTACCAGATTTGCTGGATTTTAACTGAACATTTTGTCTAAGACATGTGATCCTTTTATTTAAACCCCACTTAATCTGAACCCTTTGTGCTCTGTTTCAGTACGACGGCATCATCCTGCCCGGCAAGTAAAGGAACGCCTCTTTTTCTTGTTTGTAACAAAGTAATAAAAAAAGAAAAAAGAAGAAACTGTTCTGGTCTTCTTTTAATGTAACTACTGGGTCTTTCTCTATACCATTATCCAGATGTGGATGAAATGGAGTTTGTTAATCTTCCTTTAAACTGTCAGAGTTGGGGTTAGTTCAGAGATCTGGTCTGTGAAGGTTAGTTTGAGATGTGAGAAGAAAAGAGCAGAATCAGCCTGTTTTGGTCAGATTGTTTTATTCGGTGAAACTCCACAGAAACCGTTTAGAACAGAAATTCAGCCGAGTTTCAAACTCCTCCAAGAGTTTCACCAGTTGTGTTTTAGATTAAATAAGTCACATTTTCAGGAAAACTACCTGGATTTTTCTTCAATTTTTTTTCTAATTTTATAAATCTTTCAGGTGAATCTTTAACCCTCTAAATCAGGACATTTTTACATTTATTACTATGTATTTATCCTACTTTTCTTATTCCTCTAACACCTTTGCACTTATAAAACGTTTATTTGAAGCTCTACATTTATGGTTTCTCAGTTATTTTTGTCACAGTTTCGACGCTGTTTCTCACATTAAAGAAGTAAATCAAACCCAGGCGGTCTGGATACGTTCAGCTGGAACGTTCTGGGCTCACTGATGACAAATCGACACTATCAAGTGCTGCAGTCGTCTGCGCCTTAACCAGCTCGTCTGCATCCATCACATCACCGCCCTTCCCTCCACCCTTCCTCATCCTCCACCTGCTCACCCACCTTTGCTCCATCTATTTGAAATCCCTCTGAAACCTCCTTCCTGGACCTCGCGGCCTCCTTCCCTCCTGAAAACCAGCTCAGATCAATCGCCCCTTTTTTGGGGGGTGGCTCTGCACCTGCTGCGCCTCATTTCTAATTGGGTCCTTTTTTTATTCTGCAGACTTGTGGAAAGCATCGACTGACAGATCCAGACACTTCCTGCCTGTTAAAGCTCAATAAGAAAGTTACAAATGTATAAATAGGTTAAGGATCCTCTTAAACTTGCCCTTTTTTTAACCTTTCTGGCTCAGCTCTAAGGATATGTACTGTTTGTGTTTACAGCTGTTTTTTAACATGTTTACATCCCTTTTTTGCATCCTTTTTTTTTTGGTGTAAACTGAGATAATTTTGTAAAATGAGGGTTTTCTTTGCGTTGCTGCTGGCGTCCGTCTGCTGAGCAGAAAAAGACAGGATCCAGATGTGGTCCAGGGGTGGAGCCGCCGGCCCTAGGCGCTGGCGGGCTGCTGCGGTGGCGGGGGGGCGCTGCCCTCGGGGCCCCGGCCGGCCTGGGGCTGCTCCTCGGGGCCGCGGGTGTTGCGGTGCTGCGGGCGGCGCGGCGCCTGGCGCGGCGGCAGCGGCAGGGCGCAGCAGGACACGCCCACCGTGGGCTCCGGCAGGTCCCCGGCGCGGGCCCAGCTGTCGGTGGCCGGGTCGTAGGTCTGCACCGCCGCCTTGTAGCGCTTCTCCGCCTCGTTCCAGCCGCCCAGCAGGTAGAGCCGGTCGGCCAGCGGCGCCAGGCCGGCCGTGCTCACGCCCAGCGGCAGCGGCGCCGCGCGGCTCCAGGCGCCGCTCTCCGGGCAGAACACCTCCACCGACAGCACGTCCACCCTCTCCCCGGCCGGCCCCAGCTGGCTGCCCCCCACCACGAACACGCGGCCGCCCAGGGCGGCGGAGCAGTGCCAGCCGCGGGGCGTCTCCATGGCGGCGCGCTCGCTCCAGCTGTCGCTCTCCACGCTGTAGCACGCCACCGAGCGCGAGTACGCGCAGTTGATGTAGCCGCCGGTGACCAGGATGTCCCCGGAGGGCAGCGTGGCGCTGGAGTGGCAGCAGCGCGGCGCCTCCATGGGGGCGCGCAGCTGCCAGCTGTTGGAGGAGGGCAGGTAGCTCTCCGTGGTGGCCAGCAGGCCCTCCACGTTGCGCCCGCCGATGGCGAACAGCCGGCCGCCGCTGGCCGCCAGAGAGAAGTGGGTACGCCGCTGCCGCATGCTGGCCAGGTGGAGCCAGGTGTTGAAGCGGGGGTCGTACCTGGGGGAGGCACAGGGGGGGAGGGGGTCACTTCAACATCTGGTGAAGACGTCAGTTTGTAGTAAGCAAAGCGCACCAATATTTCTCTGCTTAGTTTGTTTCCTGAACTCGTTTTAACCAAATGAAGAAGCAGTGAACTGGGGTTCCACCTCATTTCAGCCATAATGGCCGACAGGACGGGGGGCAGGTCGTCCCGCTGGGCTCTGATCCTGAATTAAAGGTCGCCTCACCCTTGTTTCTGGGCCTGGATCTGGAAACATCAGGTCTGGTGACCTCAGATATGGAATAAACAGGAACCGGCCCACTCAGCCTGTTCCAGAAGGGACCGGGGACCGGTCAGGAGTCCAGCTGGTCCAAAGGTTTGCTGTGGACCATACGGACCCCCAGCAGGCCAAAAAGCAGGAATGACTTCCTGGAGGCCTTTGCTATGGGGACATAGTTGAACCCCTCAAACCTAAATCTACTATAAAGCCCTGAGCTGTTCTCTCTGGGCCGGTTCTGGCCGGTCCTGAGCGGCCCGGTTCTGCTCTCCAGTCGTCGGACCTGCTGAGGGTGCTGACGGCGTGCTTGGCCTGGTTCCTGGCGTCGTTCTGGTCCTCCCCCCCCGCCACGTACAGGAAGCCGTCCATCACCGCCACACACTGGTTGAAGCTCTTAGCGGGCAGCTGGGTCAGGTGGCGCCATGCGGCCGCCCCATCACGGGGGTCCCTCCACAGCACCTGGGGGGCGGAAGGAGAGATGGATGGAGAGAGAGAAAGAAAGGGAGGGATGGAAGGAGAGGGAGGGAGGAGAGAGAGAGGGATGAGAAAGAGGGAGGGAGATGGGGGCGAGAGAGAGGTATGGATGGAGAGAGATGAGGAAGAAAGACATGGATGGATGGATGGATGGATGGATGGATGGATGGATGGATAGATAGATAGATAGATAGATAGATAGATAGATAGATAGATAGATAGATAGATAGATAGTTAGATAGATAGATAGATAGATAGATAGATAGATAGATAGATAGATAG
>CAJRST010005557.1:11401062-11422088 GCA_907169785.1 Menidia menidia | reverse complement strand
AGATAGATAGATAGATAGATAGATAGATAGATAGATAGATGGATAGAAACACAAAATTAAAATCGCAATAGACCCAGAAGAAGCTTTCTTGCTTACAGAAAGTATTAAAAATGTAAACACAGAGAAAAAAAAACGGCCAGCAGCACTCAGTGTTGGGCCCTTTGTGGAGGCCTCAGCTAGAGGCTCCTCCAACCAGAGGCTCCTCCGGCCAGAGGCTGCTCCAGCTGGGCTCCACGCGGGGCAGAAGGCGGCCCACCTCTCGGCTGAGGGCCCTCTCGGTGAGGGCGGGGCGGCCTCCCACGGCCAGCAGCGCGGGCTGGGCGCCGCGGACCTGCGTGCGGCGGCTCTGCAGCGCGTTCTGCTGGTGGGGCAGCAGGTGGTAGTTCATGGCGTCCACCAGCAGCCGGTGGCACCCGGCGTCCAGCATCATGCGGGCCACAGGCTGGATCTGGCTGACCAGCTCGCCGGCCGGGATCGTCTCCAGGCGGATGTGCGACAGGAGCTCGGCGGCGTGAACCTGGCGGGAGGCTTCGAAGTCCAGCCACTTCATGGCGAGCTGCGAGGAGAGGATTTAAAAAGGCTACCAAAAAGGTAACAAGTTCCACTACTTGGGAGAAATGATCACCTCTCAGTTTAAACCGAAACAGAACTCTCCAGGTTAATAACAGCTCGTCTAATCTAGGTTAGAACCAGCTAAAAACCGCTTTAAAACCTGGTTCTGCTGCTCTAAAGCCTCAGAGCTGCATGGGGAAACCTCCTGTTGCAGTAAATGATACAGAGCTGATTCCTCTTTCTGTCTCTGAGTGAAGCAGATGGAGGTCAGTCTGACAAATAAGTCCTGAAATGGAGAAATAACTCTGTGCTGCTTTAAAAAGTTCCTGTTCCCCTAAATTACAGCAGATCTGTAAAAGTTTGGATGCTTTTAATGAAGCCCTGATCCTAAAATGGACACTTTGAGCTCCCATACATCAGATTTAACTCCTGTGAGCTCTGAGGCTTCTTTCTGAGCCCAGATCCTTTTCCTCTGCTCAGTTTAAGATGAACTTTGACAGAGTTCCTGTCATTTTCTGGAATTGTGTCCCTCTGCGTCCTTTACAGATCAGATTAATGTCAGCGTTCCTCATAGATTTATTTGTGTATATGAGGTGTCAATTTTATTATACTGCCCTCTGCTTCTGGAAAAAAGGGGGATTATACATCAGTGAGTTGGTGATGATGCAGATAAAGGAGAAAAACTTAAATATTTTGAAACTTTCCCCCAAAATCTCAAATAAATAATTACCATGATCTATCTGGATCAGACTTTTGACATGAAGTGACTCTGTGCTGTTTTTTCTGGTTTCAAAGTAAAAAATCTCCTTTAAATCTTTCATTTCACAGCTGCTGGGCGTCGGATGGCCTCACGTTTTCTCCGGGTTATAAATAATAAGCCAAACCAGCTAAATGTGGAGGCTCTGAGCAGCTGCTCTGAGCGCTGTTTTTAGGCCCCGGTCGGAAATAGAAGAGGGTCCCAGAAAGAGGCCGAGGGGGCACCTGGCTCCCCTCGTCCCCTCGAGCAAACCACCCCCCCAAAAACCGTCTCTCTCTCTCTCGGCTCGGCCTTTGACCTCTGACCTGGAAGGCGGTGACCTCGGAGGGCAGCACCAGCGCGTCGTCCTGCAGGAAGGCGGAGATCTGCTCCAGTGTGAGCTGGGTGAAGAGCGGCGTGTCGGCGAACTGCTGGAAGTGCTCCAGCACGAAGCGGCGGGCGGCGTCGCACACGGGCCGCAGGCCGTAGGCGGCGGCGATGTTCCACACGTACACGCTGGTCTGCACGCTCAGCTCGGCCAGCAGGAAGTCCATGCACATGCGGAGCAGCTGGGGGATCTGCAGGGTGGCGGCGGCCGACACGGTGCAGCCGATGGTGTACAGGGACATGTGCACGCGGCCCAGGTAGGCGAAGGTGATGACGTTGGCCAGACCTGGAGGCAGAGAGCTGAGTTTAACCCCCCTTTTGTGCTTACAGGTGCAAATGTTGGAGGTTCTGCTTCTCAGAGAAGCCGTTTCCAGCTCCTGAACACATGTTCCCACTTAGCTCATGTATTGGAAATCAGAGCTGAATCTGGAGTAAAAAAGCAGGAATCATATATTCAGATTTATTTTTATTTCTTTTAGTAATCTATCTGATTCCCAAATAATTTGCGGAATTTTTTACAGCTTATTTAGGAAAAAACTGACATCTTTCTATCGTTTTAGTGTAAAATCAGTTCCTATTTTCAGAGAATTCTTCATCAAGCTGAACAGCGAGACATTTTAAGCCTCATTTTGTCCTCTCAGGTTAAACTGAGTCTGTTTTTGGTCTGAAATCATGGAATATAGCTGGAACAGAGCTCATTTAGTGGAAATCAGAGCTGGTTCTGGAGGCAAAAAGCAGAAAGTGTGAGTAGTTTCCCCTCTGGTTCTGGTCAGTGGCTCAAAGCTGGATGGAAAATCTGCTTCTGTCAGAGCTGATCAGGATGCTGATCTGAAGCATTTCAGGGTTTGAATGGCAGCTCAGAGTGGCTGTTTTCTAAAGCAGGAAGTCTAAAATGATCCACAGCTCTGAGTTCCAGCTTTTAGTCGACTGGTTTCAGCACATCAGCACAGTTTCCTTCATTTCTGGATGCTGGAACAGAGTTGATTTCCAGGAAATGAAGCCTCATTCTGGAGAAAAACCAGCAGAACTCTGAGTTCTTTTTCTTACCCAGTGGAGAGAGGGAGGGCAGCTCCAGCCGCTTCATCCCTGGATCTTTAGCCAGAATCTCTCTGAAGTACTGACTGACAGAGGAAATGACCAGCTTATGGACGTCAAAGGCTTTTGTCTTGCAGGCCAACTCCAAATCAGTCAGGAATCTGAAGGGAGTGAAACGAATATGAAAATCTGATAAAAGAACTCAGATCCCAGAATCTTTATTAGTCACTGTGTTGTAGTATTTGGTGTCTTTAGTTTGGAACTGTAAATAAAAAGTCAACTGAGCCATCTTAAACTGCACTTAATTGGCTAAATTATATAAAACATTTTACTAGAATTAAGTTTATTGTATTTTATCAACGTGAAAAATGTGTTTATGTGGTTTTAAACCAACCTAAAGAGATTAAACTGCATAGAAATAGTTTGTATCACCCCAGCTCTGTCAAATGGTGCAATAACATGTTTTAATGTTGAAAAAGTAAAATTTTGCCACGTTGAACAGTTTTGATTGGTTCAAGTGGTTTGAAAATTAGTCTGCAGTGTAACTGAATAAAGTAACAATCAGTTAATCGCTGTAATCATCCAGAGTTTGACTGGAAAACTGTAAAGCAGTGGTTTAAAAGTCTGATCATTTGTGCTGTTACTGTATTCCAGCTGTTGTTAAAAACATTTTGGGCAGTAACGGCCGGGGTGGGGGGGGGGGGGGGGGGGTTCTGGCCCGGTCCAAACCCTGTGAGCTCACTTCTCCTGGCGCATCTTGCTGAGCTCCTCCAGCAGCGCGCTGCCGTGCAGCGGCCGCGTGAGCTCGCTGCCCAGGCCCAGCCCGCGCTCCCCGGGCTTGAGGACGGGCGGCGGCAGCGGCAGGTTCAGGCTGCTCAGCTGGGCGATGTCCAGCGCCGCCATCTGCTCGATCTTCCTCACGCCGCTCTCCACCACCACCACGCCGTCGCCCCGGCTCTCCACCTTCAGGCAGGCGGAGGTGGTCTCCAAGGCGGCCTGGGTGATGCTGTCCACGGCCGGCTTCTTCTGCCGGGGCGCCTTCTTCTTAGGGGCCATTTCCTGGCTGCCGGTGAGGTTTCCACTCAGTTGGATCTGGCTTTGTGGTCAGTGTGTGAAGACACGCTTTTAGTTGGTGGTTTCACTTTAACACAGCACACAGCACCTGAAGGGAAACAGAAAAAAAAGACTTTTTGTCTCCCGAGAGAGTAGCTTTTCTCTGAGACCTTCTGAGATGTTTTCTCTGTAAAAACAGACCTCTGGTTTTTGCATCCTCAAAAGGCCTGTGTCAGAGAGGTTTCAGCCCCTCAAAATGAGCTCAAATGCCCCCCTAAAACCCCAATATTTCTATCGAGTTCAGCCTCCAACTGTGCACTGTCTGCTACTTTAAGTTTGATGCCATAAAAATATCACATCAAACTCCAATTTGGATAATAAAAAGGAATAAAATAATGTTTTTAAATCCCTCTTGGGGCCCTTTAATGGTGGTGGGCCCTAAGCAGCCTTTGCACCGTTTCCCTGCATCTGAAACCCGAATCTGTCAAACCCCTCAGTGCAATCAAAACAGCCCCTGCAGGATCGGGTGCACTCTTATTCCCTCACAGAAAGACCATGCCAGCAGCTCAAACATCACAACGGTGGGCCATCATGGCCTTGGATGTATGTATATGATTCATCCTCCTTCTATTCGCCTTTAAATAGCACGCGCTGGCTGGCTGGCCGGTGCTCCACACATGGACAGAAGCTCAGAGGCAGGACAGAACGGGACGGCCCTGCAGCTGTTGTTGGTGTCACATGGAGAAGAGAGGCTCGCCAGTACAGGCAGCTAAGAGGTGTGTTGCAATCCCGTCATAAACAGTGGAAACAGACACATCCAGCAGCCTCGGATGCATAAACCCATGGTATCAAACTCTGTCTCATGTCCATTGAAACATGAGAAAAAGAACACAAAGTTGGAGCAAATTTTGCTTGTTTATTTGCTCTCGGTTAAAAGCAGTCTTTGCAATCAAATGAAAACACAATTAGTGTTCCAGTTTTGTTTCACTCAAAGTTTTTGACCTTCACAAAGCTGAATCTAAAGTTTGTTATGGTAAAAAATGTGCTTATGAACGGTAGAAACGTGTGCATTTATATTTGTTTAAAGTCAATCAAAAAGGTAATCTCGTAATCTTGTAATTTTGTTTTATAAGCAAACAAAAAGAAGAACTTCAATCTGGTTTGTTATGCTGGCGTTAGCATGCTAGAGTTAGCATGCTAGTTAGCACAATTCACAAACCGAGGGAAATTTTTCCGTAGATTCTCAAAAAGCTGAAAATGTTTGCATTTAATTCTGAGGAAGATGACAATGTTGGCCCAAAAAGGCAATTAACAAATAGTCAGTTACACTACATGTGATGCTAGCTTTGCAGAGCGCTACGTCAAGAAAAAGATGACATTAAAAACAAAGCCAAGAGCCTGAAACCCCACAATTGGTCCACATTCAGTTAGTTATATCCAAATAGGGCTTCCTCTTGTTACAAAAGATACATTTAAGTTCTATTTTTCACAATAAAATCAAAGCATGACTAAATTCAGTAGAGTTAGGGCTTTTTTTTGCAGAGCTATATGTTAGTTTTTACATTTTTTAATTACTATAATGCTTAAAACTAAACACCTGTTTCATTTTTTTGGTTCATTTGCATAAAGTGTCAAATAGCTACATGTTAAAATTGCATCACAATAAAGTTTTTGTGTATGTTTTTTCTTTAAGTTTAAGGTTTTTCTGGTGTTAAACAGTTAACAGTCAAACATGAGTCTCACCCGATTTATTGGCTCAGGTTGGTTGTCTCATATTGATAAAGGAAGCAGTCAAAGAATCAGTGACACATTTTGCCTGAGTAGAAACAGATGACTCGACACCTCCAGGGCATTTCTTTTAGCCTTTGACAAGAACCCGGATGCCTGTATTGATAACTAGGACAGGGATTCGCATCATGTTTCAAACAAACCTGGAAACCGAGCGATTCAGTGGCGTGAAAATAAGCTCTGCTCGTCACTGATCAGCTGTCAGAACTATTTGGTACCAAGGTCAGCTTGAAGAAGAGCAGCTGCTCCATCCCCCACGCCCCCTAAACTGGGAAGCAGACGTCAAACCCCCCCCCCCACCACCACCATCATCACCTTCAATGACGTTTCTTTCACTGTCAAAACAACAGCTCTGAAGATTCCCGCTGAAGAAAACCACGTTTAAATGACACAACATTCATATAAAACCAGGAAATCATGTAGAAAACAGTCCGATTTTACACAGGAGGGACTTAGGTAGAGGGGAGTTATCCTCATATGAGAAACTGGAGCCTAACTGCGTTCGAACTGTAACTGAACTCCAGCAGTTCAAAGTTACAGCCCACATAAATTTGTCATCTGACCCAGATTCCAGCCGACACCTGAACGAGAGCGTTTTCTCGGGATTGTAGCAAGGATTTTTAATTTAGCGTATTTGTATTTTTACCCCCTTCAGTCTCTGTTATGGGTTTAAATCACACCAATTAATGTTTAAATCTGGAAAACAGAAGCTGTGAAAATCCTGCTCTGAAGTTGAAGTTAAGTTCAGTTTGATTGAGAACAAAAAAAATCAGCAAATTTCATCTGAGGTCACTTTAAAGAAACTTTTCATCCTGATACGATGATAACCCATCCATTTAGTTACCATGGAAACTAATTTCAAAGTGGAGACGTGGATGACAAGTAAATAAAGTTTAAATTAATACAAATTCACAATAGGTTCACCCTCCATCACAACCAGAACCAGAAAGAAACCTCCATCAGAACCAGAAAGAAACTTCTATCAGAACCAGAACCAGAAAAACCTCAATCAGAACCAGAACCAGAAGAAACCTCCATCAACCAGAAGAAACCTCCATCAGAACCAGATCCTTGAAGAAACCCCAACCACATCAGACTGGATCTAAATTCACTATTCTGCTTTCTGAAAATAAGAAACTGAGCTTCTGATGTCTTGAGACAAGGAAATGTCACCAAGAGAAGCTAAAAAACCAAGAGGTCCTTCATTGTTTACCATCCTGGTTACTCAGGCATCATCTGGAACATCAGGCCTGGAGGCTGGGTCACAGACAGATGATGGTGTTTATGGAGTTAAACTGTTTTAAAGATGATGGGAAAACAAACTTTAGGCGAAAAAAACAAATTAGCTTAAAAACTTTCCCATGAGGAGACAGATCAGATCCATTTTTATTAAACAGTATTAACCACCCTCTTTTTTGTGTAGTTATGAGCCCACAAATGTGCAGGGTAGAAGTTCTGGACAGAAAATTTGTGGAAAACGCACACCCTTTTTGGACCATAATTGAGTTTTTGGTGTCTGACCTGGTTTATCCTCAACAAAGAGACCAGAGATGTGCTCTGGTTCTGTATTACTGATGAAATAAAGCCAATAAAAAAAAAACAAAAGCACTGAAAGCTGCAGCTCAAAACCAGTCTGGGAGGTGGAATGAAAGTCTGGACACCCAGAGAACAGAGGAGTGGATCAAGGCTCGCAGAGCTGAAGAAGCCCACGTTTTTCTGTTGCTTTCAGCTGAGGCTGAACTTATCTCCTGGGGGTATTTATAGCTGCTGACCTGCACACTGTGTGTGTTTGTGTGTGCCGGCCTGAGGCCCGACACCCTCTGCTGTACAGTAATATCCCAGCAGCAGCTGCCAGCTGCCTCACATTGTTTCCATCAGCAGCTGAATCACAAACCTTTGGATAGATTCTGCTCGTTTTCGCGTTTTGTGCCTCAGTGTTGAAGCTGAAGGCGCCAAACAGGAAGTCACAAAGTTGGTTAAATGCGTTTTACCTCTTTCTCCCACTTGACTCCTGCTGCTCTTCACTTCCTTTTCTTTCCTTTTCAGCGTCTCCCTTCGTCTTCTCCGTTGGTGTTTTCTCACAGGTTCCTCTTAGTGTCGTCCTTTTGTCCGTCTGCTGGAGTGCTGTGTGCTTGTGTGTCTGTGTTTTCTTTGTGCGTCAGTATCAGGATCCCAAACGAAACCGTGACGACGGGTTCCTCCTCAGCCAGGCCCTCCTCGTCCCTTTTTCCTAATAGAGACTCTCCACGCCGCCCTCCCCGCCAAGAGTACCCCAGAATAGCCCCAGCTCCCCTCCCAGAACCCCCCCCCCCGCCTCTGGGGCATCAGATTTTCCTCTCTTGAATATCTGTTTTCCTATTCTGACCTCTCATCTAAATCTGAGCTTTGGTCAGTTGGTAATGCAAAGAAAATGAAGGTGTTTTTGTTTGTTTGTTTTTGCTTTGACTTTTTAGGGTAAAAGGATCTGAAGCAGCTCTGGACAACGTATAGACAGGTCTCAACACAGGATAACAAACGGCTGATGGCAAAATCAGCATCCCTGATTCATAATCTATTTTTCTTGAGCTGTTTTCCACTCTGTCCTCGATCATAAATTGATACTAAAATGTCCTGATACAGAAACTGAGAGCAGAGGATGAAAAAAAAAGAAAAACCCATAAATCCTAACATGAACTCTTTGTTTCTGGGGTACAATTGGACATTTTGTTATTACTTTTGTTCACTTTTATAGTCCCTTATACTGCTTCTACCCCTTCTACTGCTGAATTACTGGAGATTCTTGAAGTCTCACAATGTTTAACTTTTTTTGTGGTCTTATTCATATTTGAGTTGCTATAGTAAATAAAGCGTTACATCTTATCTGAAAGTGGTCATAATTGTATTATTATTATTATTATTATTATTATTATTATTTAACAAACAGCCACTTCAGCTTCTCTGAATCTGGAAAACAAACCAAGTGAAGGCATAGAAATTTTCTTGTCTTAAGTTTATGTTGTGATTTCCAGTGTTTCTGTTATGTGCTCTCTGAGAGGAGCTGGCTGGTTATGGGGGAACTAAAATTCACCACAACCAAAGTTTACTGGAAAATACCGGCGAAATAAGAGCGTTTCTAGAGGAACTGGGGGCTCGAAAACGACCCCACGGAGCAGCAGAGCCGAAAATGTCGTCGGTCGATTTAAAGTGGGTCCTCTCCTGGTTTCAGACGCTTTTATTCTTTGGTGTTGTGGGTCTGAGGAGGAGGCGGAACTCGTTCTGCGTCGCGTCTCTCCACTCCGTCCCCATCGTGAATCCGTTTCCGGGGACAGGGTACCAGCAGTAAACATGGCGGAGGAACTGCTGGAAACAGTGGAGAGACTTCAGTCCCGGATTCTGGACAATCCGGAGCCTCGAAAGGTAACGAGTCCTCCGGTCCGCACGGGCAGATTTGACGTTTCGCACCGACAACGTCGTGAATCACGAGCGGAGTCGAGAAATATGTCAAATCCGGAGCTCTTTGAGAGTCTCAACGGTTTTTAAATGCTGCCTTCAGGGGCCGCACTCTGGCTCCGTCCTCTGAGTGCCTTCTTTTTTGTTAATTTTTTTTTTTTTTTACTGTGAAGCAGCAGAATTACACAGGAATGTTGCACATCTGCATTCAGTTATTAGTCACACACGATTAACACCTGACATACACAGTGAAAACACGAGACTATTATGGGGCCGTAGTGTTATGGAACACAGTGCTTCTGATCCTCAATATCATAAATGATTTTATAATTTATGACTCGATTTTCTTGTCATTTGATTAGGGAAGGCTGTGTCTAAGGAGTAAACTAACCTTTATCTAAACACAAACACACTTGATCAGTTACAGTGAGTACATTATTAGGTAATAACACTGTTATAACTCATGTTCAGTGCTCTGTTTAGTAAATATGACTTATTGAAAATAATTGAAAAGCGGATTAATAAACATAATAAGTTGAGGATTGTTGAGTATAATATAGTTACGTTATTAAACCCTTCAATCTCTTACAAAGAGGCTATTTACCCAATCTAACATGTGTTTCACTTGGATTTTTTTGTGTTTAGTTGTGTTTCAGGCCTCAAGACTGACAACCATGTCTTTAGACAAAGTTAGAATTTAGGTATAGAATAAAAAGCACGAGATGTAAACAACAACTGTTAAAATACATTGAGATTGACTTAAATACTAAGGTAATAAAGAAGAAATGGTTCATTATAATCATGAACAAAGATAATATAAAATGAATGGCCACAAATCATCAATTGTGAGGTAAATCTGAGTAAAAAGAGCATGCAGTGTAAATATAATATGTTCTTTGTCCATTGTTGGATATTACACGTAATATTTTCCTTTAAAAAAGTTTATCTTTTCATCTTAAGCCATGATTGTTGTAACGTTTAAACAACGTGTTATTAAGAGTTAAGTGGCTGAAAAAACCCCACATTCCTCCAAAAATGCTCTGCTACAAGGACTGAAAATGAGAGATAGAGCTGAAAACTTAAAAAGAGCTTAAGAAAGC
Source organism: Menidia menidia (assembly GCA_907169785.1). NCBI lineage: Eukaryota > Metazoa > Chordata > Actinopteri > Atheriniformes > Atherinopsidae > Menidia > Menidia menidia. Next base: position 11,412,008 of record CAJRST010005557.1, on the reverse strand, counting down.
TGTAATAAATACTTCTCGGGAACACTAGAATACCTCAAGAATGTCCAGATGCTTGAGAGCGACATTTAAGGTGTTTTCAAACTTGATTTAACTAAGAAATCTGTGAGGAAACTTTCTGAATTGTTACTCTCTCATTTTAAGTGGTCGAAAGTGGATCATTGACAGGTAAAAATCGTTCGTATGGAGCACTCTGATATTTCCGACGCCCCCTAAAGGCATCGCGTGATACGTCATGACAATTAGGAGGCTTTAACTTGTTCTAACTAACCAGTTTAACTCGTCTGTACCCCAAAACCAGTGCGTGTCAGCTGGTTAGGGGGGCTGCCTGGAGGTTTCCCAGGCCCCCTGCGTGAGGGTGGGAAACAAACGGGGCGCCTGGCGTATTTTGGGCGAACTCTGAGACCCCGATAGCCGTTAGCCGTCTGGCTAACCCCCGTTAGCCGTCCAGCTAACCTCCGTCAGCGCCGAGAGAAGTGACGGAGCAGCGGCCGCGGGCCTGTAACGTTACACCGCCGGCCAGCAGAGCCCGGCCCACGGCCCAGAAACGTGGTGGCCGGTGGTGGGTGGCCGGGGACAGTGGCCGGTGGCCGGTGTGCGAGCTCGCCTTTGTTCGCTGCTGATGTGGAACAAAGCGGTGCTGATGTTACGGGGGGGGTTAGGTGGAAAGGAGCCACTCTCAGGCTCCCGGGAGTCCCAGTTTCATTAAAAACTGCAGAAACACGACACCTCGGGGGTTAAAGAGCAGCGTCTGTGGGCCAGGAAGCTGCTGCTTGCAGGGAATGAATGAATCTGAGCATTTAGATTTGTTACAACACTTAAAGCTCATACAGTCACTTAGACTGAGCTGCTACCTTCCATCCTGTTGTCATGGCTTAGTCTTTTTACACTTTTGCCAGGTTTTATCACGCTGTTTGAGGCCCTCCGCTGCTGTTTGAATGTGATCCTCCAAAACAGCCAGTTCCTGATAGAAACCCACTTAATAGAATAAGTTTTATTGATAGAGCAAACAGAAACTACTGTTTTTGGCCCAGTGAACACATCTGCAACAGTAATGAGCAGCGAAACGGGCTGAGCTGAGAAGGTTTTCGTGAAAAACGATCAGCAGAAAAAGCAGCAGCCTGCTCCGTGCAAACTGTCCTCCTCCCTGATCCTGCTCATTCAGGAAAAACATCCTTCGTCCAAACAAAGCAGCACAAACTGTTCTAATTCACGGGGAAAGAGCACGACAGATGGCTGACTCAGCTCATCTCCAAAGCTTGATGGCAGAAGTCTTAATTCTCCAGTTCTTTACCAGGCCTTCCATTTTTTAACCTTTTCCAGATTTAAACAGGTCGCTGCTTTTTCCTGCTTTAATCCGAGTCCTCAGGATGGAGGGGAACATGTAAACGTGTTCATATTTGTCTTCTAGTTGTTTTTACTGTGGTGTTTGATCAGATCGTTACTGAGGCATCATGGGAGTCTGAGTCTCTGGTCCACATGAGTCCCGATTTCCTGCTCATGCTCTGTGTGTTTGGTTTCCAGCTGCTGAAGACTCTGAAAAGACTCGGGGAGCTGCCCATGACAGTGGACATACTGGTGGTAAGAGCTGTTTTGAACTGGGATTTCTGAGCCCGTTTCCAGCCAATCACATGGCTCTCTGCTTCTGAGAGGCTGGATGTGAGAACCCTGGACCGGATTTCTGCCTCAGCCAATGCCCAATCTGTACCTCAGTCCAGTTTTTGTGGCTTCTCCCGCAGGAAACCGGAGTGGGGAAAACTGTGAACTCTTTCAGGAAGCATGACGTAGTGGGAGAGCTGGCCAAAACGCTGGTGGCCAAATGGAAGAAGCTGGTTCCTCAATCCTCCGACAGGTAGAGTCTGAACACCTGCTTTCTGAAAACCAGCAGAATTCAGTTTTCTCCATCAGATAGCCTTAGAAGAAACCTCTGCTTTCTCTTTCTTTATTTGTTTTTTAGCTATGATGTTTAAAAAATGCATTCAAAGTTGAACACGATGGATAAAAGTGGAATTACCAGATAAATTCTTTGTAATAGACATAAATCTGTTGGATTTTTCTGATAATTCCAGATAAAATAGCTAAAAAACTGACCTTTGTGCTGAAAAAGGTCAAAAGTGTGTTTTTTATCCAAAAGGTTTGGGATCCATGACAGGAAACTTAGTGTGTATGGCGCATTCAGAGATTTCCAACCGCCCTTAAAGGCAACGTGTGAGACGTGTGATAACGAGGAGGCTTTAATTTGTTTTAACTCACCCGTTTAACTGGTTAGAGAGGCTTCTGGAAGGTTTCCCATCGCCCCCCCAAACACAGGAGCGCCAAAGCCAGAATGTTTAGCATCTTTAAGAACTGGAGGATGATTGGAGCTCATGAGCAGTTTGAAGTGATGTGATTGGTCTGTCAGCTTCTCTGTCCTGTGCGTCCCCCTCAGACCCAACAGCCTCCCCAAAGACGCTTCCCGCTCACATATGCCGCCTCGGGGGCAAGATGGCGGCGCCACAGACAGCCACCGGCGCCCCCGAGAGCCCTCGCCGGAGGAGGAGCCGCCCTACATGGAGGAAGAGGAGGAGGAGGAAGAGGAGGAGGAGAGAGGCTACCACACCAACTACTCCCCATCGCCCCCCCCGCAGGAGCAGTACAGCCCCCCCCAGAGAGGCCGCTACCAGTCAGACGAGTACGAGAGCCCTGAGCCCGAACCCGAACCCGAACCCGAACCCAGCCCGCCGCCGCCTCCCCCTAGAAAGGAGGCCCGCCTCGCCAAGCCCAGCAAGGAGGCGGGCAGGAACCACCACCAGGGCGAGCGGAGCCGGGAGGAGAAACGCCACGCCCAGAGCAGCAGCGAGCGGGGGGACGGCGACGCAAAGAGACGGCAGAAGAGCCCGGTCCAGAAGGCCGCCAAGCACAGCAGGAAGTCCACCAGGGAGGAGAAGAAGAGGCCGGACGAAGGTGAGGAGCAGGGCACACATCTGTGGCATCAGCAGGTTTTCAGAGAAAGGGGGAGAAACTTTTCTAAGTGAATTGGTTTGATGCGTCCTGACGCCTGTTTTCTGCCTCTGTGGGTCTGAAAAGCAGCTGGATGCTTCCTGCTCTGCTGGTTAAACTGACAGAAACATGTCTGTGGTCACGCACCAACATCTGAGCCTCTGATCCAAACTAGAGTCCAGAGAACTCAGAGTTCTGCTGGATTTCCTCCAGAATGAGGCTTCATTTCCTGGAAATGAGCTCTGTTCCAGCATCCAGAAATGAAGGAAACTTTGTGCTGATGTGCTGAAACCAGTCGACTAAAAGCTGGATTTAGACCAAAAATAAACTCAGTTTAACCTGAGAGGACAAAATCAGGCTTAAAGGGTCTCAATGATGAGTTGGATGAAGAATCCCTCTGAAAACATTTCATTTTACAAAAAAATGGATGAAAAAATGTCCATTTTACCACAAAGAAGCAGAATAAAAAATCCTACCGATGAATTTGAAAATCAGATAAATTACTAAAAGAAATTAAGATAAATCAGAATATCTGAAGTTTAAATGTTAAATTTCTGCTTTCTGCCTCCAGAACCAGCTCTGATTTCCACTAAATGAGCTCTGTTCCAGCAGATATTACAGACAGAAGTGGAAACGTGTGTTCAGGAGCTGGAAACAGCTTCACTGAGCAGCAGAAACTCAAATACTTGCTGTCTGTTTTCTACCTGATTCTTTATAAGCAGCCAAACAGACCTGAGAGGGCAGAAAGGGGTTTAAAAAGCAGAGCATCGCTATCAAAAGGCATCACGACAAAGAGACGTCCTGTTCTGATCGCCGATGTTCAGCGAATCTGCCGACAGGAAGTCGCCTGAAAAGGCTTACTCAGCAGTTTTGATGCAAACCACCAAAATTAAATAAAAAACAAAACAGCAAGCGGCAGATTTGATAATTTTTTTAAACAGCAAATTACAGTTGATGAATTTTATGCAAATGTTCATATTTCTTTAGATTTATTGAGATATTTCTAGGGGGTGTTTTAATCTACAAATACATCTTTAAGTTAAATACATTTTAAGATGTTTTGAATTTTCTATTTATGGTGACATCAAAACAAGATAAAAGTTAAATCCTTTGGACGGGATGGAAAGATCAACCAAACAAAACGAAAATAAATTAGATAAATTCCATTTAAATGAGAAACTCAGCGGAAAATTACATAAACAACAACTTTAACCCAAAGTCAAATCAAAACAGTTTGAAACTGAAGCAGGAAAATGTATTTATTTGGCATTTTGCACAATTATTTTTGCATAAATGAGTTCGTTATTCAATCTTAGTGGCTCAATCATCGCATAAAGTCATTTGTTTAAATATTTTGTTGGATTTTTGCTTCTGATGTTCATAAAACATAAAGAAAGTCGGATATTTAGCTCGTAATCATCGTGTTCCTGTGAGCAGTATGGGGTCAGATTACAGGTTGATGACTTGTTTCCTATGATGATCCACCTTCAACCTCTGCGTTTCCAGGGCGACCACGAGCCCCAAAGGACTCTCCGTCCAAAGAGGAGGAGGAGGACTTCGAGACCCCCACCATGTCCTTCGAGTCCTTCCTCACCTACGACGCCCCGACGTCGGTCAGGAAGAAGAAGAAGCCCAACACGCCGGCGCCGGCGCCCCACGGCCGGTCCGCTCACTCCGCCTCCACGCCGTCACCCCGCCAGCCCCCCGCCTCCACGCCCGCCTCCTCCTCCTCCAAAGCCAGCAAAGCCAACGGGGCTCAGAGCGCCAAGAGGCCTCGCTCGGGCTCCAGCTCATCGACCGCCGGCCCCACGCCCGAAAAACGCAAACGGGTGAGAACCAGAGCAGCACCGAGCCGCAGCCTCCAAAGCTTTTAGTGGGCTGGTTTCCCTCATCTGCTGGCTTCAACTCTCCATTCCAGGTTGTGGAAGCTCTCCCGACTCTTCCGGAAATTCCCCTTCCAGCGATTCAGCCCAACTACAGACCTCTGCCCTCCCCCCCGCTGTCCCCCCAGAGGCGCAAAGGTAGGAAAGCGGTCGGCTGGCTGAGGTTCAGGAGCCTTATTAGACCTGACATTTAGGCCCTAAAAGGCCCTAAAAACTCCACGTTTCTATCAATTTGACCTCCAGTTAATCCTGTTTGTGTCAGTGGGTCCAGACTTCAGCAGATTTCTGTTCTCAGCTCAGAAAGAGTTACAGATTCGGCTGTTTTTGGGACATTTTAGGAGAAAAAATAACTAAATATTTCTATTTTTCTCCTTTTTCCACAACATGACCAACTCACTGATGTATAATCCCTTTTTTCCAGAAGCAGAGGTCAGTTTAATAAAAAAAGTTCTCGGTGGAAAAAAATCAGAAATCCTACAGATTTGTTCAGTAGCTGCTCTGCTTCACTCAGAGCCAGAAAGTGGAATCAGTTCAGTTCTTCAGACACACTCAGAGACTTTAGCACCAGGTTTTAAAGCTGTTTTTAGCTGGTTCTAAACTGGATCAGAGGGGCTGTTATTAACCTGGAGAGTTCTGCTTTGGGTTAAACTGAGAGGTGATCATTTCTCCTACGAAGTGGAACTTATTACCTTTTGGTAGCTTTTAAATCTGAGCTTTAAACTCATTCACTCAAACAGGCTTTTTCAGCACAGACACACTGTAAAGTGACTATATGAATAAATAAATGTTCCTTTAGTTTTCCTTCTCTTTCCATTTTTTTGCTTGTGGAACAAATTGGTGTGTTTATCACCTCTTTCTTCTCCTCCTTTCTGTGCCTTCAGTTCCCGTCTACAACGACGAGGAGGACGCCGGCTTCACAGGGAAGCGCTTCAACTCCAAGATGGTGGTCTACTCGGGATCCAAGACCGCCTACCTGCCCAAGATGATGAGCCTGTACGACCAGTGCATCCGAGTGCTGCAGAACAACATCGACTGTGAGCCTCCCTATCCCTCCTCCCGCCGCCGGCTGGGCCCTGGCAGGGCGCCCCCTGCAGGTCCAGCTGACCACAGCCGTCTTTGTCTCCGCAGCCATCGCCGAAGTGGGAGGGGTGCCCTTTGAGATCCTGCAGCCGGTTCTGGAGAGATGCACCCCCGAGCAGCTGTACCGGATCGAGCAGAGCAACCAGGTTAGTGAGGGCCTCCTGAACCGGGCCTCCGGACCCGGGCCTCCGCATCCGGGTCCGGCCCAAAGGCTGCGAGGCTCGGTGTGGTGACAGGAAGCGGAGACGGCCCACTGGGCCCCATTAGAACCAGCAGATGCTTTCCACCAAAAAGAAAGCATCTTTTTTGGGGAAGGTTGCATCTCTGCCTCTAATTTGTTCTGATCCAGTGACAAGTCTCTTTAGTCCAGAGTGGTCAAGTTAATTTCGAGGCCGTTCCACAGAAAGGCGTGGGGGGGGGGGGGTCTGCTTCCTGAACCCAGACTGGTTTCACAGAGGGGTGGGAGTGACACCTGAAGGCTCGGCCTTCTTTATTTTTTTCTGGACTTTGGTCCACGAGAGGGGTTGCTGATACTCTCTGTCCAGGTGACGAGGTCAAAGGTCACCCTTTATCCCCCTTTACTCTGAAAACATCAGGGCTTGGCCCCCGTTAGTTCATGTGTAAATCTGGTGATATTTGGCCTCAGAAATGAGGCTCCTGCCTGACGCTTTGCCCCCCCCCCCCCCCCCCCCCCCCTCCAGTGTTTCACAGAGGACTCGGACGAGCTGTGGATGCGTCACTGCCAGCGCGACTTCAAGCGCGAGTCCCCTCAGGAGTACGAGTCGTGGAGGGAGATGTACCTGAGGCTGCACGACGAGCGCGAGGAGCGGCTGAGGCTGCTGACCCAGAACATCACCTCCGCCCACGCCAACAAGCCCAAAGGTGGGACACAACCCCCCCAGGTCCACACCACCCCCAGCATCCAGCTCCTCCTGCTTTCACTGCCTGTGATGCATTTAGGTGCCAGAGGAAAGCTGGGACATCTGAGGCTGACGCATTTCAGAGTTATATCTTTCTGTGCATGCAGCATAATGAACTCGTCAACCTCTGATCGTTCCTCATTTAAGCCTTCGAAGATAGAAAAAAGTCTGATTAACATAACATAAATGTTTTCATATAGATGGTTTGAGAGGCTTTCACCCGTAAAAAATTCAGCCCCTCAAACACAAAAAAACCCCAAAACAACCCAAATAAGTGGAACAGAACAGAAAAAAGTTGGTGAGTATTAAATAAATGCTTCCGCTCTTAGAAACCGTTTAATTAGACAGTACTGTACAAAACCTGATCCGGGTCACTTCTTTGTCCATTTAAATAACTCCAAAAGTAGTGATCTGACGCTACGCTCGGCCATGAAAAACCCAGATGTCCCAGCTTTCCAGGAGCGCCTGAACGCAGCACTCGGAGCAGAGCTGCTGCTGGGCAGAGTCTGAACACGTCATGTGACCTGTGACCCTTCCTCTCCTCGGCAGGCCGGCAGGTGAAGATGGCGTTCGTGAACTCGGCGGCCAAGCCGCCGCGCGATGTGCGGCGCCGGCAGGAGCGCTTCGGCACCACCAGCGGTTTGGCCACGCCCCCCGCCGCCTCGCCCATCAAGTGAGTTCAGGCCGTCTCTGCCCCTGTTTTCCAGGAGCCGCTCCCCGGGAGCCGGTTCCCAGCAGAGTTCCTGAGTGTTTTGTTCAAATGGCAGCGTTGGGTTTTCCTCCTCTGCTCCGTTTCCTGTTCGATTTCCTCCAAACCAAGGCAGCTGGCTCCGAAAAGCAGCATTGGAAATAAAAAGAGGCGTCCAGTGGCCTGACCTCTGACCCCGGCGTGCCTCAGAGACTTTGGGTTCCTCACAGACATTTGATTGACCTCCATATCAGCCACTAATCATCCTCTTTGTCGTTAGCCGTGCGCATGCAGAGCTAAATGAAAAGGCTTAAACATTTTAAAGGCTTTAATGGGATAATTTTCTACGACCGAAAATGTGTAATAACATGTTGCTGCTCACTTCTTCAGATTTTTTTTAACACTTACTTGTTATTGTTTCTTTTTTAAAGAAAAAAAATAGACATATGTGAGGAATAGAATAATAAAAAGGGAAAAAGGGAAGAAAACATGAGCATCAGGAGGAAAAGAGCTGAGTTCTGCCATTTCTCAACATCTTGCCTCCTTGTTCTATATTTGTCGTATAAAACTCACTTCTTCTTATTCATCTGATCAGACTTCTCTCTCACTCTCCGCCTGGTGAAACTCGTGTCTTTGCGCTTTTCTTTTCTTGGTTACCGTTGGTAACCATGGAAAAACGTCGACCGGCCGGCTTGTTTGGACGCACTGAGGTTCACGAGGCGCTTTGACCATATTTGGCTAAACGTGGGCGGGGCCTCGGCTGGGCAGCCATCTGCTTCTTTTTGCCCCACGTTCACTTTTAGTTTAGATCATGCGCACCGTTTTATAGAATAACGTTTTTAAAAGACTGTTTTATGAAACGTTTTAAAGAAGAGTGTTGTCTAAAAGTTCCTTCTAAAATAGGGTTTTCTAAAATAGAGTTTCATAAAATAATGTTTTATAAAAGAGCGTTTAACAGAAAAGTATTTTAAGCTCTTTAAAAGAGGCCCCTGACCGGCTCTTCTTTCCTCTGTTTGCTGCAGAATACGACCAGCTACTACAGATTACTCTGGAGAGTCCAGTCGCTCCTCCTCCCAGCTAACGCCCCCTGCAGGCTCATCTCGCTCATCAGCTCTGGCAGGGGGAGGCGGGGGAGGAGGGGGACAACATGCTGCCCGGGACAAACCACAAGTAAAAAGTAAGTCAGCCGTTTTGCTCTGGCCTCCATCCTCTCCACTCATTTTAAAGAGCCCATTTGAAAGCTAACTTCTCCTCTTTCTGCCCTCCCCCCCTGCAGAAATCGCCCCCATGATGGCCAAAACTATCAAAGCGTTCAAGAACAGATTCTCCCGCCGGTAGTGTGAAAGAGACTGAATGTATTTTATCGATTCCAGCTGTTTTCAGTTTCACTTTAGCAGTGTTTTCCAGAGACCCTCCCCTCCCCTCTGCCCCCCCCGCAGACGCACACACAGCAAACACCCCAGACTCTGCAGTATTTGGAGGAAAAACGGTCCATAAAAATCCCAGAATGCACACAAAGGCCTCTGGTTGTCAGGCCTTCAGAGACACAGCCGCACATTTTGGGGGGTTTGGAGCCAGAACATCAGCCTGCTGCTTCAGAGGCTCCCTCCTGGTCCAGAGGAAGCTTCAGCCCCGTCTGGGAGCTGACTCTGAACCGCGTTTGTTTGCCTGAAAGCAGCTGATTTAGCTGGTTCTCCCCCTGAAATGACGCACATCTGCTCCCAGAAGCAGCAGAGCCAGGCCCCAGCTTTGGGCCTCCAGCTGAGAGCAACGCCCCGGACGCCGGGCTGAGCCCCCAATGAAAGGTGGAGCTGAGCGCCCCGGCGTTCGCCAGCAAACAGGACACACTTTCAGGCTTCTTTATGCTAACGTTTAGGCAGCAGCGCCCCGTCAGGTGGCCCCACACGTCCCTGTGGTCCCTTTGGATGAGTTGCCAGGCTTTTTTCCGCCCCTTAAAGCAAAGAAAACGCTTTTCGCAGTGTCAGATTCTCCTTTAAAGGGACAGAAACACTCATTTTGGTTTGAGGAGCAGTTGTTTTTTTTGTTTCCCCTCACGACCAGATGACACTACACTGGGAGACCTTGGCATTTTACCCTAGTTTTGTCTCTTCGTCGCATGCGTGATGCACATCACGACAGCCGAGCTGCTTTTAAAAAAAAAAAGATATTTAATCATGTTTTTACCTGCTGAGTTTCCCATGAAATCAAACCCACACTGTGGACTTTTTCGAAACCCTCCCGTTGCTTCGGATAATTTTTTCTGCTGTCGAATGTGTGCGATTGCGTTTCGTTCTGCTTCACTGTGACAAACTGCTCGAGTGATGGTCGACGGGTCTGTAAAGGGAGGAAGTTACCGGGACGCCTGCAGCCTCAGTCCACGATCGTGATGAGATGTATTTATTTTCAGTGAAGGGACCTGGTACCCCACACCACCGGCCCCATGAGTAGACGATTAAAAACTGTAATTTTATTAGATTTTAATAAATGTTATATGGTCATTTTTATTAAAATTGACTTTTTCCCTCGAAGACTGTCTCTGTGGGAATGTTTTTGTTATTTTTAAGTACAAATTCTGCTGAATTCAGGATAAAGGATCAACAGGAAACCACCAAGGATGCTCTCGGGGTTCGAAAATAAGGGTTTATAGGTTTAGGTGGTATAGGTTTATAACCAGTTAATTTTTTTTTATTTGAAAAATGACACTGAAAAACGAATTTCCGGGTCGAGTCAAAGGAATAGACAGGCACAGGTAAGTGTGTGTGGTTTGTTAAGTACTTTGACATAAATTACACATTTTATTATTTAATTACATAAAATACATAAAACTGAGCCTTTGATGTTGATTAAACTATACTTTGTTTCGGCAAGTGTTTTTGTAAAACATGTCCTCTGTCGTACATATGATGAAAATGTAAACACTTTGCGACACTATCAATGATTGACGGCACAGGATGCGAGCCAATCGGAGAAGAGATCACATGTGTTTTGTTCTGCTTGGAAAAAAGTTGCATTATCGTTACAAACACTTCCGGTGACACACGTGCTCTTTCGAAATAAAACGTTTCGATCTTTATCTGTTGTTTTTTTTTTGCTTTGCTTTGTATTTTCTGTGATAGTTTTATGCAAATAAAATTATACAAAGAAACCTCCATTACTTTACTCACAGACTTAAAATCCAAACTCCAAACCTACATGTTCCCTATGATTTGATTTATTGTGTGTAATTTATCCAGATTTTTTATTTTTTGTTTTATGATCACTTTGATTATTATTGTATGTGTTGTATAGTTTTTAACCAATGTATGGTGACTTGAGTGTCCATAAAAGTGCCTATAAACATTATCTTTATCTCATTATTATTATTATTATTATTATTATTATTATTATTATTATTATTAT
>CAJRST010005557.1:11358344-11401052 GCA_907169785.1 Menidia menidia | reverse complement strand
TATTATTATTATTATTATTATTATTATTATTATTATTATTATTATTACTATTATTATTATCAGAATGAAAGAGATAAAAAGCAAGAAAGGGATGAAAAAATACAAGAATTAAAGAAACAAGGATTAAGGATTGAAAGAAAAAAAAGCAGTAATGACAATGAAAACAATTAATGCACAATGTAGTAAGAAGATAGGACAGAACAAAAATAAAGAATGAAATAAAACTAAAGACAGAAACAAGAAATGAAAACAAAAAAGTATGAAAAATATGAGGAAGGAGGACAAGGTAACGAAGAAAGAAGAAAAATTAACAAAGGAGGAATTTAAAAAAAGATTTGACGAGAACTAGAGCAGAGAAAGAAAACAGCGTCATTTTTCTTAAGCCAAAAACGGATTTTATTTGTGAAAAAGGTCACCGGAAGTACGTCAGTGACGTTGTGTCACTTGACAGGAACTAGCTCGCGCTTCGAAGCGAAACTTGCCTATTAGCTCCAACTTCTTTAAACGGTCCAGACAGAGCTGCTTTCTCCCAGTTTGCGTCCACGATGTCGGGTCACGGTCACGGCCACGGGCACGGGCACGGCTGCGGGTGCGAAGGCGAGCACGAGCCCGCGGAGCGGGGCCTGGAGTACGGGCTGTACCGGCGGATCGACCTGGAGAAGCTGCAGTGTCTGAACGAGAGCCGAGAGGGAGACGGAAAGCTGGTGTTCAAACCGTGGGACCGGCGGAACGAGAGGGACAAGGTACCCGGGGTGGGGGGCCTCTCCCCGGGCGTGCCTCCAGCTGTGTCCCGCTGAACGGACACGCCGTGGGTCCCCTCACACATGCGGACAAAACCATAGTTGAGCTTTAATCTGTGCAGAGCCAAACTCTCAGGTCCTGTTGCACTTCAGATGTGCTGATTCATGATCAGTTACTGATTCTGAGCAGGTGCTTTTGTCTCGGGGCCCAAACGGTGGCTGGTCCCTGCAGCAACTGCGACAAAGAAACCACCAAAGGACCCCAAACGTACCGTTGTTACCACGATTTTCCAAACAATATCAGCTGACCTCATTGAAAATATCAGAAAAACTTAAAAAATGAATGCAAAACAATCGGTGGGATTTGAAAGATATTGAAAATGGGTGAAAATAGGACAAATAGATCAGTTTATATGGGCAATGAAGACACCTCTGCTGATTAAACGGACTGTACAAAAAGCAGCAGACACAAAGGAGATGAAAATCAGGCTCAAAGGACAGAAAAAGTTTGACATAAAATGAGATCACCTAAAAACTCCACCCTGAGCAGCTTTAGGTGATAGAAATGTGATCCTGTGGAGCTCAGGTGGGACGCCAGGTGGTTCCCAGCAAGGCTGGAAGTGGAAAATTGCCTTTTTATCTTCTGTATGATGATTCTTAACCCATCAAATCACAGAGAAATCCTGTTTTTCTTCTCTTAGTTTGTGGAGAGCGATGCAGATGAGGAGCTGCTGTTCAACATCCCGTAAGTACTGAAATCATCAGAAATACGGATCTACAGTGAACGCACCGTTTCCATATTTCTTCAGTTATATTTGGTAAAAAGATGTCAGGTGGAGAGTGTTTTTTAAAGAGCCAAATAACATTGATTAAACCAAGTCCACAGATTGTTTGCAGGCAAAAAAATAGAGAGGAAAGAGAGGATGCAGGAGTGAGAGAGAGAAAATAATAGAGTGGAATTTAACTCGGACGGGTTGATAGTGTGAGATCACAGCCTTAAGAAGCCCAAAACAGAACTTAAAGAGTCGTCTGACGTGTGTTTGTGGAAATATCAGGTGGGATTAAAGACCCATGTCACCCCAGAAAAGCCCTTCATCTGGTTTCCTGTCCAGACAGAAAACCTTCAGGTCTTGGACAGATTATTGTCTTTAAAGGCTCTTTCGTTCAGCCTGTTTGAGTTTAAATGCAATTTTCAGTCTGTTTTTGTCAAATCCAGGTCAAATCAAACAGAGAAAACATTTGAGGTGAGGCAGAAACTACTAAAACTGGGTAAAAACTGGCCAAATTCATGTTAAAAAATGGAAAGAGGGCATCCGTTCGCTACCAGGTGGAAACGAGGGGGAAAAAACCTGAAGGATGATGATCGGTGGCAGTAGAACAGCAGCAGAGCAGTTTGATAGTGAGAGAAAGAGCGTTTCCACACACAGTGAGAAGGGACTGGAGGACTGGGACTGGACAGCCAGAGGAAAACCACAGATCAGTGAGGCTGACGGCAGCAAAATATCCTGCTCTGAGCATGAAGGAGCCCGGAGCAGAAACCGGTCCAGGCAGACCTGAGGGGCTGCGACCTCTTTGAGGCCTGGCTGTAGTTTTCAGCTCCGTCCAGAGGCTGGTTTGGATCCACCAGAGTGGGCTGTGATCACTGGTTCACGTGAGCTCAGCTCTGCTGTGTGTGCAGAAAGCCATCAGTCAGCCAAACTCGGCTGCTCCTCGTCCTATTTCAGTTTTACTTTGCAGCTTGGCTTTTGTGAGCAAACCAACCCTCCTCTGTGTGTCACATCTCTTTCAGTTTCACCGGCAGCGTGAAGCTGAAAAGCATCATCATCTCTGGAGAGGACGACGACTCGCATCCAGCCGAGATACGACTGTGAGTGCCTCGTAAAAAGGTCACGGGCGGCCGGGTTCACAGCTGCAAAGCAGCCCCCAAAAAGCTGCAAACGAGTCCCCCCAGTCCATTAAAGCTCCTTTGAGATTTAAATTGAGCCCTCTGGATTCGAGCTGGGTGGAGACTCATTCTGTTTTGTTAGCAGATGGATTAATTTCTGTCTTATCCTGATTTAAGTGAAGGTAGCTTCAAACTCAGGGAGAAGGAAAAACTACTGTTGCATAAGATCTGACCTAGATCAGGGGAGTCCGGCTCCAATTTTTTTTGGGCCACCGTCATGCTGGTTTTAGAGGTTTCCTGCTTCAAAACACCAGGTTCTTATCAAATGTATCAGCTAAAAAAAGCTCTGCACAAGCTTAAAACATGGCAAATCAGGTGTGTTGAAGCACTGAAACTTCTAAAACCTGCAGGACGGCAGCCCAAAGAGGACCGACTTTACCCTGGAGGCTGAATCATAGTGGCCAAACAACTGAGCCTTGGGGGACTCCACAGCTTAAAGACATGATCTGAACCAGCTGAAGGTTAAATGTGAAACAGCTTTTTGGAGCATCCGTTCATCTGAACATCTCATTTCAGTCTTTTCCTCAACGTCAGGGCCTTTCTTCTGTCTTATGCCTCATAAACACCTATTGATCCTCCCACTTCTGTTTCAGCTACAAGAACATCCCTCGGATGTCGTTTGACGACACCGGCAGGGAGCCCGAGCAGGCGTTCAGGCTCAACCAAGACCCAACGGCTGAGCTGGAGTACCCGACAAAGTAAGAGCCCAAATGAAAGGCCCCCCTCTGAATGTGGTCTGGGTGCATTAAGGCAGGTTTATTTGACAGCACATTTAGTGTTCAAGACCATTCAAAGTGCTTTACAAAGAGTTTAAAAGCAAAAAAACTACAAATCAACAATGAATAACACATAGGTATAACAAAATAAAACAATCATTGATTTCCTGGTTCTGAACTGGACCAGAGCAGCTGTTTCTGGATGCTCTGCAGCTGGATAACAGCTGGATCAGAGCCCAGTGAGCAGCTGTTCCAGCAGTTTAAGCTGCACGCATCAGCCTCTCTGGGTCTGGTTTGGACTCTGTTCCTCTGATTCGGGCGTTAATGAAGCTGGAGCCTCTCCTCCTCTGTCGTTGTGTGCAGGGTGGCCCGTTTCTCCAGCGTCAACCACCTCTCCATCCACATCTCCAAGAACTTTGGAGCAGAGAGCACCCGGGTGTACTACATCGGCCTCAGGGGGGAGTATTCAGAGGTAGGTCTGAGCCACATCTGTCCCAGAGTTTGCACAGATCCAGCTGTTTCCTTCTGTCCTGCCTTCAGTTTGAGCTGAATCTGGCCGAGTGTTGTTCTCAGGCTCACAGGCACGAGGTGACCATCTGCAACTACGAGGCAGCCGCAAACCCCGCTGACCACCGGGTGGAGAGCATCATCCCACAGACCAACTTCATCTCCTGAAGGCCTGGGGGGGCGGAGGGGAGGAGGGGGGTTTCAGTGGCGTCTGTCGGCTGTCAGAATGTCAAAGACGACCGTCGCCGCTCGCAGGCGGCGCGGCCGAACTCCACCCGGAGCGGGCGTGAAATCTGAGCCCAGGGCTTGCAGAGCAGTGTGAAGGCTTAATGCTGGTGAAGCATTCAACAATAAAGGCGTCAAACGTTTGCCGCTGGCGTGAAGCTTGCTGCTGAATAAAGGCATCATACAAAGAAATGACCTGCTGGTGCCGAGCAAAGAAAAACTGACGATGGTTTTGCTTCCACATATGAAATGTGAATTGACCCGAAGCCGTTTTTGAAGCTTTAATGAATAAAAACGTTCAAAACAACAACCAGCCTCAAAACACACCATCTTCCTTTTGAAGTGTTTTTGCTCCTTCTTCTCTGATTTAGCTTCTTTTTTTTCTGGTTTTGGTAGGAGAAAATCAAGAAATCAAGAAAAAAGGTCAAATTAAACAGTCCCCCCTTTTCAATTTAACAGTGACTTTGCGTGTCAAACACGACATGATTTAAGTAATTAAACTCAAAATCATAATGATTGTAATCTCTAGAGCCCAACATGACCAAACCACATTGAGGATAATTCCCACGATTCCTTGTAGCTTGGATTTGAAGTCAAGGAGCAAAAAAATGTAAGGACAAAATAATGTATTTTTATCTGAACAGACATCTGCATTTGTAACAGATATTCTTTTAATGTAGCGGAAGCTTAAGAAACCAACAATAAGGGGAGAAATATTAAGATGATGTATTGTATCTTCTCTGATAAATCATAAGGGAGTACTATGACTTCCCCTTTGGATATTGCTATTCTATTGCTGAATTAAATTATATAAGAGGGTCCATATCAGTGGTAAAATTACAAAGGAAAATTGGTTAATATAAATAATCTATGATAGTATATGTAAATTCAAATATATAGAAGAAAATAAGAAAATATTTAATAATTTGTATTTAGTTTAAATGTTATTTTTCCTCATAGAGTTCCATTTGTCTTCGGCACTGATTATGTAAAAAATAATTTCCCCTTTAATCATTTAATGGATCCTTTTGATCTCTATGAAAACAAAAACAATGAAAAATATCATAATCCTAAAAGGGGGCGGGGCGTTGCTGTGCGATGACGTCCCACCGCTGTGGCTCCGCCCCCTGCTTGTGTGCGGCTAGTACCGGAAGTTCCGCCCCGTCGTGAACTGGGACAGCAAGCGGTGAGTCTATGAATTTGTATTAGCAATCGGGCCGCGGATGTAATTTTAAACCTGTTATTGTGGCCCAAACTAAACGTTATCGAGGTACCGTATTGTTAAAGGGGTTTTCCAAAAAACGGCCGTTGTTCAGCTGGGAAATTTGAATTGTAACGGTCGCCTGAGGTGGACGGAGAGACACCGGCAGAGGACAATACAGTTACGACGTTAGCTAGTAGCGTCCCTTTCAGCCCCCAGTTACCGTGTAGATGTGTGTGTTGGGCAGCTAAAGCGGGATTAAAGGCGAATGTGAGCGTCAGGAGTCGGGCAAAGTGTGTTTTTGGGGCAGCAGAGGCTTTGTACCGCCGAATCCCCCCCACCATCACCGCGCGTCGTTAAGCTCCAACCATTCATTGTCTGCCTCTCACTCGATATCCGCACCACCAGCCTCCTGTGACGGATTTGATTATTTAAAGAAAATTATATCAGACTGACGGCGTGAGTTTTCCCGTTTGAGCGGGCGTCGTCAGGTGGAGATGTAATGCCCATCGGCCGCCCGCCTCGGGCCGCAGGAGCCGGACTGTCGGGAGGGGGGGGGGGGGTGCCTGTCACTCAGTGCCGCATATTATCTGTTGTTTGCCAGCCATCCATGGCCACAGAGCAGCGATCTGAGTGCGGCAGCCTGGTGTTTTTTTTTAACCTCTTTCATCCACACTGACTGCAGCACTCCTCTGATTTGCGCCCCTCTTAAACGTAATTGAAGTCACGCAGGATGGAGACTCCTGATGTGCTCTTAAACAGACGGGATTTTCAGTGTTTTAGCTTATTTTTAGTCCCCAATTTTCCAGCTGTGTTATTGACTTAACATTAAGTCAGTCATCTGACGGCAATGGAAAACGTTTCTGTGAGTGCTTTCATGCTGATCTGCCACAAAAGGGACTTACTGGCAGCTTTTGACTTCAGAAAAACATCAAAAGGCGAAAAACTTTCAGAGCGTTTTCAAGTCACCTTAATTTCACCTCCAACATTTAAATGTACTAGATTTAAAGAAGATGTGAGTGCAGACTTCGGCTAAATTTTTGTTTGCTGGAATCAAAAGCAGGAAAGCGCATCTCTTTGTCAAGATTTGGAGATTAGGACCAGTACATTTTTGGATGTTTTCCACTTTTAAAGGGCTGAATAAATAACATCTGAAAAGATTTACAGGTTAATCCGTTAAGTGATTGTCGGAAAATGAACGGGCTACACATTCGATAGCCTGTTAATCCAGAAGTCATTCCTGGAGCAGAACCTTTTTGTGTTGAAACTAAATGTACACCCCTTATTTTTCTACATCTTACCAGAAAACTGAGGATGTGTGTAGTTCCATATAGATAGACCACCACTACTTTCTCTGAATCCTGGGAAAGGAGCTCCTTTCTCCTCTGGGGAGGATCCATCCCTCCATCAGAGCTCCTGGTGTTCAGTCCACTTCTGGTTCCTCTGGCAGAGCTCGTCCTTTCCTGCATGATTCCTTCCTTCAGAGCGGCTTCTTGACAGCCCCCCTTCATGGAGAGCATTTCTGGTGAGGCCAACAGGAGATGATCAGCTGGAGGTGCCCAGACCTGCCCAGTTTTCAGCCAGCGGCTCTTTGAGGATCCTCAGAAATCCTGTTTCCTGTCTGTCGAACTGTCTTTTCTTTGGTCCATCAGCTACAGAAATGGAAAAAATGAAGTGTCTCTGTGACAGGCTGCTGCTGACAAAGAGCCTAAAGGTCCACTCTAAACGGCTGCTCTGCTGATTGGAAACGATACTGGCTCATCCCTTGAGTTAGGGGCCTCTTTTCTGCCTGAATAACTCAGAGTTCAGAGGCTGAACAGAGAATTCCTCTGAAAATGCTCAGCTACAAAGACTGGAACTCTATGTATCACTTTAAAGAGGAAGTTGACTGAATGTTTAGGCAAACCCAAAATGCAGCAGGTACTTAATAAAAATGAGAGCCAACCTATATTTCAGAAGATGATTTAGCGTGTCACTATTTTTAACTCCCTGCCTCCCCCAGAAGCCCTGAAAGAGCCGCTGTTTCTTCCAGCGTGCTGTGAAATCCTCCAGAACAGGCTCTGTGGGTCACCGACTCCTCTGAACGATAGCGGCTCATAAAAACAGGCATGAAGGAGATTAACCGGCTGCTTTCATGTGCTGCCGTGTCTTCACAGCTCGTCAAACCTCCCTTCTGTCTTTTTTTATCACCTGTTCCTCTTTGTGTTTCCTGTGTTTCAGCCGGTCCGGAGTGCAGCCTGTGCATTTTTTTTGTGGTAAAGTTGCTTTTGTGCATGTTTTTGTGATTCAGGACAGAGATATAAGTTAGGGCCTTGTCGGCTTGCAGCATGGGCATTTTTAGGCCTGTTTTTAAGCAGGCTTCAGCCCCCTAAAATGATCTATATTTCCATGAATTCAGTCTCTAGAGGGACTCTGTCTGCTCATTAATCCTGTTGGTGTCTGTGGATCAAAACGTCAGCCGATTTCTGCTCTCAGCTCAGAAAGAGTCACAGATTCAGCTGTTTTTGGGACATTTAAGGAGAAAAAAGCAACTAAATATTTCTGTTTTTCTCCTTTTCCTACAACATGACCAATTTACTGATATATAATCCCCTTTTTTCCAGAAGCAGAGGTCAGTTCAATAAAATGACTCTTTAGTTCTGAGTGGAAAAAGTCAGAAATCCTACAGATTTGTTAAATAGCTGCTCTGAAAGTAAAAACCATTGAAGGTGAACGAGTGAGTTTGTGACATGTGACTGTGACATGTGATTGGCTGTTTCTGAGAGCAGTTTGACACGTCCTGTTGATAGATGGCAGCCCTCCTCTGTGGTGGGATAATTCAGATAATTAGCATCAACTCATTTCCCTCAGAGCCAATTAAATGAAGCAGTTTGGGCTGCAGCTCCGGCATCTTCTGTCTGATTTTCAGCCACTTCCCCCAATTCACCCTGTGGGTGACTTTCAGTTTGTCCTTTTCACACCAGAGAAATACTAATAAAGAAAGAAAGTAGTAGAAAGCAGTTTTTCAGGTTGTCGGTTTCTCTTTGAGCACTTGTAAATGGAATTTTCATGAATAATTGTTCTGTTTTTTGACCTTTTCTTGATTTAAACTCGTGTAAAACATGGCCACAGTTGGTTCTGTGGGATGTGATTGTCGTACAATGTTAAAAAACCTTATTAGACCCGTTAACACTAAGCAGCGCTGACTTTGCTTCTCAAATAACCAACAAAAGTCCAGTCAGTGCGACACAAGCAGGACCGGCCAGATGAAAATCAGCCTGTTTACAGACGGGAGCAAATAAACTGAATATTGCTCCTGAAAACGTTTCAATTCTGTAAGAAAAAAAGGAGTATAGTGTGAAGTTTTCCGCTCTAATTGTAGTTATTTGAATTTTTCTTCTGTTCTTTGGGGTTTTTGGAGGAGCTTGATATTCATTTTCTTTCTGATGCCTAATGAGTGGAAACCAAGTCGCCCTTTTGTTGGTTTTCTGTGAATATTTATGGAGAAATGAGGTGTTTAAGAGACCTTGGCTGAGGGGGGTGTTTTCATTCAGGATGTGGATGCCTCTGCGACCTTTGACCTGTCCAGATAAAACCTGGAGAGCATTAATGGCTGAAAACTGCTGCGTTAACACACAGATGAACACTTCTGTGTTTAATATCTCACATCTGAGAATGAACTCGCAGTGAAAACTGAGTTCACCCCGTTTCAGCAGTTTTTTCTGGTATTTGTCCAGTCGTGTATTACTCATTTATCAGGGGGGTTCAGACCCCGGATGACTCCCTTACAGCCCACTTCTGGATGTTTTGATCAGAGTCTGTCACCTGTGAAGCGGCCCGGTCACAGCAGCCGTGGCGTTTTCACTCGGCTGGACTGTAGTCCTGCTGACAGCTTACACATTAACCCGGGAACCGGGTCCGATTCCCCCCTCCCCGTCCGGCGGCGCCCGAAAAGCCGAAGGTCGTTGATGGGCGAGGGCTTTTACAGCCGGCTGATCTCCTGCTCGTTATCAGCTGCGGGAGGGGGGGGGGTGATTTAGGTAATGAACTCAGCTGTCTCCTGATGGAGCTGGTTTCAAAGCCTGTGGTGTTGGGGCCCAGCTCCCTCCAGCTCTGGTGGTCCTTTCTGGGTCTGAATGCCTGAGCTGACGTTGATGCTGATGAAGCTTTTAGCTCCTCTGTTCTGAATTCCTTTTTCAGAGCATGTAAACCACATGGAAAAAACTACTTTAAACTTGTATTGAAAATAATTATCTAAGAGCAAAATTAGTTTGTCACATTTGGAGTGAAAACGATATGAGAGCGATCACTGAGTGAGTGTGAAAAAGAATAAATCCTCAATAAAAACCTGAGTGAAACTGGATTTTTTTAAGGCTTTTCCTTAATATTTGTGCAATTAGTGAAAAAGGTTATCCTGCTCCAATCACAGAGTCATTAGCCCCTAAAATATCTTAATCCCCTGACAAACTGTGAGCGTTCAGCTCCATGAGGGTCCATTTGTGTCCTGAAGACCAAAATATCCATAAAACACCAATAAATCTATGAGGAACGCTGACATTAATCTGATCTATAAAGGACGCAGAGGGACACAATTCCTGAAAATGACAGGAGCTCTGTGAAAGTTCATCTTAACCTGAGCAGAGGAAAAAGGATCTGGGCTCAGAGAGGAGCCTCAGAGATCACAGGGGTTAAATCTGGATGTCTGGGAGCTCAAAGTGTCCATTTTAGGGTCAGAGCTTCATTAAAAGCATCCAGACTTTAACAGATCTGCTGTCATTTAGTGGAACAGAAACTTTTTAAAGCAGCAGAGGGTTTTTTTCGTTTCAGGACTTATTTATCAGGCTGACCTCCATCTGCTTCACTCAGAGACAGAAAGTGGAATCAGTTCTGTTTCATTTAGCAGCTGGAGCTGCTACAGGAGCTTTCCCTGTGCAGCTCTGAGGCTCTAGAGCACCAGAACCAGGTTATTAGGGGACAGAAATGCTGTATTTAACTAGTTTAATCTGATTAAAAAGCAGTATAATCCGATTTATGGAAGTGGCTCCATGTCTGAATTGCTACCATGATTTTTAGATTTCCTGTTCTTATCTCACATGTGGAGATTCTACAGATAAACGTGATGCTCTGAAGACTGGAAACGACTCAAGCTGTCTCTGTCTCTGTGTTTTTTGCCCAGCACCTCTTACAGTGTATGTGTGGCAACAACATGTCTGTGCCGCTGCTCGCCGATGCTGTGACGGTGTCCGGGGCCGAGAAGGAGACTGCGGCGGTAAGTGGCTCCACAGAACTCCCCTCAGCCAAAGCCAGAGTTATTTAGCCAAAATCAGAGGCATTAAGCCAAAACCAGAGTTATTTAGCCCAAACCAGTTATTTATCCCAAACTAGAGTTATTTAGCCAAAACCAGAACCATTTAACCCCTAACACGTTCTCTCAGGAACAGGAAAAGGATATTTTCTCCATCATTTGTCCAATTTGAATAATTCTAAGGCTCATTTAAATGTTTTAAATAGTTTTCATGCATTATATCAAATTAAGTTTATGGACTTTTGGCCTATAACTGTGTTTCAGACTCCATGAATTGCTACTTATTTTTGTAGCTCTTATCATTATTGGGCTCTTATCAATAAATCTGTCTATATTTTAAGCATATCGATACATTTTTTAAAGTATTTAGACAAAAATAGCAATTGATAGTAAAAAAAAAAAAAGAGTTTTGCTATTTCAAAAAAGGGAATAAATGTAGAATTAAAATGTAAAGGGAGTCACATGAGATAAACACTAATAAAATGGGTTTAATAAGCAAAGATTTCACTCTCGCTGAAAAGTGAAACCTGCTTCTCGTGGAACCGGACCAGGATTTGCGGCGCCTCAGGGTCAAAGCTGCAGCGTTTGCCAGATTTCTCAGCCGTCATAGCTGCCTTTCATGGCTTCTCTGCGGAGGAGTGCACGGAAACTGGCAGCCAAGGCCGATTTTCTGTGTTTGGGAACAGGTCTTAGCACCAACCAGCCGTGTAGAAGGCCAGAAATCGCTATTTTAAGTAATCTGTGCAGAGTTAGAGGAACCGAACATGCTGCACCAACCACTGTTGATCACATCCCCCCATCAGTCAGGCGTTTAGAGGGAAAAACCAATGTCCCCATTTTAGAGTTGCTAATGTGCTGCTGTCATCTGTTTGCAGGTGATCTTCCTTCATGGATTGGGAGACACAGGGTGAGCTTGTTTTTTCTGTTTTATTCTATTAATTCAGTTTTTTAAGCTGCTATGATTCCAACTCTTTCCATCAGGAAAGGAAAAGAGTTTTAAGTGTTTTTTATGTTCTGCTTGATGCATTTCTGATTTCTCAAAAAAGCTAAGTCGGCTGAACTTTGGGGGAGATAAAATAGGAAAACTGGGTTTTAAATCCAGATTAACTGAAAAAAGTAAAACACTGACCCAAAAATTACATTAACAGGATCAAATATATCTACAAAAAGACACAAAGCCATCCTGAACCAGCAGGAGGCCAAATTGTGACGAAAACACCACAAATATACACAAAATAACAGAAATATGATAATAATCTGATGCAAAAAAAACAGAAAAATTACACTATTTGAATTTCAGTGTGAATCAAAGCTCCTTGATAATGTTAAATATTGAAATCCTTCCTGCCCATGTTCTGGTGGGGCCGCTGAAAACAGCAGGGACCAGAAACAAAGCGTGTGTTTGGCCTCTGAGCATCCTCGGCCCTGAGTTTGGCCGGGACGCTCCCTGTTTCAGCCGTTTTGTGTGCGGGTCAGAAACAAAGAGCTGCTTTCTGTTTTCTGCCAGGCACGGGTGGGCAGACACCCTGACGGGAATCAAACTGCCCCACGTCAAGTTCATCTGCCCCCACGCGTAAGTCACTCACACAAAACTGAGCCTGCAAGATGGCGAGCTGCCGGCCGCTGCCGGCCACTGGCCTGTGCTTTATGGTGTCTGTGCTCTCCCTCTGCAGGCCTAAAATCCCGGTCACCCTCAACATGAACATGACGATGCCCGCCTGGTGAGTTGTTGTGAAGAGAGACGCTGCCTTCCAGCCACACACTGGACGCCATTGTCTCCCTGGAAACCACGCCGGCCGGCTGACAATGCCGCAGTTGTTTCCGCTGATGTTGTTTGTGCTGCTTGCTGCAGGTTTGACCTCATGGGCCTCAGCCCCGACGCTGCGGAGGACGAATCTGGAATCAAGAAGGCAGCAGAAAGCAGTGAGTTTGTAGCTTTAGACCATGAACAAAGAGCAAATGCAATAAAGCTCGCACATAAACTCGTCAGAGAGCTTTAAAGAGGACATTCTAGATCCTCTTTAACTATTTGACGCGTGTTTTTTAGGTGCTGCTTAGGCGTTTGGTTTAAGCACAGTAGCTCAGAGTAGCTTGTCAGTTTTAGGGTGGAGACTCAGGGAATAAACTCACCTTTTTAGGTCAGTGAGTAGCAAACCATGCTGAAGCACCGAGCCTGAGATGTACATGTAACTCTCACTAAAGCACAGTCAGTTACTGCTTTTGAATATTTAAGATACATTAACCTAATCAAATCCTACATTTGTGGCTTTAAAAAACAATAATGAAGTCTCACGAAGCTTAAAGGGGCGCTTATTGACACTTCAAAAAAAGTCTTGGTTAAAATGAGGCTCAATCCTTTCACACCCATCTTTTAACCATCAATTTCAGGTTCAATTTAACCATCAATTTCAGGTTCTTCAGACCAATTGTTCAAACAGCGGGACGAAAAGGGGGATGAAAAAAAAAAGGGGGAGTATTACCTCTTCAAACGTGCTCCCAGGATAATAAACGTTTCACATTTCAACTGTCCGAACTGTCTAATCAACATGCTTTATGGCATAACTGTAAGATGACTCTAAAACTATTCAGTGGGTTAGAAAAGCAGATTCTCTTTAAAAAGATGTCCAAAATTATACCGTTTATCACAGCTAGAAGCAGTAAAATCAGAAAAGTTATTGGTGTTTTTCCTTTTTCGGGCTGTGAATGAACAATGTGAACTTTGTTGACCTGTGAGACTAAATCCCCTAAATAGGCTGATATACGTCTATATATTCATGTCTATCGTTTGGATAAGTGAAACCTTCATAATCGGAAGTAAATACAGCATTGAATAATGATATGAAATCTGGTTGTCTTCTTTTGCTAATCTCCCAATAGATCAAAGGTTTAAAGACTCAGGGCAGCAGTCCTCCAGCTGTCTGTCTCAACGTTCTTCTTGTTTTTTCTCCAGTTAAGGCCATAATCGAACACGAGGTCAAAAATGGGATCCCCCCACACCGTATAATCCTCGGAGGCTTCTCTCAGGTGAGACGGGCGCTACGGCCACAGCTTTAAGATGAGGCTGTAAGTGTGTGCGTTTACCTGCTGCCTGTCCCCCCCCCCACAGGGTGGCGCCCTGTCTTTGTACACCGCCCTGACCTGCCAGCACCAGCTGGCCGGTGTGCTGGCCCTCAGCTGTTGGCTCCCACTTTACAAGAGCTTCCCCATGGTACCGCCGCACCTCCACCTGACTGATTAGACAGCGCTGCGCACAGAAAGCCGTCCCAGATCCACACGAGCTGTGTTGTTCCCGCAGGCATTCAACGGACACAAGAACATCCCGATCCTGCAGTGCCACGGTGAGATGGACGCCATGATCCCCGTGCTGTTCGGCACCATGACGGCAGAGAAGCTCAAATCCCTAATCAACCCTCAGATGGTCACCTTCAAAACCTACCCAGGGCTCTCTCACAGCTCATGTCCTCAGGTACTCCTGCTTTACCACAACTGTCTCCACTCAAGCCGCCGCTTTTTTTTAAGTGACTCACAGACATTTGAAAGCGGGGCTCCATCTCTACTTCTTTAACTCACACAAACATGATCCGCCCAGTTATTACTGACACAGAGCTTGCACACGAAGAAAGAAGAGACAGCATCTGAGCAGAGTAGCCATCAAACGCAGGGAATGTTTGGATTTAGTATTTTAAAGGAAATAGTTCAGCTTTTTAGTGAAGGAGGATGCTAGCAGAAGAAAGACACTTCGGTTTATGTTGTGTGTCACATCCTGCTTCATGTGCCTCTGATCATCAGAGCAACGTCAGCCAGGGAAATGTGAATGTGCGCTCATTTTCAGGATATAATTGGGATCAAAAAAGCAGATTTTGTCAGAGCACGTTAGATCTGTCAAACCAAAAGTTTGGTGTTAGCTTTTAGGAGTTTGTCTGTTGGCTTCTGTCGGCTGTAGGCTGCTGTTAGTTCCTTTTCGCTGTTAGCAGCCTTGCAGCTGGCTGTTGCTAGCTAGTGTCGGCTGTTAGCAGCCGTGAGTTGGTTTTAGTTGCCAGCAGCTTAGCTGTTAGCTGCTTATAACTGTTAGCTGTTGTTAGTTTCTTTTAGCTGTTAGCAGCTGTTGGCTGTGAGCTGCTGTTGGCTGCTGACACAAACTTGACTGTTGAACAGATCCAATTTATACGTGGCAGAAAATTGTGTCAAATAAAAAAATCAATGCTTAATGTTATAACCCGTGGTTGTGTTTTAGTCATTTCAAATAGAACGTCCATAAAAACATGGAAAAAAATATTTTCAGGCTAAAAATCAGGAATCATTAACTAAACCAACCGGTTCCTTCTTGTTCTGCTTGCCTGCAGGAGATGGCAGCTGTAAAGGAATTTATCGAGAAGTATCTGCCCCGGATCTGACCCCACGTCATCTCCTCAGTGGCCCCGCCTCCAGACACTGACCTCCGCCCCCGATCTGCCATTGTCCCACAGGAGACAGCCATGACGACCCCCCGGCCCCGCTCCACGACAAACACGTGCATGAATACGCACTTTTACACATTTGATAGTAACGATTTGACCAGTTTCAGCCCGATGAGGGAGAAACGCTGACTCACACATTACATTCCCACTTTTTTTTATTGACCTCCTTCATTCAGGTTTTGCTTTTCTGCTTTGCCTCAATTGGCGTCCTTTTACCTTGCTTCCCTTTTGCCGTCGCTGAACCAGCAACGAGTCGCCATCTGGTGACCTCACCCACTGCTGCCAGTCAGACCCCATCGGGCTTCCCAACGGCGTCCGCTTCCTGCCTCTGGTTTATCAGCCTGGCTTTAAAAGACTTCATTGTCTTTTGACCTCTAACACCAAGATAATGTGCACAAGCTTCTGACTGACTTAAATGTCTCTCAGATACACCCGCAGCACTGGGTTTTTACCATTTGTGTGTTGCACTTACTCGAATGCTCCAAGCGCCTTATGCGGTTATTTAGAGCAAGCTGGGGTTCTCATAAAGCCTCTTGTACACCAAAATTTTGTCAAGAACCAGCTGGTCCTCGTAGTGCTGACTAAGATCACCTGCAGCTGCCAGTTAGAACGTAGCAAGAAGACAGAACTATCTCAAAAAGGCCTATTAGAAAGTTGGAAATCGGATGAATTACTTTAAGATAAAAATCCAAACTTAATAGCTAAAATCATTAAAAAAAACATCAAAAGAGAAAAGAGGTTTGGTGTAGAAGACGACTTGGGATGGGTGGGAGCAGTTTTTAAAATCTTCTCTTATTGCTCGAATCGGCAGCTGAAAAGCAAAGTTTCACCCCACTGAAGAAACGATCAAATGTTCTGACATTTGATAGTTTATTCAGCAACCAGCCGCGGGTTTGTCAGCTCTCTGGGAGCCGCCCAGTCTGACTGCAGCCGCTTTATGACTCAGGTGTAGGCCTCGCTGCTTTTTCCACCCCCCTCAAGCTGCAGCCTGTCCGGGTCTTTACTGGGAAAGGGCACTCTAGCGGGAACCCCCCTGTCGTTGTTTCTCGGTTAAATATGTTAAACGACCTTGGATCACATGAACAAATTCAACTGAAATAAACAAAAACTAATCAATCGATGCTTTTGCTGCTCTGTGCTTTTCTTTGCAAGCTGTTCAAACTGCATGTTTGTCACCTCCTGATGTGACTCTCTTAGTTAAAGTACCTCAGTTCGGCTCTTATTTTGAAGGTGGATGACAGACCCGCACAGACTGCACATTAAGAATTGTTGCACTGTAGCTTCCACCAACACCCCCCTCTTGTTTCCCCCTCATCTCTGGTACCATGCTCTCAGTTCCTTCTTTGGCTCATCTCTGTAACCCTCTAACAGCATAAAAAGTTAAACCAACAGGGAGCAGGAAGCTGCTCCAGCAGGACATAACGGTGACACATTATAACGTTAATCTTAAGAAACTTGTGATCTTTGAAGATGAGAGTGTATCTGAGGAGTTTTGCGTGCTTAATATAATAATATATGTATAAATATACATATATATCAGGTCTTTTTGTTTTCCTTTAAATATGTTAGTTTTGCTCTCGACCTAATTCTCTGTTCTGCTGTTGTTGAACCTGATTTTAAGACAAAGAATCTTCGAGAGGAAGACGGACGTCTGTTGTGATTGTTGGCGATGAATGTCTCGTGTCCTGCCTTCGGGTTCTACTGTTTTTCCGAGTTTCCTGCTGTCTCCTGTGTTTTGTTTTGTTTTTTCTCGGGTTGTGATCGTTTGATATTTTTCATGTTTTGTTTGGTTTGTTGTCTTTTGTCACTGTTGTCGCCTCATCCTTTTTTGTGTCTGTTTATAACGATGAGCAGTGGCAAGATGTGTTTGTTTCCAGAACACCTGTTTGCGGAATAAATGTCCCCTCCCCTACCCTCCAAAAAAAGAAAAAAAAACAATGACCAAAAAAAAAATCATTTTGAGTTGACTCTTTCATTTTCCAGATCAAAATGTGAAGTTCATACCTACTTAATTACCTTTTTCGAGCTCCCCAGATAAAGCGGGCAGATTTAGTTCTGTTTCTTAAATAGGCATAAAATTAAATGTAAATATACATTTATTATCTATAGGAATATCATAATGACCACTTAATGCTGCTGAAACCGAAAGAAAATGTTAACATGTTGATTCTTGTTTTTTATTCTTTTCCAGCCGCCCCATTGCCTTTTTAGAGAGGTTACATAGTATATAATGCTAAAGAATCTAACTCACATCCTTAGTTATTTGGAGATGCTCTATGGAATTCTCAATTTCAACTTCATATGCAGACTATATTAAGGAAAAATACTCAGCTCAAGATAGGCAGAAAACTCACAGAGAACCCTGGATTGGGCTTAGAAGGTGGGGTTTCCGATAGCTTTTCAAAATGTTTTGGTCTATTTCTTTAAATTTGATAGACAAAGACAAAGTGAATTATTGAAGAAGAAATACTTATTCTGCAGTAACTGTTCCAATACCCCCAGTGGTATGTAAAAGTTTTTTTTCCCGATCTTAATTACCAACCGAAATTATACATCAAAACAGTAAAATCAATTAAAAACATCGGATTTGACGTCAGAGATGCTTTCTTCACGTCCTGGCAATGATTGACAAGTTAAAAAGCCACTGACACTGCCTCCTGAGTAATGAGCCAATCAGCAGCGGCGCAATGAGCTGGGCGGGGTTTGTTGTGTCCTCCGAGAAAGAAAGAACGACTGTGTCCAGACGTTGGTCGCCATTTTGAGGACTCACAAAAAAATTGTGAGAGGCAGTTTTCACGCAGCAACTTTTACGGCTTTATTCATTTCCGTCGATTACAGGATCAATGTCTCGATTTAATCATAATCGTGGTGGTCTTGGGATGAATAATTTTCAGCCTCGCAGAGGTGGTGGGCCCGGTGGCCCGATGCATGGTGGGTACATGGCGAACCCCCATTTCAGGAATCATCCTTTCGCAAACCCGAACCAAAATCGCAGGGGAGCGAATAATTTCAACAAACCGCAAAATCAAGGACCACAGAACAGTCCACAGAAGCCACAACAGAACCAGTCGATGCCAATCATTCCGGCACCGAGCCCCGGCCCGGCGCTCACGATGAAAGGCCCGATGCAGCAGGAGCAGCCAAAACCGGCCCAACCGCAACAGGAGCAACCGAAAGCGGCGCAACCGGAGCCGCAAAAACCCAACAACCCCGCAGCCCAGCCGAAGATCCAGCCACCACCACCGAAGCCAAACGTGTCCTCCATTCCACCCAACCAGGCAAATCAGAACCAGCAGCTCAAGCCACCGGTCGGAAACGCAAACGGACAGCAGCAGAAGCAGCCCCCCCAACAAAGCCCCAAGCCCGGTGCCCAGCAAGGCCCCAAGCCGGTTCCCCAGCAGAGCCCCAAACCAGGACCTCCAGAGGGCCCGAAAGGCGGACCCCAACATGGACAGAAGCCAGGTCCCCAGCAAAGCCCAAAGCCAGGTCCCCAGCAAAGTCCAAAGCCTGGTCTCCAGCAGGGCCAAAGACCAGGTCCCCAACAGAGCCCAAAGCCTGGCCCTCAGCAGGGCCAAAGACCAGGTCCCCAGCAGGGTCAGAAGGCAGGTTATCACCAGGGCCAAAGGCCTGGTCCTCCTCAGGGCCAGAGAACCGGCCCCCCACAAGGCCAAAGAGGACCTCAGCCAGTCAGAGCACAATCTAAGGCAGACACCAGTATCAGTGAGTCTGACGGCAGCATGGAGAAGGTCAGTATGATAATTTACTTTAGCCATTTTCTCAAGCGAGAGGCGTCGGCTGTTAGCTGTCGTTAGCTCATTTGTTAGGCGCCATGTGGTGCTCGATTTGTTGTACTGGTACAGCCGCTGCGGGCGGAGTCGGCTGTTCTTTTAGGCTAGCTATAGGCCGTAGCCACCGGTTGTAGTGCTGGTGAATAAACCAAGCGCCTCAGTATCTTGTTAGCTTCGGTCGGCAGCCATCTTGTTAACAAAAGCGACGTTTAAAAGCAAAAAAAAAGATTTTTTTCCCTCCGATTTGGAAAGAATCACTGAAAATTTTTAATAGGCATAATTTCAGTTTAGCTAATGTATAAAGTTATCCTAGTTATACTTTTTCCCATCAAAGTGTGAAACGAGTGGGGGATGGGCGGTACATTTTAAAAGATGTATGTCTTTTTAAAGCATTTTTGTTTTTCTGATTTTGTTTTCTTCAGAGTTATGTCTTAATGTATGTAGTTTTTCTGAAATATATTATATTTGATAAATATCTGAAATGACGGTTAAGTTTGTGACCAAATGCTTTTATACGTTTGGTATTGTGTAATACGTGATAATTCCACATCTTACAATAAGAAAATTTTGGTCAGATAAAATATAAGAAATATTTCAACCAAATTTGCTGTTTCACAGGCGTTTAAGGCAACCTTGTCCATGCTGTTGAAACCCGGAGAGAAGTCCTACACCCAGAGGTGTCGTTTGTTTGTTGGTAATCTGCCCAATGACATCTCAGAGGATGATTTCAGGAAGATGTTTTCAAAGTATGGCGAGCCTTCTGAGGTCTTTATCAACAAAGGCAAAGGCTTTGGCTTCATCCGACTGGTAAGACTTTCTTTTTTTATCCGCTAATCCATAGTTTAGATAAGATGACTGCAACTATTTGGATTGCTGTAGTTACAAAGTTTGATTGGTTCTGTTGCAGGAGTCCAGGGCACTGGCAGAGATTGCCAAAGCAGAGTTAGATGACACTCCAATAAGAGGCAGGCCTTTGCGTGTTCGTTTTGCCACACACTCTGCGGCACTGTCTGTGAAGAATCTTTCTCCATACGTGTCCAACGAGCTTCTGGAGGAAGCCTTCTCCCAGTTTGGTATGGTCGAGAGGGCCGTGGTAGTTGTTGATGATCGCGGTCGCTCTGCAGGAAGGGGCATTGTTGAGTTTGCATCCAGGTCAGCTGCTAAGAAGGCCCTGGATCGGTGCAATGACGGCGTCTTCCTCCTCACCACGTAAGTCAGATTTGTGATTGTGGAGTGAGCCGAACATGTGGTGGAAAAGTATGTCAGAAACCTTTTATCATGCCTCTTTGAATCTCAGGTCACCTCGTCCTGTGGTCGTCGAGCCCCTGGAGCAGTATGATTGTGAAGATGGTCTTCCAGAGAAACTGGCCCAGAAGAATCCCAGATATCAATCGTAAGCAGGGCCATTTTTATCTTGATGATTTTATACATTACAAATCCATCACCCCCACTTTCATAGCTCATACACTCGATGATAGGAAATGTCATACCTTTTTGTTTTGTTTTTTCTTGAAATAAGGTCTTAAAAAAAAGTGAAGGAGCCCAGCTACATGAATTAAATAAAGATAGTAACTGCATCAGCTGAAAATGTCACCCACTTTAAAGCTTTATCTCTGAAGCAGTTTTCATTGCACATGAAGTGGAATAAGCTGCTGTTAATATTTTTAGCATTTGCTAAACAGAGGTAAAAATCCCAAAGGGGAAGGATTAAATTGTTCCAGTTGGAAGATTATACAGAAAAATATTGTGGATCTTTTAGGAGGCTTCTTTAACTAGGACTCTGTAGCGATGAGCTTTTCTGCTCTGCTCACAAAAATGATTTTGTCTGCAGGGAGCGTGAGCAGCCTCCTCGCTTCGCCCGTCCGGGCACCTTTGAGTTCGAGTATTCCAAACGCTGGAAGTCCCTGGACGAGATGGAGAAGCAGCAGAGGCAGCAGGTGGAGAAGAACATGCTGGAAGCTCGGGAGAAGCTGGAGAGTGAGATGGAGGATGCCTACCACGAGCACCAGGCTAACATGCTCCGGCAAGGTGCGTTTCAGTGCCGCTGGTGCCGGTTCAGGAGGAGCTGCAGCCTTTTTCTTAACCTAAGCATGGATGTGTAAATTTTTCCTGCAGAACTGCTAAGACGGCAGGAGGAGCTAAGACGCATGGAAGAGATGCACAGCCAAGAGATGCAAAAGAGGAAAGAAATGCAGCTCAGGTATTTTTACACTTCAGTGTGGACTTCAGAACAATTGACTCTTACCCAGCATGATTTAATATTTTAGGGCGAGCACAAATCCCGCTTGTCTGGAAGTGTGATTAGAAGGTGATGGTTTACTGAAAGGACATTTCAGAGCTTTATTTGAACTTTGTCTCTGAGCTTTGATGCTAATTCTTAAATGGCAGCTTCCCCAGTAAAAACACGAGATCAAGTCTGGCAGTGATAATTAAACTTGGGCCTTTTTAAATTAACTTTCTGTCGTTCAGACAAGAGGAAGAACGGCGCAGGCGGGAAGAGGAGATGCTGCGCAAGAGAGAGATGGAGGAACAGATGCGGCGCCAGCGCGAAGAGAACTACAGGATGGGCAACTTCATTGATGTGAGTCTGATGAACAGAGAAGGAGGCGTTTGATTATTTAAGCAGCTGTGCTTAACAAACGCCTCCTTTTTTCTCTAATTGCAGAGGGACAGGGAGATGAGGATGCATGCTGGTGGAGCTATGGGCATGGGCGGTAAGTCAAAAATTTTTTCAAGGTTTCATTCCTGTCATTAATATTGGCCACACTTTGTGTACATCCTTCGCCAGCGTCCCTTTACTAAATCTGTACAACAACTACACGTGTAAATCCACACCGTCCCACTCTGCAGAATCTGCTCTCAGGGAGAACTCAGCCTACGTGCTTTACAGATTAAAGTTAAACCGGACCTTCTGATTGACTGATGTAGCAATTGGTGTTAAACCTACCCTGCAGGTTTGGGATCATTCCCTGCTCGGCACATGGATTTGATTCATCTTTTTACAGAAATTTGATGGCGCCAGCCAATTTTAAACCCTAAAAAGCAGCATTGAATCCTGAAATGAAAAATGAGTGGAGGTGTCGGCTTTGATTGTCGCGTGTGTGTCCTTGACCTGTTGTGTTGCTTTTAGGAGACATGGCCTTTGGAGCGGCCAACCAGAAGTTCCCAATGAGTGGAATGGGCTTTGAGAACCAGCAGGGAATGGGATCCGCTGCAGGAGGCCTGATGAACAACGAAATGGTAACGTATCCCACTTTGGGAAGATCAGTAGTGAATGTAGCTCATGTTTTGGCTTTCCCTTTTGGTCGGAAAGACTTCCAGCTGAGGTTAAACACGAGGGCCAGTCGGCCTTGAGTGGTTTCCGTTCACAGCTTCCTCTGGACGTTTGTTGCTTGTTGAGCGATCAGATGAGACATCGCTGGCAAGCCAGCCCCCTCAGTTACCCCGACTGTCAGTCAGCTCCAGCTCCGAACCGTCAGGCTGCACTAAAAGGCCGCCCTGCTCCTCTGTGTGTTACGACGCGTCGCAGGTGTCATTGCAAGCCCTGTCGCTGTGAGCTGGACAGGCACTTCTCTTGACGGACAGCAGAGTGGCACTATCCAATGTTGTTTCCTTTTTGCTCTTAACTCTTAAACTGCATTTGCTCTCATGCGTCATCTGCTTGACCTTTTTTTGGGTGGAAGTGTGGAATCCACTGTAAGTCCTGCTGTAGGGCTGTACCTGAACAGTATCCTCTACCCTCTCGCTATGTTCACTGTAACTGAGCATTAGCGGTGCTTTTAGTGCAGTGTGACGGTATAAAACATCAAGTTCAAATGGAAACCAATCAGGTTAATTGACGGGGGCAGGAGCTGTATCGTGTCTATAGTGTAACTGATCTCTGGACTCAATCAGGTCTGTTATCCTGAGAAGTTTAGTGCTGAAAATCTGAAGTGCGACAGGCTGTAAGGTGTATGTTTCACCACAGAAACACCACAGAAACCAATGACTGCCTGTGGGATTCTTTACTTCTCTCCCTGTTTAAGCGTGTTGGGGAATATTGTTTTCATCTGCCGTCAACTCCACCCTGATTTTTCTGCCTTTTAGTGTTCCTGAACTTAAGCCTGTTCTTGTTCTTATAACTTTGAGATGCATCGATTTGGGGCTGCGGGGAACTCTGCACCCATAATGACCAAAAGCCGCCGAATCTGAATGCCTTATTTCCCCCCTTTTTTTAACAATTGTGTTAAACGGAGACAGAAGACATGTTTGAGTTGTGTTCCTGAGGCTCACAGATGGTTTCAGCTCAGAGGTGCCACGCAGGCATAAAACAATGAAGGAACGTAACACTCTTCTGATTAAAGCTGAACCAGAAGAACTCCATGATGCCTTCAGGTCCCCTCCGAGCAAACACGGGAATCAGTTTTGGTTTGGCTGTAAGCCTCCACTGTAACTTTCTATGAACATAGTTTGTTTCAAAGATCTACCCAGAGTTTGAGTTAGAAGCACTTTAATCTTATGTTTTAGACACTTTTATCCCAAAAGTTGTGGGATGTTTAGCTGAGACTGGGAAGTCGTTGAAGGCTGCCATCCAGTTTGGTAGTTTAGACCAATCGGTGCATCTCCAAAGTTGATTAAAAAAACGCACCATCATCATGATTTATTTAGGTTATTCTAGGCCTGTTTTATCAGTCGGAGCGCCTTTTCTTTGGATTTTGGGCTTTTAAATGGACTTTCTGACTTACAGAACAGAAATTATTTTTTGAAAGTTCTTAATGCTTAAGGATAAGTTGTTTTTCACTGACTGCTTTATCTCTAAAACCTCAGCACACCATCACTTCAGAAACATGAACCATCAGCTTTCTGCTGAGTTCTCCGCAGTCTCTTAAAGTTTTGACGCTGGTTAGAAGATGAAGTTTAACCTATACCTCATTCGTGATGTTTCTACAAACTCTAAATGTATTCATTCTTACGTATTTGAACATAATTTTATT
Organism: Menidia menidia; assembly: GCA_907169785.1. Lineage (NCBI taxonomy): Eukaryota > Metazoa > Chordata > Actinopteri > Atheriniformes > Atherinopsidae > Menidia > Menidia menidia. The sequence continues at coordinate 11,377,216 of CAJRST010005557.1, read as the reverse complement.
TATACTTGTAAATGAAGAAGGGCTCTATGAATGAGCGCTTTCAGGCTGCGGGCCGCTGGCCTGCAGGGACTGTAGGACAGTCTTGGCATGCTCTGGATCAGACCACCTTAGCTAGGCTCTGACTAACGAAAGCATTACCCTCTCTTCCTTTTCCGTATGTAACCTGTGGCACCCGTGGACCTTCTATTGGAACGAACCGTTTCTTCGGATGTGTCTCCTGCTGGTTGTTTTTGTAAACCTGCTCACAATAAAACAAACCACACATTTTTTAAACGCCTCCACATGGACATGAACTCTGTGCACGTGCCCATAACTTACCCCCCTCTGCACATTAAACACCCCCCCCACAGCGCAACGAGCGCTTTGCCCAGGGCGGCGCGCGGGGGATGGGTCCTGGTGCCGCCGGGTTCGGCCGGGTCCGTGAGGAGTTTGACGGTCCCCTTAAGAAACCCCGTTTTTAAACACTGCTCTCAGAAGCCTCCAGCAGCAACATTTGTATAGATTCTCCAGCAAGAACTTTTTTGGGCCGCATTTGTTGTATTTAAGTTGAAAATGTTGGATCGTTTTAGCCAGGCAATTTACTCATTTTATGACTTAGTCAATATTTTCATTTTTTACTTTGTACTGTCAGTAGTGTGGAAAGAGAGGTCACCCTGGTGTGATCCGGTTGTTCTTTCAGACCATGTATCTTTTCTTTAGATGTATTATGCTCTGTGAGTCGTCGTGAAGTGATAACTGTAACCCTCTGAACCTCCCATGGCTGTGTTTTGTGCCATACATTTGGAGTTAAAGCATGTTCAATAATAAAGACAAACTGGTTCCACCAGGACACACTTTTAACCTTATTTCCTAAAGTTGAATTTTGCATTCTTTAAAACAAATTAACAAAACGCATTCCAACAATGTGCAGTTTACAGACCGGCTCACATCGAGTATTTGAGGGTTCTATGTGTTGTCTTTGTCTGTGCGTTTTTTATCTCGATGAAAGACTCAAAAATAGCGTTTAACTCTCGACTTAAGTCCAAAGCGAGCAGCAATGATGGTTGTTAATGTAGATAATTTCTGTTCATGTCTGAGCGCCGACACTGGATTTAGGACCACCTGGTTTCGGATGGTTTGGGCTTCATGGGCAGCTGCTCTGAGGGAGTTGATATTTTCATCCCCAGCGGGTTTAAAAGTGATGCTTCAGCACAGCAGATGTACAGCACATAGAACCTTAAAGACTCCTCACAGACGCATGTGGGCCACAGAAAGCTGTCCACCTTTTCAGTGTCAGGATAGACTACGTTTACATGCAGCTCTGTGTTCACAGCCCAGATGGCAACCGCCTAAAGCATCAGAGCCAGTCTTCGAAAACGTTGTCGAACGCTTTTTTCCAACCAGATTCAGACCCGTGTTAAGCATTCCTCTGAAAGTCTGTTAATCCAGCTGAATTCCCAAATACATTAGCCGTCATTTGCATAATATTTCTTTTGTCAGAAACTGGGGCTGATGATCGACCCTTGGGCTTTGTGTTAGCCAGGCTGTCGCTCTGCTCTGATAAAATGCTGAATTGTCGTAGCCTGAGCTTCATCTGACAGAATCGCCATTAACGTGATTGAAAGGCGTCGACTGAGCTCAGCCATCATGTCATGCCTCATCCAATCTTTCCTGTTAGCGTCTGCTTGTCCAGTTAAGCGTAGTTGGACTCGGCTGGTTATAGTTCGATGCCATTTTCTGCTCTGTGTGCTAAGGGGCTGCACCATCGGCTTTATGTTTGCAGGCCAGTTTATACCGAAGCTAAAGACCGTTTCAGTATTTCTTTATTCTTTTGGGGCCTGTTAGCTTTGCTGCTTTTCAACGTGTCACCACCAGGTTGACCAACCCTTAACCACCCAGATGGTGTCGCCACGCGGGGCTGCATGTAAACACAGTCGCTATTATTTAGGGGCTCAGTTTGACAGTGGTTTGTCTGTCGAAGAGAACTTTGAAAGCTCAAGCTTGCATTAAAAAAGGAATCATTACTTTAACGTGTAGATCTGCTGATGCATGGACTCATTCTAAAATATCAGATTTAAATGACTAAAACTAAAGCTGAAATGCCTCAGATGTCCTCTCTGGATTAAAAATCTCCCCAAAAATGGTATCTCTTAAAATGCCTGACTTTTTTTTATTTATTTTATGTTTTGAATATTTTTTAATTATATAGATGGTTTTAATTGATAGGCAAACATGATGAATACAGAATTGAACCCGTTTCATGTGGGAAGCACTCATGTTGTCATGGCTTAGCTTATTTTCAGTTTTCTGGTTTGTAAAGTCATAAATAAATTGTACACATCCCATCTTAAAATGGGGGTTAGTCCATGTTTTTAGGCACAATCCTGCAAACTGTCAGTAATTGACCTTTTTTGGATGTATTAAGATTTTCCGACTGGATGTTTATAGATTTTTATACATCCAGAAACTGACTATAATTAATTCTAAAACTGTTCTGATACCCCCCAGTGGTATATAAGATGAAAATATTGTTTGTTCTACCTTAAATACCAACCAAAATCATACATCTCTTCAAATGCCTAACTTTTTATTTGTTTTAAAGCATTTTTTGTTTGTATTTTATAGATGGGTTTTTATAGGCAAACATGATTGATTACATAATTGAATCCGTTTCATGTGTGAAGCACTCATGTTGTCATGGCTTAGCTTATCTTCAGTTTTCTGGTTTGTAAAGTAATAAAGTAATTGTACACATCCCATCTTAAAATGGGGGTTAGTCCCTGTTTTTAGGCACAATCCTGCAAACTGTCAGTAATTTACCTTTTTGGATGTATTAAGATTTTCCGATTGGATGTTTTTAGATTTTTATACATCCAGAAACTGACTATAACCTTTAGCTTGATAAATTCTAAAACTGTTCTGATACCTCCCAGTGGTATATAAAGCTGAAAATATTACTTGTTCTACCATAAATACCAACCAAAATCATACATCTCTTCAAATGCCTAACTTTTTATTTGTTTTAAAGCATTTTTTATTTGTATTTTATAGATGGGTTTTATTAGGCAAACATCATGAATACAGAATTTAACCAGTTTCATGTGACTTGTGAAGCATTCATGTTGTCATGGTTTAGCTTATCTTCATTTTTCAGGTTTGTAAAGCTAAATGGTGCAAATGGTGCCGAAACTGCAGCCGGATGTCACATTTGTCATCGTTTTTGTTTCATACATGCTGTTTTGCACACAAATGATGTTGGAGCGCCTCATGGCAGGTCGAAGCTTCCTCAGCTTCTTAAACTGAAAACATTTTGTCTGTTTGGAGGCATCGTGGATACATCTCCATCTTTAAGAGGGGATTACTCCCTGTTTTTAGGCACAATCCTGCAAACTGTCAGTAATTGACCTTTTTTGGATGTATTAAGATTATCCGTCTGGATGTTCTTAGATTTTCACATATCCAGAAACTTACTATAACCTTAGCTTGATTTTCATTCTAAGAAACTGTTCCATCACCCTCCCAGTGGTATATAAAGATAAAATTTCCAACCAAAATTATACCTCTCTTAAGATGCCTAACTTTTTATTTAAAGCATTTTTTATTTGTATTTTATAGATGGGTTTAATAGGCAAACATGATAAATACAGAATTGAACCCGTTTCATGTGACTTGTGAAGAACTCATGTTGTCATGGCTTAGCTTATCTTCATTTTTCAGGTTTTTGAAGCTAAATGGTGCAATTGGCGCCCAAACTGCAGCCGGATGTCACATTTGTCATCGTTTTTGTTTCATACATGCTGTTTTGCACAAAAATGATGTTGGAGCGCCTCATGGCAGGTCGAAGCTTCCTCAGCTTCCTCAACTGAAAACATTTAGTCTGTTTGGAAGCATCGTGGATACATCTACATCTTTAAATGGGGGGCTACTCCCTGTTTTTAGGCACAATCTTGTAAACTGTCAGTAATTGACCTCTTTTTGGATGTATTAAGATTATCCGTCTGGATGTTTTTAGATTTTTACACATCCAGAAACTGACTTTCCCTATAACTTTTAGCTTTATTTTAATGTGAGTGAAACTTGTCTTTGATCCATTTAGATTAAGCTTTCTTAAAACTTTTAAAATGTAGACATTATGCTGCACTTTTCTCCTCCTGAGAAAATTTTGATGTCCTCCTAAGCAGTTTCCTCGTCCTGTAGGACGTTTTCTCCGAGTCGCAGCCTGAAAAAATGAGTGCAAGTAAATGTGTAATGACCCTTGAAACGATCTACATTTAATTGAACTGGTCCTGTAGCTTCACTCTGTTGTGTTGGTGGTTTAGAACTATTTCTAAAGGGATTTCTTTCTATATTAATTATAAATTGATGTGGAAAACGGACCAGTAAGTTGGTTCCCGCTTCTCCATTATTTGTTGCACTCTGAGTATTTTGAAGCAATTTTTGTTTGTAAAACATGAGAATAAGACGTGGAAAACCTGTTTGATTCCCTCCAAAACTAAGTATGGAAGCTTTTAAATGCTGATGGTTTTCCTCAGAAAAAGACCAAAAGCGGACGTCCATCCCTGGATGGATTGGGAGTTGTGCCGGGTAATCGGAGGGCTTCCCTCCTAAATGTGACGTCTGTTTGTGTTGTCTGCATTTTTTTTTCTTTAACAGGTCTGACCAGCTTTAAAGATTATGGACTGTGGAGTAAGTTGTAGCGTGAACTCAGAGAAGTTCACTGGACTGTAGTGACTCATTGTGCTCGGGATGAATGGTGGTTTGTGATTGGCTGAATCTGAGCTGTGACATCATTTCAGCTCTGTAGCTCCCTTCATGCCACAGTGTGACACCACACAGGTAAAAAGCAGGTAACTCTTTAATGTGGCCACATGCCAGAGTTTTACTCTTCTACCCTAAAGCCAGAATGTTATTAGAGGCCTCTTCCCTCTTATTAGAATATGTAGAAACAAACACTGACCTGCACTGTCCGTCCAAAAAGCAGTCTAGACTTTAGCTCTGGTCACATGTTCTGTTTCTGTCTATATTTGCATTCATTCTTCAGCTTGTAGCGACGATGGCAGAGTGGGAGCTTCAGCTCATCCCAAAGTTTCTCAGGGGGGTCGAGAACCATGAATCGGAGCCGTGTGATCTCCGAATAAGAGGAAAAGTAATCGGGGACATCGGCTGACATCGTTATCTGGGTGTACAACCCCCAACCCGTACACACGCACACACACACAGACACAGACAGACAGTATGTTAGTCATGATGGGTCCTGATACCCCCCACCCATCAGAGCACTGGACCTCCATCATGGCTCAGCAGTCTGAGTGGAGGCAGCTTCACCGCTGTGAGTTCTGCTGCTGTCAGGGTCCGATTTCACCAAACGCTTCAGTGAGCGACGGCCGTTCAGGAGTTTTTAGATCGGACGCTTTGAACCCCGATGTTTCCTCCGCTGGAAGCCGATCATTTGCCCCTTAATGGACGTCTGATCGTTTTTTCTATTTGCCCGTTTGCAGCGTTGAATCCAGGTCTTTTCTTTGAGCTTTTTGGACGTACAGTGTATTTCTGACTTTAAAAATTAAAAAAAGAAAAATGGCCGTTCAGACTCAGTATTTGTCCTGTGAAATGGGAGCACACCAGTGGGTGCTGCCCTTAGTTTGTCCCCTACGGGCCCCAGTACAGCGAGCAGCTCCAGCTGCCTGAGGCGAATCTGTGGGGAATCTCTCTCCCTCTCTGTAGCTCCACAGTACCATTTTCCCCCCCTTTTTGGGAGGAATCCCGTGTCGGCATCCCTTTATGAATTAAGCGGGGACCCTCTGATGGTAAAGCCGAGCCTCACAAGCTCCCACAAAGTAAGCAAAGAAGAACCTTCTGATGTTTTTGACCCCTTCAACAAAGCTAAATAAAGCAGCACCTGCCGTCTGGCTCCTTAATTAACCGGCTGCTTTGTGCAGATGCTTGAAAATCTTCGATGAAATGCAACCTTTGGAGGCTTTTTTGTGTTAACTCATAAGTAGGAAGGGACACCATGGCAAGCAGGTATGTCCAAAAAGAACCAGCTTTGTTTGAAGGCTTTTGTTTGAACCAGAAAACAACTAGAACGTCTTAAATGACCAAAGTGTGAAATGAAACCTTGTAATGTTATGTCTGTGTGTTGGTGTTGTATACAATTTGTTTTTCCTTAACAGGTTTGACCTTCTTTTAAGATGTTGGACTGAGGAAAGGAACTTTCCGAGCCAAGAAATTCAGTCTGTAGCTTCTGTATGAGCAGTTTAGTTAGTGGGAGCTTCTCTCTGGAGGACCAGATAGAACAGAAAAGGCTTTAAATATGTGACTTTAGCGGAAAATTTGACTGAAGGTAGAACATTTCAGTTTGTATGAATGTGTAACCAAAGTTACCTCTGCTGTTAAAATCAGACCAACCTTTTTAGACGTAATCCATTTAATAAGATTGAACTCAATCCTTTTCATGTGATTAAAGCAGTGGATTTTAGTGGCTTCTGACCACTATAAGAGCAACGATTTCACATAAAATGATCATTGTGCTGCATTCTGCCTCTGTTGTTAATCCAGAGCGCCTTCTCTCTTTTTTTTATTTAGTTTTAGTCACGGTCTGCATTCGTCAGTATTAGGTCATTTGTTAACACCGAGCAGCAGTTCTTTGGTTTCCCTCCTGAAACCAGCTGCTCTGTTCTCTGATTGGCCGTCTTCTGGAAGCACAAGCTTTACGCTCCATGCTCATCTGATTAGCTGGAAAGGACATATTTCTGCTCAGACTCATGATTTGCTTCCCTTTGTTTGTCCCCTACGGGCCGCAGTACAGCGAGCAGCTCCAGCCGCCTGCACATTTGGACTCTTTGTCCCTTGATCTAAAATCTAAAGCTCAGGTTAAACTAACCTAAGTGTTTCTGTCTCCTTAGACCAGCTTAGTGGAAATGTTCCAACAGGCCAAACACTAAGTTTATAGCCTGAGTGAAGCCATTTGTGTCCCCTTCAGATTTCAGATGTACCCAGCTGATCTGTAGCTTTGATTTGAGCTCACAAGTCATCTTCCGCCTCTGAAAGTACGAATTTACCACACAAAAGTAACATTTGTGTGGGAGATGATATGAAATCAGAGCCAAATCAACCAGAGGTCCTCCCAACTGTCCCCAGCTCTCAGCTAGATCTGAAATAACCAGTAATAATTATATCCTCCTGCTCAGTGACAGTCAAAGTCCTACGAACTGCCCTGTAAAAACCTCACGATTGTAGCGAGTCTGTAGCCGTCAGGTCACTAAGACCAGACCCCCCCCCCCCCCCCGTCCTAACAGGTAAGCTGTGTCTTTAGTGGTTCCTGCATGCTGAAACTGTCCCCAGAAAGCAGGAAACTCTTCTGTTAAAAGAGGAGCCGGGATGGCTGTGAAGCCTCAGCGTTTCCAGACCCGACCCCAAACAAAGGGGCCTGGCCCTGTGGGCGGGCAGGGTTTGTTCATCTGTCACTGGAAAAGAGGGGGCCAGAGGCCTGAAGCCCTCCCCAGGTCCACCTGCTGCACCCAGAAGCCCCACCCGCCTCTTTCTGTGACCGCTCTTTCATCTGAGTAAAGACCAGGCCGAGAGCTCTAACCAACACAGTATCCACCAGAGAAGCTAAATAAGTCGCCTTTTGTCTGAGCGTCAGGACTGGGGGGGGCCATGTTCCTTTAGGGGTGTAACGGTCCATGAATTATCAAGTGGATTTAAGGCTGGAATACTCTTTCTGCCTCTGTTTTCCTTCCCGCTCTGCAGCCTGTGCACGTTGGATCCTTCCGTCCTCTCATCCTGAAGGCTGTCCAGCTCTGAACTTCATGGTGGGGGGAAGGGGGATTCCGCCATTCACAGCTTGGAGCCTCTGGAAAACTCAGCTTTCATGAAGTCAGACTGACTCTTATTGGTCAGGGGGGGTCGGATCCTGGTCCTCTTTGGGCTGCTGGCCTGCAGGCTTTAGAGGCTTCCATGATTTTTGACCCGATTCTGATGCAGTGGACCGGTTCAAAGGCTCTGCACCGGCCTGGGAACGGCCTGCTGATCTGAACCAGGCGTGTTGAAGCAGGAAAACTTCTAAGGCCTCCAAAGCCGGTCCGGCCGCTGCCTCTCTGCTCCACGTAGTTCAGAGCTGGAGGAGCACCGGGATGAGAGCAGAGACGCCTCCAGCCGGTCACGCGTACTAAAGGCGTTTCCCCCATTTTCTGTGTTAAATGTCTAAATCTGAACACGGCTGAGTTCGTCCTGCATGTTTCCACATGGCCGACTCCTCTGTGGACCAGAGAGCCAACACCAGTCTGAGCTCTGTGCACCGTTACACTCCTACAAGCCCCCGGCCGGCCCCTGGAGCCCCCCCACCACCACGCCCCGTACGCCTGCTGTGTCTGTGTGGTTGAGTGTTTGTCTTGGAGTACATGAGGTGCGTTAGCTGCTGGCAGCCGGCTTGTCAGAGACGGGCCGCCCCGGTCCTCAGTAGCCGCTCTCCACTGCAGTTGGGTTGCATTGACGATGAGTAGTTCTGCAGAAGTCAGTGGACAGTAAAGCCTGGACTTGTTTGCTCTGCAGCCAGAGGTATGCGTACACAGATCCGCTGAACGAGAAGGTAAGTGTCCCCTCCATGTTTCTGCTACAGATCAACAGTCGCCCCTTAACTCTGTGCCCGCTCGTGGCTTCTGGCATCACACTTTGAAGGAATGGCATCACAGTGCAGAATCCTACTGCTGGACCTGTGTGTGTGAGTGTGGGGCTCTTGCAGTGCCAGTGTGTTTGTGGTGCCCCGGCCTCTGTGTGCGTGCGGCAAAGTGACCAACGTTCTCCAGCGCACACTGTTTTGGTGTGTGTGTGTGTGTGCGCGCGCGCTACCTTTTTTGTGACGTGAGGAGCAACCAGATGCGAGTGGGTTTCTCTCCCCTTCATCATCCTGTGCTGACCTCTTCTGTCTCTGGACACAAACTTGTGATTAGCTGTGAAAACAGGCAGGTTCTGTGCTCTGAACTCCAGTTTTTCCACTCACTCTGCTTCCTCTTTTGTGAAACGTGTGACTGTATGGGGAACGTGTTGCTCTGACAACCCAGGAAATTGAACTTGTTTCATCTCCGAGTTGATATTCTGCATCCAGGATCATTGTAAAGTTCCACATGTCTCTCAAAGGGAGACCAGGGTGGGTAATGGGAGCTAATTAGCTTAGCTCACAAAGCTAAGCTAATGTGAGCAATCCTGATAAAAAGATACCAGACAATTAACTCATTGACTGCCAGCCATTTTCAGAACAGAGAGTCGCTCACTGCCAGAGTTTTTTTTAGAATTTTGACTGATTTTTCAAGAGCCACAGAATAGTTTGTGCTATGACTATGTAAACACCGAACACACCAAAAGAAAGAGTAGACTCTCTTCTTTCATCAGGAAAAAAGATTTTGTTTCTACCTTATTCAGTTCTTCTTCGACGTGCGTCTCACCGGCGCCATTTCTCTCATAGCGAACCATTGCGTTTGTTTTTATTGGCGTACAATCTATGCTAATCTCCCATCAAAAGTGGCACAGCTACCTAGAGGGTAAATTTGTTAGTCCATACTCTGTCTAGAAGCCGATATTTACGGGAAAACTTTCGCCGATCGTCCCCCAAGCCACTCGCATTGAAAAACATAAAAGACGTCTTTGGCAGTCAGCGGTTGGATTTGAAAAGACGTCTATAGACGTCTTTGGCAGCGAATGAGTTAAAAGGTTACTTTAATTTGTGTTAAACCCAAATGCTGGTTTCTGCCTGTTGGGGTTCAGTTTCAGGTTTCTAAAGCCTTTTTCAACATAATGACCTGCAGACAGATTTCTTCACTGGGAAAAGCCGGCTCGTTGGGGTAGTCGCAGGCCAAAACAAATGTGTTCTGGAAAGTTGAATTTTAAATGTTCAGCAGTTTTTTGGATCAAAATCACAGTGGAATAGAGGATCCTTCAGATCTTTAGGCAAAAGCTGATTAAAAAAAGCAGCTTTGAACATTTTTATTTGGGTAAAGAAGCTGGTGGATGTGGGATTAGTGAGTTCTGTAACTGTTTGTTGGCTTTCTGAATGGAAAAGTGGCACGTTGGCTCATCCTTTGCCTTCGGGGGACTCGGACTGACTTTCTGTTTCCAGAATAAGCAGAGAGGCGTTTTCCCGAAGGGGTCAGCCCCTCTGGGGTGGGTTGGGGGGGCATGTGCTCAGTAATGAAAGGGAACCTGATGGGTGGCCGGGGGGGAAGGGTGGCTGACCTCTTGCTCAGTGCTCTGCCTGGCTCCTCTGGGCCTGATGGGCTTTGGTTTTGGGGCTGAAGGCGTCTTCTAAGCAGGAGCCTGGACCACAGAGCAGCTCTGGGGCAGCATGCGGCGCCCACAGGGCCCCTTGGGGCCCCCGGGGCCAACGCCTCGTTTCCTCTCTCCGTTCATTTGGTTGTTGTTGTTGTTCATAAAGTTGACGCGTTACCGGTCTGTGAAGCCCCCGCTGGCGGGGGCGCTGCTCATGTATCTGTCTGCACTGTGATCCATTTTCCCACTCCCTGCTCTGATTGGCGAACATTTCATCCCCCCCCCCTCTCTGAGTGTGATGCCAGAAGGCCCCTTTGGTCCGCCGCGCGCCCCCAGCCCCCCCCCCCCCCCCACAGGTCCCACTGGGCCCAGTCACAGGCTACTCAGAGCCTCAGTAAACACCAGGCTCTCCTCCTGCTCCTCGTCCTCCCGCTGGCTGAACGCTGCCGGGTCTCTGGAGCCTGTAGAGTCCGAACCCGCCTGCGGGTGCTGAGACGATTCCCAGTAACACAGTCCGCCCCCCCGCCCCCCCCATATCACACTGACACACACTAACTGGTCTCCAGTAAATGCATGAGCACATAACGCCGCCTCCCTCTGCAGCCACGCCCCACACAGACGCCATAGAGCCGCCACCACACAGGGCCAGACCCACAGACGCACACGCCCCCTCTGCCCGCCGCTCATTGGTTGTTTCTCGCCGCAGGAACCGCCAGCGATCCAAGGAGGCTAAGCGCCGACCGCCAGCGACCACGGTAAGCCCGCCCGGCTTTGGGGCCGGAACGCAGCTTCTAAAGATTTCAAATCATCTAAATGTTAAGAGAATCTGGAGAATAAAAGCCTTAAAATGTGTGGAAGTCGTCTAAATAACATTAGGACTTCTTGGCATGTCACTGAGTTTAACCACGGAGGGGCGGGGCTCTGATTAGCCACTCCCACACCGACAGTCCAGCCAATCTGCCTTTTTTTTTTTTTTGCTCCTTTCAGGCCTCCGCTCTGTTTTCTGTCCTCCAGATGAAATGAAGCCTGGGAATCTGTCGGCGCCGCCGGAGACTCGCCGTGACGCCCGGATCGCCTCCGCGTTCGGTTGCAAACGCTGAGACGGCACTCAGAGGTGAGTGGGCGGATGCCGGCGGCGGGATGCGCCGCCAAGCCTAGGCTGAACGACCCGATTGTCCGCTATCCTGCAGGTGGTGCAGCGCCTGGAGGCGTCCAGCAGGGGTCAGAGCAAACGCCGTCCAGCAGAGCGAACAGCGTCCAGCAGGACGCACGCCGTTTTCTGATGCGTTGATAATAAATGAAAGAAAACAGTTTGTTTTTGCTTCTCTGTTCAAAGCTCAGAGCAGTTTTAGAAGTCCCCCCCCCTGACCCACCCGATCGCCGAACCCCCCCCCCCCCGCTGGGTTTCCGGTATCCAGTGTTGGCCGTCGCCCCTGCAGGAGGTCCAGCCCCGACATGAAAGCCGATCCGAACAGGCCCGCCAGGAACGAGACGCACTGGTCAGGTTCTGACCGCCTGGAGCGCCACAGAGCGTCTGGGTCTGGATCGGGTCCGGGTTCTGGTTCTGGTCCTGGTTCTGGGTTGGGTTCTGGTTCACACACAGCAGCAGAACACATCCAGATCTAGTTTTTTAAAGGGAGTCTGGAACGGCCTCAGAACAGCACACACGGTTCTCAGCTGGTCCTGAATGTTGTTCTGGACTAAGATTGTAGGTCCATTTAAGGCCAAAATTACCTCTAAGGAGTTTCTGACCGACCGTTTCCTGGTTGATATAAAAAAACTGGAGCCATCATGTTTCATTTCACCAGGTTAAACACACTCCAGTTGATTCTAATTCACACATTAATAGATGAAACGAACAGGAACAGATAAAACCCGGGTGGCACCAAAAGGGAAAACTACTGGAAGGAACCTCCGAACCACCTCCCAGGCCTGGAAAGAGTGATCAACCAGAACCAGAGACACCAGGACCAGAGACAGCTGCTGAGGGAAACAAGTAAATGACGACAAGACACTCTGTGGGACTTCATAAGAGGAGAAACTGTGAGAAAGGAGGTAAAAACCACCAGAGGAAGAATGCAAGCTGCTATCATGAGCAGAGAGATGAAGTTTAAGCTGATTCTGATGGAAAAGGGGAAGAAATAACTGACAGTTTTAGTTGTTAAAGATGTTTTCTGGTGTCATAAACTTGTAATAAAAAGCCGAAGCGCAGCTTAAAGGACTTTTAACTAGTTTCCTTTATCCAAAAACTTCCTTTTGGGTGTCTCTCAAAGGTAAAAAAAACAAAATGTCCTAATAAAAAGCAGCAGTTATAAGTGGGAGGGGGGCCCCCCGCTCCCCATCTGTTCCCCACCTGCAAACTGACCCCCAGGAGAGGCGGGCGGGGGGTGAGCGGCGTCCACCTGAGCGGCTCCTCTCCTCTGCATCATTCATGCTCATCCATCTTTGATGGGCTGGCGTCCGCCGGGCGCTGTCCTTCCGTCGGACTCTGAGGCCGCCTCCAGGTGGATTCCCCTCCAGGTGAGACGGACACAGATGAGCGGGACGGGGAGAGCCGCCCCCCCGGCGGCCGCGGCCGTCTGCCTGGACCTCGGCGGGTGTTGGCACCATGGAGCCTCGTCCCAGAGGAGCCCACCCTGCCCCACGGCGGCCGGAGCCAGAGCCCCGCTCAGGCTGCCCGCTCTGGTGGTCACAGGACCCCGCAGGCGGGGCAGCATGGCCCGACTCAGGTAGGCACCTGTCTGAGCCCCAGCTCACCTGTTCCGCCTCTGGACATCAGCCAGAAACAGGAAAAGGGTTTATTTTTACATCATTAGATATCCTTTTAGATTTCCTTTTCCTTAAAATAAAAGGTTAAACACTAGCTTCCTGTTTCCTAAAATCAAACTAAAACAGGAATATGGAGTAATTAAGTTAATAAAGTAAGGATATCCAGGCTACAATATAAATTATTCCCATTTTTTAAAAATAATTTGTTTGCTTCTGGCTGTGTTCTGCTGATTTCCTTTGAGAGGAAACTTAATTGGTTCTGTGGACTCATTTGGATTATGTTTGTTTTACAGTGAATTATATATTTGAATGTTCAGAGATTACATAAAATTGAATTCAACTTAATTTAATTATGAATTATGACAATTCTATTTTGTTTCTGAAGTTTTAGTCAAACCCTTTTAAATAAATGGAATAAATGTGTTTTATAAACCAGATTTGTCAACATTTTGCAATCTTTAACTATAAATAAACAATAAATATTTAGATATAGATATTCTATTTAAAGTTGTTTTTTTCAAACACACTTTTAACCGTGGGAGGAGATTTTTTTTTTTCTGGAGAATTTAGTGAGGTGGAAATAAAAATGGATTTCAGACAGTTTGAACACAAATATTCTGAATGTAAATTTAAAGGAAAACAACAGACTTTCAGAATGGGATAAAAAAAACTGCATTAATCCCAGTTTAAACCAATCAAAAGTATTTTTATATACTATGACCAGGGCCCTACTAAAAGCCCCAAAATGTGTGGACAGGTCCGTGCTTCCATTTTTTATAAACATCTGGAGCTGAGGAGAAACATCTGCTGGACTTTTGGTTAAAAAAAACCTGTCTGAGGATTCCAGCCGCTCAACATCTGGATTCTTCTCCTGCGGAGCCGTAAAAGGATGTTGGACGAAGGCCTAAAATCTGCCTCTGGGTCTCACTGGAGCCTTTCCAGATGTGCAGGTCTGTCCTGCTTCAAGCTTTGAACTGAGAACCCTGTAAATCTCTGATGGTTTTTGGATTTTCGGCCTCATCTGGCTGCGTCTCTTCTTCAGGCTGCGTCTGATCTGTGGAAATGTTTCAGTGAACAGGATCAGGTGTGTTTTCAGTGGAGCTGCCTGAGGACCTGAGGGTCAAAAAGCCCCCCCCCCCAAAGACACAGCAGTTGACAGCACATCTGCATTCATTTTCAGAAAAAGTCCTGTTGCCTAAACTGGACTTTTCAAGCTTGACCATGACCTGGATGACTGAGAATCTTCACAGATATTTCAGTGTCTCTTAGAGGCTTGACTGGACCCCCCCCACACACATAAATCTCAGGTGTGGAAACTGATCCTCCTCCTGTTGCAGGTGACTTTGCTCACAGGAGGGAGAAACCGGAGCTGTCGGGTGTTCGATGGCGGCCTCTGCTCGCCCAGGCAGAGCGGGTTTTGAATAACCATCAAATTAATGATGAGGAAGTCCTGATGTGTGTCAGTGGGCCGGGTCAGCCCCTCGACCCACAAACGGGCCGACCAGACCCAGGCTCTTTTCCGGGTTTCCGGTTTCAACATTTGTAAAAAAAACACTGCGTCACTTTTTTCCGTTTGGACTTTCCCTTTTGGTTCTTTTTGTAGTTTGAGTTCCTCTCCAGTTCAGTTTTCAGACCCACTTTTACTGGTTTTTAAGCATTTCAAACAGTTTCTGCCCATGAAATGAGAAACTAAACTGTGAGGAGTTTGTGTCTCAGGGGAGAACATCCACTATTTCTATTTTTTTTCTCCTGTTTTAAGAGCTAAACTGACTGTAATATAGAAATGAGCACAATCCCTGCATGAGGTTTAGACTCTGAAATGTGGCTGATTGTTTCTGATGTTTAATTTCACATGATTTTCTCCCACAGGTTAGCAATTAACAGTCTAACTTTCTCTGGGGTTTCTCTTGGGGCTTTCTTTGGGGTTTCTTGGGGTTTCTCTGTTTTTCTCTGGGGTTTCTCTTGGGTTTGTCTTTGGTTTGTCTTGGGTTTCTCTCTGGGTTTCTCATGGGTTTCTCTTGGGGTTTCTCTTGGGTCTCTCTGGGTTTCTCTTGGGTTTCTCTTGGGGTTTCTCTGTTTTTCTCTGGGTTTTGTCTTGAGTTTGTCTTGGGTTTGTCTTTGGTTTCTCTCTGGGTTTCTCTTGGGTTTCTCTCTGGGTTTCTCTTGGGTTTCTTTGGGCTTTCTCTCTGGGTTTGTCTTTGGTTTCTCTCTGGGTTTCTCTTGGGTTTCTTTGGGCTTTCTCTCTGGGTTTCTTTGGGCTTTCTCTCTGGGTTTCTCTTGGGTTTCTCTCTGGGTTTCTCTTGGGTTTCTTTTGGCTTTCTCCCTGGGGTTTCTCTGGGGGTTTACTCCATCCCTCCAGCCTCAGCGAGCCGTCCCTCCTCACTCCGGCTGACAGCGGCCTTCTGGAGGGCTCGTCCGGCCCCCGTCCCTCCAGCGTTTGGCAGAGGCAAGGACCCCCGCCGCCGTCCTCGCTGGCCCGGGCCTCGGCCCCCCCCCCGCCGCCGCCACATCGCCGTCGCCCCTCTGAGCCGCTCCGGAGCTGCAGCAGGCCGGCCTTCATCCACTTCTCTCAGGCCCTCCGGCCCGGTCCGCGGCCTCGCCCGGCGAGGCGACACTCCCACGACCCGGCGCCCAGCCTGGAGGCGGAGCGGGGGCAGCCCTGGCGCCGGGCCCCTCTTCAGGGGGGGCCACTGTCCGTGGTGGGGAAGCCGTGTCCGCTGAGCTGTGGCCGGCGCCCGGCGGTGGCGTTGGGCCCGGCGCGCGCCCAGCTGCACGTGTTCCTGCCCAGCGAGGCTCAGGGCGAGGAGGCGGACTGCGAGTCGGTGGACGAGGGCTTCATGGACGAGCTGGACGTTAGAGTGAGCTCGCTGAAGCTCCAGCAGAGAGCTCCTCACGCCGCCACGAGGCCGGCGTAGAGTTTGACCTCTGAGCTTTGGACCTTTGTGGCATCTGACTGTTTAATTAGAACTGGAACCGGCACCTACACCCACCCAGAAACTGGACGCTGCTCTGTGGATCACATTTTGGCTGTTGGATTTAAAATGTTTCATCTTACTCATTTCGTACTGTAATCTGTGAATTTGTTAGGACGCCAGCTAATAAATCTTTAAATTTGATTATCACAATCGACCGAAAACTGACATAAAATTGGTGTTTTTTGTATTAATCCAGTAAGTTTGGATTTAATCATAAATTTACCGTTTAAAAAATCACATTTGAAACACTGGAAACTTGACCAGAACCTCCCTCTTTGAACATTTCCAGCACACAAACTGCTTCTTTACCCAAAAGATGTTCTCTTAGTTGGTGACTGGTTTCCCCTTTCCGACTCAAGAGGCTGCCGTTCTCTGGCTCAACTGTGCTGTTTTCTTTGGGACTCAAACAGGAATCAATCGGCTCCCAGAGGACAGAATATTGCTTCTCCTGCAACTTCGGACAATTTGAAATGAGAAAACATGTTGATTTTATGTTCTAATAGGTTCTGCACAGCAGATAAGCATCTTTATTCCCATTTTAAAGATGTTTCACATTCATTAAAAAGCAAAAGTAAACCATTGAAGATATTGTTCTCTGTTTTTAAGAAGGCTGTAAAAATCCTCTTTTTTTGCATTAAGAGTCCTGAAATAAATAAAAACGCTATGAAATTAATTTCATATCTGAATTTAATTTTTAAAAGAAATTGTTATAATGTGAATTGTTCAGTTGTTGTCCAGTGGGAGTAAGAAGATGATTGGATATAACAGAAACCATTACTGATATTAGAAAATAAATAAAAATGACTCCACAGTTCAGAAAGGAGCCTCAGAGCTCACAGGAGTCAAATCTGATGTTTGGGAGCTCAAAGTGTCAATTTTGGGATCAGAACTTCATTTTAAAGCTGTTTTCGCTTGTATAGACTGGATCAGGGGGCTGGGCCCCTCTGCTATTAAACCTGGAGGCGTCTCATCATGACCAAGGTTCCAAGAAGTTCCCCTCCGCGCCACCTAGGGGAGCCACTGCATCATGTTACGGATTTTAACAACGAATTAAGAAGTCGGGCTGCGAAATATGTTGTAAGGGATGTATATAAAGAAATTTAACCGTTTTATGGTCTGCTAAAAAAGCACTCCAGTGCATTTTTTCTGCAAAAGCATCTCGGTTTCGGCAGAGACATGGCGACTACGGAAACCGACGATGGACACCCTTATCAGGCCACAAATGAAGTATCAACAGTCCAAGCTGCTAGCGTGGTAATCTTCTGCACCAAGTCATGGCCACACGTTTAGCTATTAACATTCAAAGAGCAAATCCACCTGGCGGAGGAAATACTTTGTCAGTGTGCTGGTGGTTTATTTTGAGCTTTTTGAGGGGTTAAGCTAACATTAGGGCCAGAGGAGCGCAAGAGCTAGCCTTAGCTTAGCAGAGAGCTGAGTTCGCTGTTCATTATTTGTATTTTCAGATCATGAGACAAACGTGCCACCTTAAGGGGTAAACCTGCGAAGGTGGCTCGAGGAAGAGCAGCAAAGATTTTAACCGCCCCACGAACACCGGCGTGCGGCGGTTTGTTCCGCTGTTCAAACGCTGTGGGAGGGCAGTGAGAACGATAGCACGCTAACTGTTGTCGCGTTGCAAGAAAAGACAACAAAGGACACCAGACATTGCTTTTATATTAAATCAAACACTTGTTTTTAAAAATTTTAGCCTATGTTTTGCAGTGGTTGTTCAGTTAAAGCATGCATGTCGGCTGTGGATACCTTTAAACCAGCCATGTTTTAAAGTTAAGTTGCTAACCAGTTCCCAAATCTCGCGAGAGAAAATGAGCAACGTGGTCCATGCCCCAAAACATCAAGCGGGGCACTTTTAATTCAACCTGTATCTCAACTTTTCCAGGATAGCCGGAAAAAGGGGTCATTAACGCATTCTTTTCTTTAATTAATTTTTCATAAACAGTACTGTTTAGAGGGTCTGACCCACCCATTCTTTTGCTTGTGTCTGTTCACCAAAATGAGAAGTATCAATTGGGTCATTACTGTATTTTCCAAATTTTACTTCACACTTTGATCTTAGTTTGGCTGACCTGCAATTTGTGTACATTTTTTAAATGTTATTTCACACTGACTGACATGGGCCAACGAGTCAATGAGTTAGTATTTATGTCAGCTACAGAAATGAGTCAGGCGCTCACAGTTAAGTGGCTTAAAAAAAAGCATCTGAGAAAGTCTGTGGATCTCTTTACTTTCCTTTTTAACTGTTTGATGTGTTGCACAGGTAACTCAAGAGGCGGATGGGCAGGCCATGGATGCCAGTCCAGGACCTGCAGAGACGGAGCCGCTGAGTGACTGTTTGCTGGAACTCTCCGAGGATGAAAATGTTTCTGCTCCTGAAAACAAGTCAGACTGCAAAGCAGCGCAACCGGAAATAACTGAGCTCAATGTGGCCGATGCCGGTGGGTTCGGGTTCTACTCGGATACCGTTTGTGCAGAGGAGACGGTCCGAGTCGGGGACATCGAGGGTGGGAAACTGGGTCTGGAGCCAAAACCCGCGGAGGGGTCTTTGGTAAAGGAGGGAAACCAGGAAGAGACGGACAGACGCTCAGAGGACAGCCAGGTGGACAGCAGCCAGCAAGCAGCCTCTGGCCTCACAGCGGATGTTGAACCGAGGCCTGGGGCCGAGGGGCGGCCGGAGTCCCCGGTCAGCTGTGGGCCGGCGGCCCCTGTGGGCCCGGATGAGATGATGGACGTGGGATCAGTGGATCAGATGGAGCAGGAGGCTCAGATGGAAGAGGAAAGCAGCTGCAAAACTCCAAACTCAAACACAGGTACCATAAACTAGTGCTGGATGATTTGATGAAAATGTGCGATTGTCATTATTGTGGACTATATTGG